>JACEVL010001186.1:37500-75000 GCA_020284085.1 Aporrectodea caliginosa
GTTTATATTTCAGCAAACTGGATGGACTAGAAATAACGAATTGCATCTTCAGAAGAGGGCAGGTCGAGATCTGTTACCTTTTTAATGGTAGTAGTGTCCACGATAAAGACGAATTGAGACAACAGTTGGCCGATCATCTGAAGCTCAACACAAAAAGGTCAAGATTACAAAACTTCGGGCGAAACCCATCTACAAGGAAACGTCTATAAGACCCGGTGAAACTGCAAACGTCCATTGCCCCTTCAAGATCGGCGCTTTTGTTCACGTTGAGGGTAATTAATCAGTATCCGAGTTCATATAGTTTATACTATACTATATACTTGATATGTATCCTTTTACGTAGGTAGGCTATTGATCAAATCCTATGGGAATAGGCGACATCATGCAGACTAGTGCAGAGAGCGCCTCTAGTTTGTTTTATAGGACCCTGAGAAACTCCAACCATCAATCCACAAGGTTCCTGCAAGATCGGAGCTTTTGATGAAGCTGAGGGTAAACCGCAAATCATACGAAACAATATCGGCTAAAGTGGACATCTGCAGATTGTTTAGAATTACCGCTTTAAAACACACTAACGGAAATCTTGCATCGTGCTGACATTAACCGAACTCTGTCTCATTTCGCTCGCCATATGCATTACGCTATTCATCGACAAATCACAAAATGCTAATAGGTATCACAATACAAGCAATGACAATATTATTCACGCATCACTGAATTAGATCTTTGCGAAATTCCACACGTTTTCAAAGAAACAAAATTTACACTGAACAAAGTATGACCATTGACCAACCTTGTAGCCTAGTTCCATTCTCTAGGACAACTTTTGGTCTCTAGGGCTTTCTCAGTGGTCCGATTCCTTGGAATTCCCAGCTATGCAGATTCGCATGAAAGCTAACATCTTAATTAACAATTATTACAATAATCAGATCTTATCAATACGACCTTATTGAAGTTTAGTTTTCGTGCGCCATCGGATGATGCATTCGACACCAGTGCTACAGAAGTTGCTAATAAAGGATGATAAAAGATGATGATGATGATGATGATGATGATGATGATGATGATGATGATGGTGGTGGTGGTGGTGGTGGTGGTGGTGATGATGGTGACGACGACGACGTCGATGATTAAAAAAATTTAAAATGATTTATAAGTGTACGATTTCGTTACATTTCATTATGTTATCATGTAGCCGACGTCATTTTGCCTCACAATAACATTATTTTGATTTTAAATGCTTTTGGGTATTTAAAAATAGGCCAAGGAAATCATGCGCTTATGAGTGGTCATGGGAAAAGCCAGGGCGATGTGCTTCTCTATCCGAACGGTGATCGGCTTGGAGAGGTCAATGTTTCTTTACATCCTTCTGGCGCACGTTCCTACAATGACGTGGCTTTGGCTAAACTGGAACAACAAAACGGCTACATTGCTCAAGTTTCCTGCGCGGTCCATGGTCAGCTGCATTTGGTGGAACAACCGGTGGAAGCCGAGGAAGGCATGGAAGTGCGATGCTTTGTCGCTAACGGTACCAGAGGCATGGTTGACAGCACGGCATATATTCGCCATGTCGAAGATACTGGGATAGATTGGAGATTGATTGCAGTTATGAGCGATGCGGAAGGACCCGTTCATGAAGAGGGCGAAAGTGGGATCCTTATAGTAGATGATGCACCAGACGAGGGGAGAGTCAAGGCTGTTGGAATGCTGGTTGGAATAGATGAGTTGCTTTTAGATGATGAAGAGGAAACGACCAGAAGAACCAGTCTTGCCGTTCCGTTAACGACCAGCTTCGAGGCTTTGCAAGGCGCTCCACATTGCAATGGAGGTGCTATCAAGTTTCTCCATTAAAACAGCACAGCTCGTAGTAACTTATTTCATGACTTTAGACATCTGCAGTGTGAACATTTTATGAAAACTATGTGATGCTATGATTTGACCGCTATTTAGTTTCGCAAATGCATTGGTAATTTTTTCGTCTCACCGCTTGCACAATAATGATAGTCTGGGCGGTTGTTTGTCACAACACTGCTAAACATTATCAAATGCCGAATCAAATCCTTTGACGTTTTCTTTAAAATGTCTGCTTGGTTGAGAAAACCCTTCAAATTCAATTCAGCATTATATATTATCTGTTTAACTGTTAATTAATTAGTTTTATTGTCTGCTCATTTCAGTAGACTAATTAATGAAAAAGCTATTTTTCAGTTCGGTGCTTGTCTGGCAGAGGTTGATTGCTCAAAAGTTGAAAATTTATGTGTTATGGTAAACTGTGTATTGCCTACACCTCTTTCATGGATACCTTTAACGATTTATATAATTCCGAGCTTCCCAGTTATGACTTGTGGCAAAAGGAGTTATCTTAATATAAAGCAACCATGGATGACTAGACCAAAAGTGCACTATTAATTTTAAGGAAAGTAAGCGCCAAATTGGTCGTTGGGGTTGTTGGACTGTGACAAATAGCTGACAGTGCACGGGGTCCACCGGAATTGTGGGTTTGGGTAAAATTAGGCTATCAGGGCAGTCGATGTTTATCTCTTGGCGAAGGTGCAGTCAGTGTTGCTCGAAATCTGGACGGTGTTTATGAACTTGCAAATAGTGTAGGCTTGTAGTTCGACTTGATTTTCGTTATATTTAATTTGAGTGTAGTTGTTGAATAAAACAGTGAAAACATTACAAGAAGCGGAGACTTTGTTTCAGAATATAGTCTCCGGAGGGTGGGGCGAATTTATTTCGAAACAGATCCGCCGGGGGAGAATCTGCTTCGAAATAGAGTCTCCGGAGGGGAGACTTTTAAGGGGAGACTCTGTCACTGGTCACCGATAGGCGGATGAGGTCACGGCGATATGCATTAGTGTGGAGTAACACAACAGAAACAGCAGTCACACCAAATCCTCAGTCAACGGAGATGGTCTTCACCCGTTTTCCCAATCGATGCAATGAACGTGTAATATTGTTCGCCCTGTTATGTCTGTTGACGACCAACTACAGGAGCGACCATTCCGATGTAAAGACATTCGTTCGGCCCATGCTTGACCTTAAAACTGTTTCCACTATTGCTACCTCCATTATCCGCTCTAGGTTTGATGAACTGCAATTTCTTCAATCTGAAACTTGAATCCGCCTAACTTAATCATTATGCATATTATGATAACTCACTAGCCTGAGCTGTTACCAGAACACCCGAGCATCACCATGTATCATGTGTGTATGTATGTATGCATGCATGTATGTATGTATATGATGGCGCACAGCACGTGCTTACAGTTTTCTGGTAATGTATGTATGTATGTATGTGTGTATGTATGTATGTATGTATGTATGTATGTATGTATGTATGTATGTATGTATGTATGTATGTATGTATGTATGTATGTATGTATGTATGTACTATGTATTATGTATGTATGTATGATGGCGTTCGTAGATAGTTCGCTGGATATTTAGTTAACAAAACGAGTAGGTGGGACTACATATTGATTCCTGCAATGTATACTCTTTTTCATGTATTATAGACAAGATATGTTAATATACGTCTGCTGTGCTCTTATTGCGTATTCTAGGACTTTGCTCACAGCACATGCTTACAGTTTTCTGGTAAACAAAACAGTCACTCTGTCTTTCGATCACGCAGTTAGTAGGCCTATAGCTTCTCTCTGGATCAGACAACAGTGTTTGGATGACGTAGGCAGCGTAGACTCCCTCGTATTTTTAGTCAGCCTATGCCTTGGATCGTTTTAGCTCATGTGTGTGTGTGAATA
Source organism: Aporrectodea caliginosa (assembly GCA_020284085.1). Lineage (NCBI taxonomy): Eukaryota > Metazoa > Annelida > Clitellata > Crassiclitellata > Lumbricidae > Aporrectodea > Aporrectodea caliginosa. Next base: position 41,265 of record JACEVL010001186.1, read on the forward strand.
ATACGCTGAAAAGGATTGGTTTTTAACGTAAACCTACGTGTGACTTAGGCTAAGAAATGGACAAACAGCCAAAAAACGATGTGAATGACAAGCTCTACTAACAATTCAGTGTTTCGTGGACCTATTCTGTAGGCATTCAGCAGTTGAGAGCCTATCAAGTTAAAGCGGGGATTGTGTTTGATTCAGAGCAAAATTAGATACATATATTCGTTTATGGAGAAAAACAATCTGACAAAAACGCAGAAATGCTAACATAAGTGATAATGGATAATTAAAGTTCTTTAGAAAATGTTAGAATAAACTAGTAAATATTTTGCATAATGATCTGGGAATAAACTGAGAGTTGTCCTTGGGTGGGAGAGTATGATTGTGTGCTCTAGGTCTTGATTGGTGAAAGGAGAGGGGTCGGACTCCGACCGTCGGAGTGGAAGTAGGAGTTGTATCGCAACCTGGACGAAATTGGTCAAATTGAAGCGACTGTTGACTGATATCTTGCGACATTTATAACAGCGCTATAGAAAGCATGATATTTGGAATGAAACACATCAAGCATATGTCATGACATGTGTCTGACTGTGCACAGTAACGGTTACCAACGTGCCTTCAACCGCTCAATACTTATTGATTTGCGTATCGACAGTATTGGCTTTATGTCGGCACAGTCTTTGACGAGCGTGCGAAAGAAACGCGTGAGCTAATAAGAACAAATCAAATTAGTTATCAGCTGGCAGCTGAATAGTAGGCCTATCGAACCTTAACACATCTATATTATTTCAACGGTCTTATTTGCTGATTGATTTGATTACATCATGCTTTTCTGGAAATAATCTTTAATTCATTCCGGGAGGTAAACCCGAATAAGCAAATCAACAAAGAGTGTGAGCAGTCGCTGCTTGCATGCTGAGCTCATGCCAGCAGTTCATAGATCTACAGGGTCACAAGAATAGAATAGGAATTTCCTTGCTGGCATGAGTTTTGGACCGCGACCTGCTTTGATTTATCTTACGATCTATGTGGCTTAGGCCTAATTAAGAGGGAAGCCCATCCATTATAACGTTCCATTACTCTGAAATAAGGTATATTGCATTATGAATAGCGCTAGAAACTTCAATGTCGCGGTTTTTATGTGGTTGCTTCAATATCGCGCTCCTAATATTTACTCAATCTCTTCTGTCGTCGTCACTGCCTTGGCGCTACCTCTAAATGTTTCACCAATAGAGCTCAAATATTAAATTTTCCTGGTTGTCACTTAAAAATTTCCTTACTACTATCCCTAGATTCTAAATGATTCCTCACGGTCCCTAAATATTTCCGCGGTTCCAATTTATTCCACGCTGACATTAAAATAGGTGGGTTGCGTTATCGTTGCCAAGCAGACGGTCATAGGATCGAAGGGGTTGAGCCATATTTTCGTATAATTCTATATTTGCTGCAAATGTTCATATCAAGTCAATAACACAGATTTGTTTATCGTGCTCAGAATAAAGAACAAAGGCTAATGCTACACCCAATGCCTTAAATGAATGCGCTCCGACACGCCTCTCCAATCGTCATAAGTTTGATCACGTGAACGTGCGTGAAATAATTATATAAAAGATTGTAAGAAATCTGAGGCAATACGTTTAGATCGCTGCATGCAAGCAGGCTACGACAGCCTTTTGGACTGCAGATGTAATTCCATAAACATTTTCAGCCATCTAAAGGTATAGGGCCTACCTCAATACCACATTTATTCAGGTTGATTAGTAAATATAAATCTAGGCCTACATACAGCTGCATTATTAGGTTAGATTGACGAAGAGATCTGCGAACGAAAGACTCATATTGCTTCAAAAGCTCGATTCACAGAAGGGAAACAAGATAAACTAAGGCAAGTTTTTGCATAGCAGTTTATCAGTTGGAACATCTAAGGTCTTCTGTTGACTTTCCAATCGTTAAATGTGCGTATTGTTAATTCCAGTTAAGTATGTCGGACATTTTGGAGAGAGAAACAGCCGAACAACCCATTCCCGGTTACTACTCTGAGGATGACCAGATTACAAAGAAAAGTCAGTATACCTTACTCAAAATTCATAATTCATGATGTCCATATGGTCTTTGTTTGATTAATTTCCCGTAATGAAACTTTAAATTCGCAGTTGCGAACAAAGAGAAATATTAAATTTTGTCAGTTGGTCGCGTGAGTGCTGAAGCTGACATGGCCATTTGAAGTTTTATTACACAGAGCCACGTTCATTGGGACAATAGCTAGTTGGACCTCGTTGTACAAGAGTGGCTCCAGCAAACGTGGCTGCCATGGAGTACTATTACATACTACACATAGCCTAATAATGATGATTAATGATAATGATAATAATAATAATAATAATAATAATAATAATAATAATAATAATAATAATAATAATAATAATAATAATAATAATAATAATAATAATAATAATAATAATAATAATAATAATAATAATAATACCTTAGCGGCGTCATAATGTCTCAGCGACCGCGGAAATAGCGGCTTTAAGGAAAACAACCAAATACACTGCTCTGCTGGAGGAATACGAATTTGTGCCTCTGGCTTTCGAAACGCTGGGCCCCATGACCATGGGCGCCGCCTGCATGTCCCTGATCACCGACATCGGGAGACTTTTAGCTTTTGTGTCAGGAGACCAACGCGAAGCCACATACTTGTTCCAACCTATATCTCTAGCCATACAGCCTTTTGCCCGAGCCCGAGGAGTTCTAACCGTTCCAGACTTTTATCATTTTAATTAATATTGAAGTCCCTGAGAGATCATCTTTACCTCGGGGCAAAAAAAAATAAATAATAATAATGACAAATTGCAACAGCTATAGTAATATCTAAGTCCCTGAGGGATCCTGCATACGTCGGGGAAAAATAGTAGTAGTAGTAGTAGTAGTAGTAGTAGTAATAATAATAATAATAATAATAATAATAATAATAATAATAATAATAATAATAATAATAATAATAATAATAATAATAATAATAATAATAATAATAATGATGATGATGATGATGATGACGACGATGATGATGATGACAATGACAGTGATGAATGTTGATTATAATAATGTTAATGATATTGGTAAATATAGTGATAATGATAGTAACAGTGATTATGATAGTGATGATGATAATGATAGTGATGATTATAGTCATAATGATGATAGTAATAATAATAAGAATACTTCAACATCGATTATGTCATTTAATATCGTATTCCTACTAATAACATTCACTGTTTCACATAGGCTAATTGCAAACTCGTGACGCAACTATAAGTCACTATTGTAATTTAATTTTTAAAGGTCTCAACTTCAAAAAGAAGACTTTCGACACGACTAAGACTTCTAGTGAAGCTTCTGGACAGACTAAGGATGTCTTTACTACAGATCAGACAGACACCATTCTCGGCGATTTACGAACCTTTGCGTAAGTAGCAAGGCGTACGCTGTGCTGTCGTAACCCCATGCCGCATTATGTATATGAGTGAAGAAACAGAATGCTGCAAAATAATAATTTTGCGTTGAGGCGCTATAGAAGTGCAATTATTATAGCCGTCTGACTGTCTGCCTGTCTGACACCTTTGGATCTTGACCTGGAACCGATTTCCCCGCCTATCGATTATGTTTTGACTAAGCGCTTTGCTGAATTCACTCTTAGTCAACATTTATATAGCGCCCTTCAAGAAAACTACTCAGAGGCGCTTCCAACTTCAGCACGGCGAGAAAGAACAGTCTTAAGGTGAGAAAAGAACATTGGAGAGATAGTCCTAGGAAAGAGGCGAAGCTCCAGAGGGATGGTATTACAGGTCGAGGGGCCCAAAACCAAGAAAGCGCGGAGGCAACAGGGATAAGCAGGAGACCCTGTTCAGATGAGCGGAAGGATCAAGAGCCTCAAGCACTAAATAAAGGGTAAGAGAGCTCGCGAAGATAGGCACGAGCGAGGCTTAATAGGCAGCGCTAGACAAGGGCAGCTCTCCTAGCCATGATCTGTAACTGTGCTTCGATGTCTCCAACAGAGCATGGCATGATTGTCTACATTGGCGTAACGAGGGGTCTATGAGCCCGAGGGCAAAATTGAAAGAACGCGCCCTTTTTAGTTTTCTATAGTTAACGAAGTCGTTCATATCATAGTACTCTGCAACAATGTGTTACACTAATTTAATAAAATTACAAATATGATATAGGTTCCCGATTTTATTCAGTGGCTTTTTGATCTGTAATAGGTAATGATAAAAAATTTGCAAACGATTTTTAAATACATAAACAGACAAATTTAAAGAACAAAGCGGCTAGCAGGGAACAGCTTCTTTCAGATGCTTAAAAATTTTGCTATTGTAACACTTACAGAAACATATTGTCATAATTGTCTTCGAAGAACCTAAGATTAAGAAGTCTAAGAAACTTCAAAGGCTTACCTCTACTGGCTATAAGCTAAGAATTTTTCTAGCTTTTGCAGATGCAACCGCATCTATTATTTTGTCAAAATCGGTTTGATCGAAACCTCTTTTTCAATACTCAGAATCGCCAAATTACTTGATCGATTTTGGCTCACTGTGCATCGTGAATACGTCAGAATCAACTTCAGCTTACTAAAAGTTGATTTTTGCTAGAAACGTGGCATGTATTTCCAGCGATGAAATAATAATTTCTTGTGCATTACACAGAGAAGAAAATGCCTTTGACAATTATGTGATGTCATCAAAACGAGTAAATTATTGACGAAAACGTGCTTGAACATTTTCTTTCTTTTTCTGAACGGATACACCACTAGAACGGATTCTTGGCAGTCATATTCTTGCCACATTTTAAATTGATATTGACATATTGAATTTAATAATAGAACTTCTGTCGCGTAGTAGCCTACTTACCAGTAAAAACTTATTTTGCGTCAATTGTGTTGCGCCCGGAGCGGTTGCCCCCTTTCCCCCTCTTCGTTACGCCACTGATTGTTTAAGCCTACGATTTTAGTGTATGGTTGTCAGTGCTGGGAGTATTTGAAAAACAAAGTATTTGAAATGCATTTAAGTATTTATGTATTTGTATCTGAAATACATTTAGAAGAATGTATTTTCTGTTTTTTTATTTTAAATACTTTTCAGACTATTCAGCATTTGTAATATGAAATAGGCTACTACTTTAAAATACTTATTTTACAGCTCGCCTAATAGTAAGGGTTAGGAAATACTGTACAGAAACCTACTGTGTTGAGCATTATATATTGGCTGCTGCATCCCATCCATTCTGCAAACTACGTTGGGTGCCAGATTCTCAAAAAGACAGAGTCAGAAAGATCCTCCACACTTCTGAGGTACTCGCCAACCGAACACTGTCTTCTGAAACTACTTTGGCCACTGAGATCAGTGCAGATAACGACAACTTTTACAACTACGTCGTCCATCCAGCTGATTCATCTGGTAGCCAGGCAAATTATATGCACGTTGTGCAGTATCTTTAAAACCAATCCCGAAACCTCGATTCAATGAGATCATTCCCAGTAGTAAGGGAAATTTTCATTTTAGGTACAACAGGTCTTCTGCACCCGTTGAACTTTGTTGGACAGATATTTACTCCAAGGCGCAATGGGCTGTCTTATAGAACTTTTGAGAAACTGACTGTTGCTGTTAAAGCAGAACAAGGACTTTACTCTTTGAAAACTTTGCCAACTTCATATTATTTTTATGGCAATGATGATTTATTATTAATTAGATTTTATTTACTGTGTACGTTTTCACAAGTAGGCCTAGTATTGAAATTAAGTACTGCTGTCTAGCCTTATCTAGGCTAGGGTGCATTTGTTTTGTATTTTTGTATCTGTACTTTTGTATTGTATTTTTGTATTATATTTTGCATTTGCATGTAAAATACTTGTGAAAAGTGTATTTATATTTTGTATTTGAAATACGTTTAAGAAGTATTTTACCCAGCACTGATGGCTGCGGTTGAAGCTAATTAATATAATTTAACACTTCATGTATTCACTAACAGTAGAATGGTGAGCCTAGACGAAAACTGATAATAATTATAATCCTGGATTCCTTTTATTTCAGCAGACAGGAGGGACTAAAGATCACGAATTGCATATTCAGAGGAGACCAGGTCGAAATCTGTTACCTTTTTGATGGTATCAGTGACCACAATAAAGACGAGCTGAAACAACAGTTGGCCAAGCATCTGAAAATCGATTTGCAGTTTATCAAGATGACAAAACTTCGGGCGAAACCCATCTACAAGGAAACGTCTCTGAGACCCGGAGAAACTGCAACCATCCATCCACAAGGCTCCTGCAAAATCGGAGCTTTTGTGAAAGTTGAGGGTAAACCACAAATCATGCCAGACTAAACAATGAAAAGTGGGAATTTGCAGATTTTTAAACTTCCGATCTTGGAGCTTTGCTCACTAACAGAGTCCTGTATTATGTTAACTCTAACCAAGTTTTGTCGCAAATCGCTCTTCATATGAATTACGCTTTTCATCAATAAAATCACAAAGCAGACAACTCGTGTAAAGAAAAATGTATACCTCACTGAGTTAGATCTTTGCGAAAATCCAAATATGTATCTACATGTATACATAAGAATTTCAATTCTATCAACGGACGACTCTTATAGTTTGCATGCTTCACTGATTGCTTCAGGTCATTGCATGGGTTGTATGGCTTTCTCCGGAATGCAATTTCTTGGAATTTACCGCCCAGTTCCATCAGACCTGTGTTTTAATCTTGATAATCCCAACTATAAGCATAATCATTGCAGATATTCACATAGATCTATGGATACTATTACAGTATCGCTGTCAAGTAAGGTTCGTACTCGTCCAGTCAAATGTTATGGGCAGGGCATGGAAGCACATACTAATTCCCGGTCACGGACCTCTATTATGCAGCGCCGTGCCTTTTCTGTTGCTGGCCCTGCAATCTCTGTAATGAGCTCCCTGCGGATCTACGCCTAATGCATATAGCCCTTGCGGCCACATTCTTCTCTAACCTGAAGACTGTTCTCTTTAACCGGGGTTGAGTCGGGAGCGCTTCTGAGTAGATAATCTTGAAGGGGCGCTATATAAATCTCTGAAATGAATGATGAATGAATGAACTAATAAGTTTCTGAAACATAGGCGGATTCTAGCAAAGATCTAACCCAAGTCGATAATTCGGTTTACAAATAGGCAAAGGGAATCACGCACTCATGAGTGGTCATGAGAAAAGTGAGGGCGATGAGCTTTTCTACCCGAATGGTGATCAACTTGGAGTTGTCAATGTTTCACTGCATCCACCCCTCCAACCAGCGGACAACGACGATTGGTGTTGTTACTACAAGGACGTGGCTTTGGTTCGCCTTGAGGAACAAGGTCGCTACATCGCTAAAGTACTCGATGATATCCAAGGGCCGTTGGGGTTAACGGGGCAACCGATAGATGCTACTCATGGAATGATGGTGAGACGTTTCACGGAGAATGGAAGAAAAGGAAAAATTGACAGCGCGGCCTACACTATTTGGGACGATACTTATAACATAGCATATAGACTGATATCCGTGGTCAGTGAAGATGGTGGACCCATACATGAAGAGGGAGACAGCGGGATTCTGGTTGTAACCGATACTCCTGTTGATGGAAGAGTCAGTGCCGTTGGAATTCTGGTTCGACTGGAGCAGATGTATGAAGAGCAGACGGTGAGAGTAACGAGTCTTGCTGTTCCACTTCAGGCAAATTTCGATGCCCTACGCAGTCATTTCTATTGCAACGGAGCAGCAATTAAATTTCTTAACTGAGCCTCTACAATCTACATCATATAAAAGCCCACGGGGGACTATCTTGTGCGAACTAGATAAATAATCGCATGTCCGCTTTGGGCTTCCTTGGCATAAGCTCAAAACACTCTCATTGTCACTCTTGCATGTCCGGTTTGTCTTGTTTAGCTATTTTCACGTTGTACTACTAAAATGGCATAATTTGATGAGTGATGACCGTAAATTAATTTCAGCCGATATATTTTTATGATTTCACTGAACCTTGACTGTTCCAACAAACTGTGTACTAAATCAATGCGCATTTTAATTTCTTCATTTCTAGAATAAATTGTCTTAATTATTAACATTTCACTGAATCTTCGACTCGCTGACTTACTCAGTCTCTCAGTCACTGAGTCACTCACTATTCCAACTATCAATCCGTTTATCCGTCCGTCAGTAATATTATTTATCCATTGGAACGTCAGTCCATCTGTCCGATTTACCATCCGACCATCCGTCCAGACGGTTGAAGAAAATTCTGAAATTTATAGTGTTGACAATCTGCTGCCATTTACCGAATCGATGAGAACAGCGTTGCCCGTGTCAAAGAGAAAGAGAAATGCGTGCTGAGGAATGGCGCATTGACAAAACAGAGTAACAGAGAATGGTCACTCTATGACACACTTCATGACATTTCTGTTCTATTATACTATTAATATTATTTTTATTGTAATAATTAAAGAGTGTTCCACGACAGCCACGTTCTTTGGAGCATCTCTAGACTAAACTGGCGCATTTTGCAACCAACTACCACTATAATTGCACAATGCACATAGAGAACCCGAGATTGGCCCTGTGAAACGCGGCTTTGTCGAATAATATTTAAAATAGTAGACCGTAAATTGCTAGCTATAAACTAGGAGCTACTTATTGATAACAAGGTCTCTTCAGAACGAATGAATGAGCAACATAAATTAACAATTTCGGGTAAGGTGTTCAGATGCTTACATTTCTTTCGGCCAACTTCAGAGTAACCGGTTATCAGCTGTTCTTGTGTTTCTGCCTCAGAAATGTTCGACATATTTAACTAGAGTTTAGAAAACGCTTGCAACAGGTACAAGTCTTCTATGGTCGACCAATAGTATTATGTACGTACGTTTATTTGACTACATAGATAAACAAAATATCCTTTGCCCCTACCAGCATGGCTTTCAGCCAGGCCACTCTACTATGATGTCACTATTAAATCTTCAGGACAGTATTTCTGCTGCTATTGACCGAAATGAATACTCCCTTGGTGTGTTTATTGACATATCAAAAGCGTTTGATACGGTCAACCACGATATACTATTATCTAAACTAGAAAACATTGGTATAAGAGGGGTAACACTTGATTGGTTTCAGAGCTACTTAAGTAACAGGTACCAACAAGTGTTATGCAATGGCTCTCTATCTAAACTAAGGCTTATTAAACATGGTGTACCCAAGGCTCTATCCTTGGTCCTCTCCTCTTCTTACTCTTCATAAATGATCTCCCCAATGCCTCTCACCTCCTGCACTTCCTACTATTTGCTGACGACACGAATATCTTTGTCTCTCATAAATCTTACGACAAACTAATTGAACTTATGAACCAAGAGCTCACACATGGAAACAACTGGTTTATTGTGAACAAACTATCTCTAAATGTGTCTAAAACTAACTATATTTTATTCAGCTCGCATCGTAAACGTATCCCTCTTGCTAAAGAAACAGTTACTATAAATAATCTACCTATACCCCAAGTAATTACTACTAAATTCCTAGGTATATATGTTGACCAGTTTCTCACGTGGAAGGACCACATTGCTCACATATCAGCTAAAATTGCTAAAAACATAGGAATCCTATCCAGAGTTGCCTACCTCCTACCCACTAGCATACGTCTCAACTTGTACTACTCCATTGTCCATCCATACCTTAACTACTGCAAAGTAGTTACATAAAGACACAAAGTTGTCTTTATGTAATTTATTTCTAGGTGGGTCCGGCTCTGCCTGTGTGGCCAAAGTCTTGCTAGAAAAGGTTACGCGTTGAAAAGTGTTTATAGAGATGTGACGCAAACTTGTCTTTCCGTAGTCGTTCATAAAAAGCCTCACGTTGGGCGCCAATTGACACAAAGTTGCTATAAAGGTTACGTGCTGGAAGTACAATGTTTCTTACGTAGTAGAAAGCTTCTTCCGTGTGGGGCGCGGTGGTGTTAGGGGTATGTTCGGTGCCTTGCAGCCGGAGGGTTGCGGGTTCGAATCCACCTCAAAGGGGTATATTTGGTGCCTTGCAGCCGGAGGGTTGCGGGTTCGAATCTACCTCAAGCCGCCGCGTAACTACCCCTGGGCAAGTCCTTCACCTTTTGCAATTGCTCATGCGCTTCGGCGTGAAACTCCGATTCAGTGTCCGCGCTGTAGTCGGGAGCGCCTCTGAGTAGAAATCTTGAAGGGGCGCTATATAAATATGTTTGAAATGAATTAAATGAATCACACTGTGAAAGAACTACCCTTCAAGATTAAAACCCTTAGTTGTTCTTCAGAATAGAGCTATCCGTGCTATCACCAGCTGCCATTATTTTCTCTCAACTGATTCTGCCTTCAAATACTTGTGCATTCTGAAAATTGATCAGATAACTAAACAGCAAATTAATGAATTCATGTTCAGATACACTACTAGACAACTACCGTCTGCCTTTGACAACTACTTTACAACAATGTGTGATAGTAATCCGTACTACACTCGCTCTGCAAACAACTACCGTATTACTTATTCCCGTACTAACACTCGCAGGTTTTCGCTTAAATGTATGGGTCCTAAGTCTTGGAACATCGTACCTATTGAGATACGTAGTTCACCCAACATCTACCTCTTCAAACACAAATTGCGAAATTATTTGATAAACCAGTCGTTTGAATAACGTGTGAGCACTCTTTGTCTAGCACTATTTGTCTAGTTAACTAGTTAAGTTTTAAAGAATGCCTTTTGAAATTGTGTCCTGCCAACCGCTGTACTAGCGCTGTAATAAAGGGTGACCCCATCTAGCGGGACCTAGGTCCCTTGGGGGTTTCTTTCTTCCCTGTTGTTCCCTAAGGCTTTGTTTCGATGTTTACTTGTGTTTGTCTGTGAAAGAAGGGTTCAATAAAAATTTTGGTTATGGTTATGGTTATTAGTGAGTGATCAACTGCTCTGCAACCCTGTAATGTTACGCCGAATACATGTATTATCTGGGTTATAAACAATACGCATAGAACAGTCACATTTTCCAGTTATCATGATCATCTTAGCTTGCTCTTTCTTATTGATATTTCGTTTTGACCTACCATAATTATTATCCCAGGTGCGCAGTTTTACATTCTGTTTAACGACACCGCATCATAACACAGATGATGGTGTCCTTCTCTTTCTTTCTCCACGGTTGGATAAGGGCGACTCTACTGCATAGTTATAATTTGTATCTTTATATTATGATAAGTCGCCAGGCTTGTTGTCTAAGCGCCAACACTAAAGTTTTTACTATCAAAACCGCGAGCCTAAAACCGCACCGTTAAATACTGCGCACACAAAACCGCCCGGCTAATTACCGCATGCTATTCATTATGTCACGGATCAAAACCCCGACTGTCAGCGCATCTAGTTAAGTAGAACATTTATTATACCTGTACACAGAGCCGCATTAAGGCTTGTGCGGGCCCGGTTGCTGCGATAATATGAGTGTGATTACGTTCCAATTAAACCCTGCCTCTGACAACCACCGGTCCACCACCCCCATATTTATAACATGCTTACTAGTGAGTAATAACTCACAATACACAACTAACGTTACATTACTATCTGTGCACGAAATGATTAGAGTCAGGCAAATAACTATAAGTAATTAAATTAATTGTTACTTCGTATTTATTTATACGATGCAGTTTCATAGCCAGCTCTCGATGTAAACAAAACCTGCTGACGGAAATGCAATATGTAAAGAACCATTACAGTTACTGTAGGCCTAAGCGTTTTACTTTCGTTCGTGAGTCAGTGATAGTCAACAATTTGAAAGTTTTCCCCAAATAATCTTTCCTTTATGATGTCACCATGCATGAACCTAGATACTTCCAAAACTGCAGTAAGAACAGCCAATGAACCACAAGTACAGTAATTACAGCGATTACAGCAAACGTATTAATACTCAACAACATGAAAGTTTCCCAAAATAATCTTTCCCTTATGATGTCCCAATATGCTTGTTACTGTTCCAAACTTGATGGTGCTCTCTTTCTTGAAAACGCTTAAAGAATATGACCTTTGGTAAAGACGATGATCCCAAAGATACTCGGAAGACTCTACCAATGAGCAGTTCCATAATGTGATCTGCTTGCCAGTGATAGAGGCTCCTCACCAAATGTTTGCTTCACAGCGACACAAATACCAACAATTTGACCAGTGTTTGCACTAATTGTGCTGAAACACGTAACTCAAGTAGTGCTGGCTAGGACCCCGTCTTCAATAGCATGAACGTATTACACTGCGACTACGCAAGAGTTCTCACCAAGCTTAAGGCTAGCTAGCACGTCGTTCCTTTTAGTCCGATGTAAAACTCTGCATTTTCGAAAGGATAATTCAGGAATTATCTCTGCCACACAACTGGCTGATTATCTTATCGAAATAAGCATTTCAACTTAACAAATTAGGAGAATGTCGATAATGACTCGACTGACTTCAACGCCATCGACATTCCGGACCCAATCTCTTGTCTATTCGATCCGCAACGTCTACTTCGCATGGGCAACAGCCGACTTCTTCCAACGTTCGCAGAAATTGGATTATCCAATCACCATGTGCCACTTCGTCGTTCTTAACGGCATATAACGGTATCAAATGCGGTATTGATTTCCCAACTCATCTATTTTCTATCCCTAATGAACTTGTCTTAGTACTGATCGCTTAATTAAGATAATTACATAAATTATTATTTTTATCACAAGGTCGTGGCTAGTCAGTGGTTTCGCCGACCACGTGGAATAATCTTCCTTCAGATCTATGTGTTCTTTTAGCTAGAGACTCTGCATACACTTTTCACAAAAATCTGAAACTGTCCTTTATCGCCGGAGTTGGGCTGGGAGCGCCTCTCAGTAGGTTATCTTGGACGGGCGCTATATAAGTCCTCTGAATGAATGAACGAACGAATGAATGAATGATAACTAGACACCTGTTTAGATTCTAGCTCATCATCATCGCTTCCATAATATACACATCTAATTAAGAATGTTTGGCTAAGGCCTAGGACTTCGATACAGATTACAGCACTGAAAGTGGTCAACAGTCATACCGAACGCAACTGCAAAGATCCAAGAGTTTAGCGGACCGATAACACACAGTGAATCTCAGGTCCAGTCCCTTAAAAGTTGTTGAAGATCACCTTAATGCCTAACCAGACAGCAGGAACCGGACTTTGGCAGGGTAGTCAGGGAAAGACTACGGCCCTAACCCGCATTAAGATCACAACGCAGACTTATCTGACAATCTTAGAACCCAAAACTGTATTCTTCAACTGAACGTGGACAGCAGACATTCGTTGTAAAACTGTGATTTTTGTGAACTTCCGTATGTGTAGATCACTTAACATTTAAATTTATGAGTTCAATTTTCAGTCTGTAATTCATAGTTGCTATGATAAGAAGTTATTGCTAATGACGTGTGCTTTTTGTAACATTAGTGAATCAGCAAATCTCTCGTAGTTCAGTAAATTTCACGAACTTCATCAACTTCGAGACACTTTGGCTACCTCTAAATCTAAATAATTATTTTTTATTCAAAATCTTTCTCTAATGTTTTTAGCCTAAAATTAACAATTTGGCATGTACGACTTTCAACAATCAAATTTTTACTTTTGTCTTATATCTCATGTTCCACCTTAACATGCATACATATGTACATACATACACGCGCTTATGAGCGTGTATTTATATAAACAATCCAGTAACTTAATGCGTAAACAAGTCTCTGCCATTCATTGTTCATCCATGGCACGATCGATCTACAGCCTACTTCTCTCTCACACTAGCATGATATAAGCTTAAATGCGTTTACCCACCTGTGGTAAATGCATCAAATATATATAGGCCGAAGTATCAGTCTCGTGAATAAGCTGACATCATGCACTTACCTTGTAAGACATGCTTCGGAATTTTTTAGATTGATGGATCGCAATAATTGACTGGTGACGGTATAAGCATAGTCCAAAATAAGATAGTTTACAAACGACGTAACAATTTCTGTTGATGTTGTCAAGAGAACAATCAACAGGGTCAATGAACCCGCTACATGCAAGTTATCTCTTTACCCCATTAGAAGTTATTTAAGCTGGTCAAAAGACGTATGTGTAGGCCCTACTTAGATTTTAACATGAGTGCAATCCACGGACAAAATAGAAAAAAACATAGGCTAACTGGTCTATCAACCATATTAGACTAAGTGTTCAAAATCTCGCCCGGATTTGAGATGTTCCTGGATTTCTTTCAATTTCTGCCCCTTGCAAACTCGCGTGTAATTGACGAAATTAAAAAGCATACCGACTTAATACACGATACTTTCACAACCGTAAAGTGAAATGAAGTATGTTGTATAGGCTTTGGGTGTGTGAGTGAGTGATTGAGTGGGTGAGTGAATTCGTGATTGAGAGTGGGGAGTGGATGAGTTGTTGAGTGGGTGAGTGGTTGAGTGAGTGTCTCCGTGAAGTAATTTTGTAGAACTCTATCATTGCCTTAATGGATTCCACCATCTTCACTGACCACAAAATGACGAAATTAAAAGGCACACTGACTAAAATTTAGTGCAAATTTAATACACAGTAAATTGTAACAGTGAAATGAAGTTAGAACAATACAACAATTGAGTGTTTAATGACTATCAAGACGTCATTATGAATTAATTTTAGTAGCATAAAGTGAAAATATTTTAACAAGTAAATCGCCGGTTCAAGACGAACCAAACATACAGAAATTTATGTCGATGAGAGTGTTTGTAGCTGATGTAGAGACTTAGTTAAGAAATTTAATTGCCGCTCCGTTGCAGTAGAAGTGACTGCAAAGGGCATCGAAATTTGCCTGAAGTGGAACAGCAAGACTCGTTACTCTCACTGTCTGCTCTTCATTCTCTTCATACAACGGCTGTAGACCTACCAGAATTCCCACGGCATTGACTCTTCCATCGACTGGAGTATCGGTTACAATCAGAATTCCACTTTCTCCCGCATCATGTATGGGTCCACCATCTTCGCTGACCACTGATATCAGTCTAAACGCTATGTTAAATGTATCATCCAGAATAATGTAGTCTTTGCTGTCAACCCTACCTCTTCTCCCATCACTTGTGAAACGTCTCACCATCATGTTATTCGTAGCATATATCGGTTGTTCCATTAGCCCCAAAGGACCTCGGATATCATCGAGTACTTGAGCGATGTAACGGTTTTGTTCTTCAAGACAAACCAAAGCCACGTCGCTGTAGTAACTACACCAGGTTTCGTTGGTGGAAGGTTGAAGTGGTGGATGCAGAGAGACCTTGACCACTCCAAGTCGATCACCATTCGGGTAGAAAAGCACATCGCCCTCACTTTTCTCGTGGCCATTCATGAGTGCGTGATTCCCTTTGCCTAATTTGTAAAGCGAATAATGGACTTGCATTAGATCTTTGCGAGAATTCACCTATGTTTCATTAACTTATTAGGGCTTTTTATCACTTACAATGCCCTGCCCATATCATTTGACTGCAGGAAAAGCATGAGCCCTATATACTTGGCAACGATATTGTAATATTATCCATAGATGTAAATATTCGCAATAATTATGCTTAAACTTGAGATTATCATGATTAAAAGACAGATTGATTTGAACTGGACAGTAAATCCCAAGAAATCGAACCTCTGAAAAAGCCATACATTCCAGGCAATGTCCTGAAGCAAAGAAACTACAAGAGTCCGTTGACTGAGTTGAAACTTTTATGTCTGGATACATTATTTAGATTTTCGCAAAGATCTAACTGTGTTAATAATTTTGACACTAGTCGTCTGTTTTTTGTGATTTTTCGATGACAAGCGTTATGCGAATGAAGAGCGATTTGTGACAAGACTCGGTTAAAGACAACATTGCGCATTCTCTGTTATTGTGCAAAGCTCCACAATCGTCAATTCAAAAAATCTGCAAATTTCCACTTTAGCTGATTATGTCTCGTATGATTTGCGGTTTACCATCCACTTCAACAAAGGCTCCGATCTTGCAGTGACCTTTGGACTGGATGG
Source organism: Aporrectodea caliginosa (assembly GCA_020284085.1). NCBI lineage: Eukaryota > Metazoa > Annelida > Clitellata > Crassiclitellata > Lumbricidae > Aporrectodea > Aporrectodea caliginosa. Next base: position 57,327 of record JACEVL010001186.1, read on the forward strand.
TTGCAGTTTCTCCTGGTCTTATAGACGATTCCTTGTAAATGGGTTTCGCCCGAAGTTTTGTCATCTTGATCAATTGCGGATCGATATTCAGATTCTTGGCCAACTGTTGCTTCAGCTCGTCTTTATTGTGAACACTACTACCATCAAAGAGGTAACAGATCTCGACCTGCTCTCTTCTGAAGATGCAATTCGTTATCTTTAGTCCATCGAGTCTGCTGTGATAAAGAAACATTGACGTCTACACAGTCGAGTCTAATCTATTCTAGTGTCTTTCTACAGCACCAATAGAAATGCGCGAGTCGCTTAGGCCCTACTGACTTTAAACAAAACCACCGGCAAAGAGTTTCATGAGTTTGAGATGTTGAACCTCAGGAGGTCAGTGATACCAGAGATTAATAGTAAGCAAGTTGGAACACATTAGAAAGGATTATCTAATCTGATTACTTCTATAGCGCCATGATCATACTGCACAGAACAGAACGAGTTGGCGAAGAAAGAATTCCAAAATCTATCTTTAGCAACCGAAAAAGCTCGTTCACCAAGAACAGTTCTGTTTTTATGTATGACCAAAGAAAAACAATCTGCACACACTGCATGGGTTAACGCCTATTCAAATCTTCTCCGTTGCTGCTAAGATACGTGACAGGAAACGATGCAAGGTCGTTCGTGAGTAAGCGCTGCTCTGCATAATACGAAGTGTTCGGTCACATACTGAAACAGTCTTCCATGCACTCTTCGACATGCACTTCTTATTATTTTTATATCTCTATTTTAGCAACTGGTATTGCCAAGTGTGGACCACCCCTGATGAGTGCACATAGGTGCACCTATGATTACGATACGTTGTAGTGTCATTGCTAGAAACGACAGAGTATACTACTTACGCAAAGGTTCGTAAATGGCCGAGAATGGTGTCCGTCTGATCTGGAGAAAAGATATCCTCAGTCTGTCCAGAATCTTCACTAGAATTCTTAGTTGTGTCGAAACTCTTCTTCGTGAAGGTGAGACCTTTAAAAATGAAATTATTACTGTAACTTCTCAATTCAATGCAATTCAATTTGTTGTCCTCAAAAATACATCGCAGGCTTACCGTTATGAACACAACATAGACTACATTACAGGTAGGCCTAGTATTCATAAAGGTCATCCACGTAACACAACACATTGGGGAAAATATGAACCAAAAAGGAACAAAGTGCCGCTAGGAAGGGGCCTATTTAACAATAATATAAAGAAGAACGGCTAACGAAACAAGTCTAGGCATGAGAAACTTTCACACTAATCCGTGCCAAATTACATAAATTAAAGAATGAATAGGCCTACAGGTTAAAACCTAACCTTGTACGAACAAAGCTTGCATGTACAATCAATATTCAAAAATAAAAGAAAGGGTCAGTGGCATGTCAAGTATCATAGCATAATTTTACATAACATATTCCAGTGCTTAACACGGAGTAACTTAAGATTGCTAATGCTTTGGTAATTAGAGGAAAATTTAAAAAAATTTAAAAAATTGAAATTGAAGATGAGAGCGAGTTGGTAATCTGGATACGACGAAACCAAAAGCAGTGAAGTTAAGCACTATTAAAGCGCTTAGGCCTACTTGCATGGCATATGTTATATTACATGCCTACAAGCATTATATTCATACATTCATTGATACGTAAATACATAGCAATACACATACATGATCAATAAACATGAAGAAATTCGCTTATTGTTTACTTACTTTTTTTCATGTGGTGGTCGACGTCAGAGTAACCGGGAATCAACCGCTCAGTTGCTTCTGATTCCGAAATGTTCGACATATTTAACTAGAATTTGCAAAACGAACACACAACGATTGATAAGCCAACTTGCTACTAAGCCTTAAGTGTTACAAAGTGGTAAACTGCTGAGCAGAAATATGCCTTAAACAGTCTTGTTTTCTCCTCTGTGTTCCGTGCTTTTGCGCTGAATCATTCAATCGCCGATTGTTTGATCAGATTGACATGATTCATTCAGACATGTGTTGATTTACTGCACACCATAATGTAACGCGGTGTTAAAATGTCGTTTTCGACGGATAGCAGATTTTATGGAAATTTATCTACAGTTCAAAGGCTGTCATGGCCTGCTTCTCTCCGACGATCTAGGCTTGTTGCATCAGCTTTCTTTCAATCCTCTAAATTTCCCACGACGGTTTGGATGATGAATTATTATGCGATGTTGTGACAGGTTGAAATACATGCTATATAGCGAGGAAGAACTTAATGGAGCAGTGAGGAAGCATCTGGAGTAGTGAGGAAGCATTTAGGGAAGTAGAGAGAAAACATTTAGGGATAGTGAGACAACATTTTATATTTAGGGATAGTGATGAAACAGACTGACACTGTTAGGGGTGGTGCTATAGACTGACACTGTTAGGGGTGGTGCTATAGACTGACACTGTTAGGGGTGGTGCCACAAGGCGAGACCTCTAACCAATCGGCTATCGTGTTCCACAAATGTCCATTTTATGCTGCATATTCCATATTTCAGAAGTGTGCATCGGAATAATGGATGGGGTCCAGAACTCGAGGGTACGCGTACCCTAAAATATAATACGTTAAAATACGTACGTACCTTTCAAAAAATAGAATACGCGTATGGTACGTAGTACTACCACTACGTGCCATACACAAATATTTAATTTATGGTTTACTCGGTGACCCATAGCCTATGCATAATCTGACATTAGTGCATTAAGTGCATGCATGCTGGATAAAGATAGACCTACAATATAGCATTGCAGCAATTTACTACGCTGTATACTGGGTTGTGATTGTTTGCCTAAATTAAATTCAACAATGAGCAATGTCGTGGTTCACGTATTTTTGTATTGTTTACGTACCCTAAAATAGGGTACGTTAAAATACGTACGTACCTTTCCAAAAATAGAATACGTATGGTACGTACCCTCGAGCTTTGATGGGGTCCCCAGCAATGAAATCGCTTAATGCGTAGTATCCTGTCTCAATCATGCATGTTGAGACAAGTTGCATCCATGATTCATGCCCGCAGGAAATTTCCTATTCTACGCTATTGACTGATAGGAGCTGCTGGCTGTAATAAGCAGGCAAGCAACGACTGCCTATTGCCAATGCGCAGTAACAAAAGCGTCAATGCAGTGCGGGTGCGTGTCTTAGTCGATTTGCTTCATATCCTCGGTGATAGATTATTTATTCGTAGAAACTTAGGATTCACTCAAACCAATCAGTAAGCAACGCCCTCTGAAAACGTCATGCGTTCAGATTCTGTGCTATCCTGCTTTGTTTTTGTATATTCACGCCTTTCATTCGCACGTTTTTCAAATACTATGACGACTTATTTAAAGTCATTTCTACTGATTATAAAATCAATAATGTGGCCTACTGAATGATTGATAGCATGCAAGGTAACCGTTACTGCGCAGACAGTCATGCACATGTGTTGATGTCATTTATAACCTAGGGACTTCTACAAAAATTCAAAAGACATAAGATGAATGACACCAGTTTTATCAGTTTAACCAAGCAACATTCTTCTATTCACCAATGTTTCACTCTGAATCTCAACTAAATAGAGCTCAACTTAAGACTCCGCTTGTCGTGCTTGGCTTCAACACCGTTGTCATCATCACTATTGCCATCCACTATAGAGGCTGTTTGAATGGTCTGCTCTGAATTAAACACATTCCCAGTTCAACCAGGGGCTTCTATCCCTATACAGGGTGGGCGCAAGTTGATCCCAGTGAAAAACAGGGGGGGAGTGTTTCTTTTCAATTTTTATCACACTTTCTTCGCTCACAGTCCTGTGAAAGACCCACTTTCTTGTATAAATTAGTGTGAAGCAATGACATCATCCAATTAAGTCGCTCGATTAAACTTAATCAGAAATGAGCCAAAATTCACGTCAGAAATATGGGATCCGAAAGAGAGGGGAGGCCCGGCAGGGGGGGAAGGTGTGAAATTGAGCCCGGTTGTTTAGGGGGATAGAAGCCACTGAGTTCAACAGTTGTGACCGTGACGAAATTGTTATGCCCTAAACTGATAAATGATCATTATTTTAGACTCACGAAACACAAATGAGTCTGTATAGCCTGTCGCAGGTTTATTGAAATTTGACTATATGAATGTCTTTTCCTTTACCAAAGTCAAAACGTAGGTGTACTTATCAGCCAATCCTTGTCAACGGATTTTTTGAACGTATAATAGTAAGAAACCCACAGGAATAGACTAACTAATACGAGAGAGGATTTCGTCCATTCTCGTCCCGGTAGAAACCAAACTACTTGCCTCGTCGAAAGACACTTTGACTGTTGTTTCGATCACCAGAAAACGGTGGTCCTATCTACGAGTGTCTTTGAACCGATTCTGACTCACTTAATATTCAAACGCTGTGCAGGCATAAAGCTCTGGCTGCGGATAAAGTCACACTTGACAAGTGGGAGTCCTATTAGTCTCACGCAAGCAGATTTAATTGTAGGCCTACCTTATGCTAAGCTGTGCTGTCTGAATAACGAAAAGGAATTTGCATTGGAAGATCACTTAACCGTGACCTAAAGAGCCTTCTTGTGCAAGCTCATGAATCGATTAGTGAGCACCTGAAGCAGTTTTATCTTACCCGACAGTGGTGACAAATAGCCTACTTGAAGCAACAGTTGCTGGATGACGTAGTCTATCCTCAACCTCAACAAAATCCAACTGCAACAGCGTTATTGTTAGGCCTACTTGAAGCAACAGTTTGGATGACGTAGTCTATCCTCAACCTCAACAAAATCCAACTGCAACAGCGTTATTGTTAGTGTACGTTGTACGTAGCCTACTGCATGCAAACCGAGTAGCATGACCAAGCTCACATTCACGCTGCCTATGATATCACTTGAAGGCAATCTAAAAGAAAACTCGTTCTGTTCAAAGTCCAACAGACCGGAGAGTGAGCATTAACAGTAAGTGACTTGTAATGCAAAATAAAGCTACAAAATTTTTGAGCGTCACATACACTGTAACAACCGCGCCAGGGAGGGCAGGTTTCATTGCCGTTGCTAGATAAAATCAAGTCAGCAAGAAGCATGTTGATTGGTCGGCCTTAGTGTCGCCAGTTCAGAGCACTACTGAGCATGTCTATGAACATTTGGTGGGGTGCACATGGTTCCGAATCGGCCTGCTGGCAGGGTAATGGTTGAACTGAACTGAATGCCAGCAGCAAACTGTTTTCCTTAGGACAGGTGTGTACTCTGTAACAGGGCACGTGAACGTCATCCCGCTTGCTGAGTGCAATCGCTTCGGCAAACTGCACTGCAAGTATTGTAAATGGTCATCATAATTCTGGTTGGTCGACTGAGATGGACGCCATACTTGTGCCACTGTTGCGATTCAGTTCATTGGTGTTTGCCCAGAATTTAGACTGCTTCCTTTGTTATGTTGGTGCCATTCCCACTTCCATAATCATGACCATAATAATCGTCATAATCATCATCATCATCATCATCATCATCATCATCATCATCATCATCATCATCATCATCATCACCACCTTCGTCGTCCTCGTCGTCGACGTAGTCTACGGCGTGCCCCTCCGAGAAGCATTGCAGTTTCTACGGCATTCCTCTGCGTCAAAAGACACCAAGTCAAACCAGTTGTTCGCTGCTTTCAGGAACAACGTAAATGCAATGTAGCGCCGCCGATGAGTCTGAATATAGGGCGCTGTATACGAGTTAAAAAATCACCTATAGTCATTATGATAATATTATGTTGAAAATACAGATATGAATTGAATTATAGTCTGCATTGTATTGAAACCCTGTAGCCTTGCTAAAGGCTGAACATCTCTACGCAATTATTCATTTGTACATAAGTGGTGCATAATAATTGTAGGTCTAGTCCAAAGGTAGCACATATCATTAATAATGCATTAATGCAGACTATGTTCATAAAACAACCGGTCTGCTCTCTTCTCTTTAACGTACGCTATTAACATAATCGCGTGAAAAAAGAACAAGACGAAGAAAAAGACGAATAAGATGAAGAATAATATAAAGAAGAAGGCGAAGAAGATCAAGATGAAGAAGATAAAGAAGATAAAGAAGACGAAGAAGAAGACGAAGAAGACGAAGACAAAGAAGATGAAGAAGAACAAGACATAACATGCGGTAAACTAATGTAATATAACGTAAAGTTGCAATGTAATGGAGTGAACATAATGTAATCTCCAAAATCTCAACACAACGCAATATCCAATAATTCTCAATACGATTTTATTAAAAAATTCTGAACGTAATGTAATATGAAATAATTCGCAAAGCAATTTAATATACAAAAAATTCTGAACACAATTTAAAATAATAAAAATTCTCTGCAAAATGTAATATTTAATAATTCGCTATAGGTCTACAATTTAATATGCAAAGTTTTCAACGCAATGTAATATCCAAATATTTCTAGCAAAATTTAATATCCAAAATTTCTCAACACAATGAAATATCCGATGATTCTCAACGGAATCTGATATAAAAATTCTCAGTGCAATCTAAATATAAAAAATTCTCAACACAATTTAATATAACAAATTCTCAACAGAATTTAATATAAAAATTCTCAACACAATTTAATGTAAAAATTTACAGCGCAAAGGAATATCCAAAAATTCTCGATACAATGTAATATCGAATAATTCTCAATACAATTTAATATTAAAAATTCCCAACAGAATGAAGAAGAAAGTTCAAACGTGAACGTGGTTTGCGAAATTATGGAACTGTCGGAGATCTTTGTGGAGTTAGTCTCCATGATCTGGCATCAAATAGATTTAGAAGCGATTGCAGAATTTCCAATTTGTCAAATAATGACATGAGCAAACAATAAAACTAATTAGTTAAGAGTCAAAGATAAGATGTGCTGAATTTTAAGGATTTTATTATTGTGCAAGTCGTGAGACGAAAGAATTACCAGTGCATGTACGAAACTAAATAGCGGTCAAACCATGGCATCAAAATAGTTTTCGTAAAATTGTTCACAGATGTATAAAATCACGAAATAAGTTATTTCGAGCTGTACTGCTTTAATGGAGAAACTTGATAGCACCTCCATTGCAGTATGGATCATTTTGCAAAGCCTCGAAGCTGGTCGTTAACGGAACGGCAAGACTGGTTCTTCTAATTGTTTCCTCCTCATCAGCCAAATGCAACTCATCTATTCCAATAAGCATTCCAACAGCCTTGACCTACCCCTCGTCTGGTGCATCATCTACTATCAGGATCCCACTTTCGCCCTCTTCATGAACGGGTCCGTCAGCATTATCTTTAATGGATATCAATCTCCAATCTATCTCAAGCACTTCATCGTGGCGCATATATGCCGTGCTGTCAACCCTGCCTCTGTTACCGTTAGCGACAAAGCATCGCACTTCCATGACTTCCTCAGCCTCCACCGGTTGTTCCACCAGACGCAGCTGACCATGGACTGCGCAGGAAACTTGAGCAATGTAGCCGTTTTGTTGTTCCAGTTTAGCCAAGGCCACATCGCGGTAGCCATTATAGGAGTCCTGTCCAGTCGGCTGCAGTGGTGGACGCAAAGTAACATTGACCACTCCAACTAGATGACCGTTTGAACAGCGAACTTCATCCATCGTGCTTTTCCCGTGTCCACTCATGAGTGCGTGATTCCCTTTGCCTAGTTGTAAAATCCACCAAAGATAGTCTATATAAATTACTATAATTATGTTTCACGGTGCAATGCAAAGTGACGTACGTTGATGCAAGGAAATATTACTATAGCATAATCGGACGTTTATTAAAATTAATTATAATGATGATGAATTGATGATGTTGATAATAATAATAATTATGATTATATTATTATTATTATTATCGTCATTATCATCGTCATCGTCGTCATCATCATCATCATCATCATCATCATCATCATCATCATCATCATCATCATCATCATCATCATCATCACCATCGACATCATCGCCCACAACAACAACATTATTAATTGGCAAATTTTATAGCTTCTTTGTCTGATCAACAGGGCATAAAGCGATGGCGCACAAAATCCAAGCTCTAATCAGGCAAATATCGAGAAGAGAGAGAGAATGAACACCGAAAGTGATGTGATCGCCTTGTCTCTCTGATTAAAGCATATCAATGCAATTATACAACTACAAGAAACTTTTCAGGTCCCTTCGAATTAATTATTTGTAAGGATCTGTCTTCGTTTCCTTCATGTAGTGATGTACCTGTTTCACCTGTGCTTTCTAACCAGCATCAGGTGATAGCCTAACTTATTCTCGTACATATTGTTCAGTAGCTTAGTTAAACGGCGCCATATCAAATGTCTAGATAATAAATTACCCTCAACGTGAACAAAAGCTCCTATTTTGCAGGCGCCTTGTGGATTGGTGTTTACAGTTTCACCGGGTCTTAAAATCGTTTCCTTGTAGATGGGTTTCGCCCGAAGTGTGAAGCAAACGTTTGGTGAGGAGCCTCTATCACTGGCATGCAGATCACATTATGGAACTGCTCATTGGTAGAGTCTTCCGAGTATGATTGGGATCATCGTCTTTACCGAAGGTCATATTCTTAAAGTGTTTTCAAGAAAGAGAGCACCATCAAGTTTGGAACAGTAACAAGCATCTGGAGATATCATAAAGGAAAGATTATTTTGGGAAAACTTTCAAGTTGTTGAGAATCAATGACTCACGAACGAAATTACGTTTGCTGTAATCGCTGTAATTACTGTACTTATGGTTCATTGGCTGTTCTTACTGCAGTTTTGGAAGTATCTAGGTTCATGCATGGTGACATCATAAAGGAAAGATTATTTGGGGAAAACTTTCAAGTTGTTGAGAATCAATGACTCACGAACGAAATTAAAACGTTTGCTGTTATCGCTGTAATTACTGTACTTATGGTTCATTGGCTGTTCTTACTGCAGTTTTGGAAGTATCTAGGTTCATGCATGGTGACATCATAAAGGAAAGATTATTTGGGGAAAACTTTCAAATTGTTGACTATCACTGACTCACGAACGAAAGTAAAACGCTTAGGCCTACAGTAGCTGTAATGGTTCTTTACATATTGCATTTCCGTTAGCAGGTTTTGTTTACGTCGAGAGCTGGCTATGAAACTGGATCGTTGGTTTCCTTATGTCCTACACAGTAACGCCTGCAAAGATCTAAATTCCCGTTAGTTTTGAACCCGCAAAGGTCAACTTCTACACTGCTTCACTGCAGATGCAATAATTACAGTTAAAATCTTGCTTGAAATTTCCGAGAAACGATACCTTTTTCACAACACGAGGTCTCCAAAGTGTGGCTGTACCTGGATGTTTAGGTCTACTCAGAGCTTCCCATTTGAGGCGATCGATCGATCGTTCTACTTGGTCGCTCGCCTAGCAAAGGACGGTGCGAGCGATACATCGCTCGTCTAGACGAAGGCGTCGTTAGACTCCAAGACGAACCTGGAGCCAGACCATCATTTTATTTACATTACTTTAGTGTTGGTTTACTATCAAAACTGCGCGCCCAAAACCGCGCTGTTAAATACCGTGCGGCTAATTACCGCGTGCTTTTCATTATGTCGCGGATCAAAACCGCGCTGAAAACATTTCGAATGAAAACTAGACTTGTAAACGTTCAAAAAATGTTCTACTACGAACAATGTCAAAGTTTTAAATGTTCTAGATGAAAAATAGACTTGTACAGGCAGGGCTGCATTAAAAGGGGGGTGTTAAGGGTGCTCCAGCAATTTTGAGGGTCCACATTTTCGAAAACGAAGAATTTTTTAATGCGCTTGTTATCAAATTACTGTTAAATCTAGCGAAAATGCTGCAATATAAATAAATACGAAGTAACAATTAATTTAATTACTTATAGTTATTTGCCTGACTCTAATCATTTCGTGCACAGATAGTAATGTAACGTTAGTTGTGTATTGTGAGTTATTACTCACTAGTAAGCATGTTATAAATATGGTCGTCGTGGACCGGTGGTTGTCAGAGGGAGGGTTTAATTGGAAGGTAATCACACTCATATTATCACAGCACCCGGACCCGCACAAGCCTTAATGCGGTTCTGTGTACAGGTAGGCTATAATAAATTATCTACTTAACTAGATGCGCTGAAGTTGCGGTTTTGATCCGTGACATAATGAATAGCATGCGGTAATTAGCCGGGCGGTTTTGTGTGCGCAGTATTTAACGGTGCGGTTTTGGGCTCGCGGTTTTGATAGTAAAAACTTTAGTGTTGGCGCTTAGACAACAAGCCTGGCGACTTATCATAATATAAAGATACAAATTATAACTATGCAGTAGAGTCGCCCTTATCCAACCGTGGAGAAAGAAAGAGAAGGACATTATCATCTTTGTTATGATGCGGTTTCGTTAAACAGAAAGTAAAACTGCGCACCTGGGATAATTATGGTAGGTCAAAACGAAATATCAATAAGAAAGAGCAAGCTAAGATGATCATGATAACTGGAAATGTGACTGTTCTATGCGTATTGTTTATAACCCAGATAATACATGTATTCGGCGTAATATTACAGGGTTGCAGAGCAGTTGATCACTCAGTAATAACCATAACCATAACCAAATTTTTTATTGAACCCTTCTTTCACAGACAAACACAAGTAAACATCGAAACAAAGCCTTAGGGAACAACAGGGAAGAAAGAAACCCCCAAGGGACCTAGGTCCCGCTAGATGGGGTCATCCTTTATTACAGCGCTAGTACAGCGGTTGGCAGGACACAATTTCAAAAGGCATTCTTTAAAACTTAACTAGTTAACTAGACAAACAGTGCTAGACAAACAGTGCTCACACGTTATTCAAACGACTGGTTTATCAAATAATTTCGCAATTTGTGTTTGAAGAGGTAGATGTTGGGTGAACTACGTATCTCAATAGGTACGATGTTCCAAGACTTAGGACCCATACATTTACATTTAAGCGAAAACCTGCGAGTGTTAGTACGGGAATAAGTAATACGGTAGTTGCTTGCAGAGCGAGTGTAGTACGGATTACTATCACACATTGTTGTAAAGTAGTTGTCAAAGGCAGACGGTAGTTGTCTAGTAGTGTATCTGAACATGAATTCATTAATTTGCTGTTTAGTTATCTGATCAATTTTCAGAATGCACAAGTATTTGAAGGCAGAATCAGTTGAGAGAAAATAATGGCAGCTGGTGATAGCACGGATAGCTCTATTCTGAAGAACAACTAAGGGTTTTAATCTTGAAGGGTAATTCGAAGCCCATATGATGTTGCAGTAGTTAAGGTATGGATGGACAATGGAGTAGTACAAGTTGAGACGTATGCTAGTGGGTAGGAGGTAGGCAACTCTGGATAGGATTCCTATGTTTTTAGCAATTTTAGCTGATATGTGAGCAATGTGGTCCTTCCACGTGAGAAACTGGTCAACATATATACCTAGGAATTTAGTAGTAATTACTTGAGGTATAGGTAGATTATTTATAGTAACTGTTTCTTTAGCAAGAGGGATACGTTTACGATGCGAGCTGAATAAAATATAGTTAGTTTTAGACACATTTAGAGATAGTTTGTTCACAATAAACCAGTTGTTTCCATGTGTGAGCTCTTGGTTCATAAGTTCAATTAGTTTGTCGTAAGATTTATGAGAGACAAAGATATTCGTGTCGTCAGCAAATAGTAGGAAGTGCAGGAGGTGAGAGGCATTGGGGAGATCATTTATGAAGAGTAAGAAGAGGAGAGGACCAAGGATAGAGCCTTGGGTACACCATGTTTAATAAGCCTTAGTTTAGATAGAGAGCCATTGCATAACACTTGTTGGTACCTGTTACTTAAGTAGCTCTGAAACCAATCAAGTGTTACCCCTCTTATACCAATGTTTTCTAGTTTAGATAATAGTATATCGTGGTTGACCGTATCAAACGCTTTTGATATGTCAATAAACACACCAAGGGAGTATTCATTTCGGTCAATAGCAGCAGAAATACTGTCCTGAAGATTTAATAGTGACATCATAGTAGAGTGGCCTGGCTGAAAGCCATGCTGGTAGGGGCAAAGGATATTTTGTTTATCTATGTAGTCATAATAAACGTACGTACATAATACTATTGGTCGACCATAGAAGACTTGTACCTGTTGCAAGCGTTTTCTAAACTCTAGTTAAATATGTCGAACATTTCTGAGGCAGAAACACAAGAACAGCTGATAACCGGTTACTCTGAAGTTGGCCGAAAGAAATGTAAGCATCTGAACACCTTACCCGAAATTGTTAATTTATGTTGCTCATTCATTCGTTCTGAAGAGACCTTGTTATCAATAAGTAGCTCCTAGTTTATAGCTAGCAATTTACGGTCTACTATTTTAAATATTATTCCACAAAGCCGCGTTTCACAGGGCCAATTTCGGGTTCTCTATGTGCATTGTGCAATTATAGTAGTAGTTGGTTGCAAAATGCGCCAGTTTAGTCTAGAGCTGCTCAAAAGAACGTGGCTGTCGTGGAACACTCTTTAATAATTATTACAATAAAAATAATATTAATAGTATAATAGAACAGAAATGCCATGAAGTGTGTCATAATGTGAACATTCTCTGTTACTCTGTTTTGTCAATGCGCCATTCCTCAGATGGCAGCACGCATTTCTCTTTCTCTTTGACACGGGCAACGCTGTTCTCATCGATTCGGTAAATGGCAGCAGATTGTCAACACTATAAATTTCAGAATTTTCTTCAACCGTCTGGACGGATGTTCGGATGGTAAATCGGACAGACGGACTGACGTTCCAATGGATAAATAATAATATTACTGACGGAACGGATAAACGGATTGACGGACGGATAAAAGAATTGACGGTTGGATAAACGGACTTATGGACGGATAAACGGACTGACGGACGGATAAAAGAATGACGGTTGGATAAACGGACGGACGGATAAACGGACTGACTGACGGACGAATAAAGGACGGACTAACGGTCGGATAAACGGATTGACGGACGAATAAACGGACTAACGGTCGGATAAACGGATTGACGGACGGATAAACGGACTTATGGACGGATAAATTCTGGCAATTGACATTTTATTGAACATAAAGAACTTCCGAATTTCAGTCACAAAACAATAAAACAATCATTCAAAGGTGAAACTGACAGAACAACACAGTCACTTAATTTCTTATAATGCATTTCATGACGACATTTCCAACAATTACACGCATCACCAGTTTGTTACTGCAGTTTTATGTTAAATATTTTCAAAAAAACCTCTTCCTAGGACCTGATGCATCTTGATTTTTTTTCTATCATCTGTTCCTACTATGTCACAGGGTCTTGGATCCGGACTGAACTATGTTACGGATCAATTATTCGAATTGCGGTTTAGGATTCCGTCCTGTTGTTTGCTTCAGGCTCTTTACATCTGAAACATGGAAGAGTGCAGACTTTTAGCCTGTGTAGAGCGTTAGCAGCATCAAGCTTAAGTTACTGGATTGTTCCTTCCGTAGTTCCCTAGTACCATTCCTGTCAGAAGTGTTATTTTAGTTAATGAGAATAGAGTAGGAATAATAATTATTTAAAATTAGTTCCACGGAACGAAAACTGGAATAAAAAGTCTGGAACGAGAATAGACTAGGATACAAATTTCCATATTTTTCTCGGACGAGAACGGAACAGACAAAAATTATGACGATCATGTAATAGCAGATCAGCAGTGATAGTACGCTGGTCAAAGAACACGACATATTTGTCAAGAGTCGAGCCAATCTTAAGATCAGCAGCGTAAGAGACACTGTTTTGTGGACAGTCTGATAAACATTAATCGTTCATGTTAGACATTTCTGTGAGAACTGTAAGTGGAAGTGGAACTAAAAATATAGATTTTCTGGCACTGGAGCTGGAACTACAATTATTTCTAAATAGGAAGTGGAACTAGAACAATAACAAAATTTATTTATAAAGAGGAACTAAAACTAGAACAAAAATGATGACAGTGGAATAGAATAAGAACAGGAATAGAAATTAACGCTGGAACTAAAATAACACTGCCTGTCAGCCCTTTCGATATGCTAAGTTGCTAATGCGAACCACCAAATCAACCTGTGCCTCTGTCACTATTCTGGCACTTTTTCTGAAAGCTTCGATCGCTGCATGCAAGTAAGCTTTGAAAGCCAATGAAATCTCATGTTCACTTATGCATTATAATATTATATTTACTGCGTTCAGGTGTCTAAGAGACGCTATCAGTCCAGTGACGGAATAATGAGCGTCGTCGTTTTCATGGGAGTAGGTGACAGGTTCGTGTACCCCGAAGTTCAGCGCGTGAGAGTCCGTCCCATTCGTTGGGGTCCAAGTGTGCCTGGGTCCTCCTGTCGGACTTTTCCGGTCTTGGGTGACTGGGTTTTAAGACTCTGAGCATTGAATAGTAGGATGTTTTGTGGTCATAACGCCATCCCACTGTGCAAAGTAATTAAACTTCCGGAGTAGCCTCGTCTCGTTTATCTCTGATATGACTCTAGTCTCAGGTGACTGTCAAACACGGTACATAGAGAATACACTACATATTACTAAGACTTATTTCTGTGCTAGTTAAGTTTCCTGTCTTTGCGTGGTTTTTTCGATATTCTATTTAAAATGTCAAGCATTGCGGAAAGAAAACCAACTCAGCAGGCGATCAGTGGCCAGAGTACAAAGAAATTTGAATACCAAGTCGTTTAGTTATCGTATGCCTACTATAGGCCTATAAGTATTGGAAATTCGTGATTTGTGTTCTTCACATATTCATTATTGAAATCATTTCCCCCTTAATTAAATTTCGAGTAATCAATTAAATCATGGGAAATATCTTTGTCAATTGATGGCTACGCAACTTTCCAATAGATTCAACTTGAATTGCGTACAAGACACGGGCTTGTTTACCGAAATTCCCGATCCTATTGGTATACTTAGGTCTACATTACCTCATAATTATTGCGAACCCACCGCGCTGCCGAATGTGTTATTTGCAAGGATTGTATATAAGAAAACCTGTGGCAGACTGCAGTGGAGAGACACTTCGGTTGATGTAATACGTTACATAACATAACATAACATAGGTTTTTTATTGCTCCCAAAAAAGTACAGTAACAAATCATCATATTTCAAATAATACTAAGTTGGGATACAAAAGGAGGACCTAAAGGGACCAGAGTCCCGCTAAGCAGGGCCACCTATGTACCAGTGCTGTTAGGTGGAGGTTGATAACATATATGTTCAAGATTGGGAGTGAATTAATCAACAACTAAAATGATAACATAATTAGCATTGTCTAATGCTAAAAGGTCATTACTAAACAAACAAAAGATTAAAAGCAGTTATATATTTAAAGTTAGTAGGTGGGCACGCAGAAGTTTTTTAAATAGGAGGAGATGAGACGCGCAAAGGATGTCAGCAGGAAGATTGTTCCAAACAGTAGGACCAGTTATCTTAATAGAGAATTTGCGAGTGTTTGTGTGAGCAAAAATCGGTCTATAATTGGAGGCTGTTCTAGTACTGTAAGAATGAGTGGCAGATCCAGTTTTAAAATAGTTAGTGAAGGTGTTAGGTAAAAAGCCGTGTTTATAACGAAACATAAATTCACCAGTTTGCAATATTCTAATCTTATCTAATGTTAAAATGCCGTGGAGGAGGAAAAGTTCAGCAGTATGACACTTATAATCAGATTTAGTAATTATTCGAACGGCTCTTTTCTGTAAGACAATCAAGCGTGTAAGTCGTGAGGTGTAGTTCGAGGCCCAGACTATATTACAATATGCTAAGTACGGGTGGATTAATGAGTAATATAGGTTAGTTAAAATGTGGATGGGTAATTTATATGAAATGCGCGATAAAATACCTGTGTTTTTGGCCAATTTAATCGATATTTGAGAAATGTGTTCTTTCCAGGTCATGTTTTGATCGATCACAACACCAAGAAAATTGACTTTAGTAATTTGAGGAATGAGTACACCGTCAATTAGTAGTGGGGGTGTTTGCGTAAGGAGGATTTTCCTGTGAGAATTAAATAGAATAAAGGATGTTTTGCTTAAGTTTAGAGAAAGTATGTTTGCTTTGAACCAGTCACCCACAAGGGGTAGTTCAAGGTTCATAATTTGGAATAGGTTTTCGTGGGACTTGTGTGAGATAAAAACGTTTGAATCATCAGCAAACAACTCAAAGTGCAATAAAGAAGAAACATGGGGTAGATCATTTATATAAAGTAAAAATAATAGTGGCCCCAGAATGGAACCTTGAGGAACACCATATTCAATAAGGCGAAATTTCGATACTTTATTATTGCATTGGACCTGTTGTTGTCTATTATCCAGATAACTTTTGAACCAAAGGAGTGGTAACCCTCGAATTCCATAATTATCTAATTTTTTCAAAAGGATTTTATGATCTACGGAATCGAACGCTTTTGAAAGGTCGAGAAATATTCCAATAAAATACTCGTTATTTTCAATAGCTTGCGATATTTTATCTTGGATATTCAAGAGAGACATGGCAGTTGAATGTCCAGCCTGAAATCCGTGTTGGTTTAAATATAGGATTTTCATTTTAGTAAAGTAGTCGTACAGTCTATTATACATAGCTCTTTCAATCAGTTGAATGCATTTATATAGCAACAGGTTGGATAAATCAGATATTTTATTTAACTTACAGCGCATGTATTACCTTCGGTGAAACTGAATATCAAGGTGCTGTCTAAACACAGTGTAGAGAATCGATCTAAAGTTTAGTTTGAGGCTCAACATCTCTTATGCTGAGTTTTGACACATAGGTTATAGGCCTATGTTGATTTCTCTGCAACAACTTTAGTAGCTGAATTCTTACAAAGTGTCTATGTCCACTCTTTGTTTCAAAATCACAACAAATAATGATAATCAGCTCAAAACTATGCAGGCAAAGTTGTCTACAGTTTCTTTACCTGAGCGACAAAGGCCCTGCCAACCATGTGCCTGGCTGCTAATTGAGAGCTGAACATAAGCACTAGTCCAGGGATGGACAGTAATTGAAATTACGTAATTGAAATTACTTGAAATTGCGCAGTTTGTAATTTGTTAATTTGTAATTCAATTACATTTCCCATGCATTTTGTAATTTGAAATTACATTTCATGTCCCAAAGTGATTGTAGTTAGTAATTCAATTACATTTTCCGAGTAATTTGCCCATCCCTGAGCACTACAAACTCGGTCTTGTATTGTATCGCATACTGATTTATGCAATTATACTTTGGCTGAATTTTCTGCATTTTTGGCACATCAGGGAACACGTCGACTCAAAGAAGAGCGTATGCAACTGATATCGTGAATGCATGCGAAGGAACCGAGACGAAAAGCAGAAATGGTGAGCAAAAACTCTTGAACCTAAAAGTTGACTCTTGGAAGTTGGAACAAAGAGCCCGTAGTCAATCGTAATCGTAAACTCCAGATTTCTAAGAGATACTTATTAGACAAGCGCAAGTCACTAGCTCACTAGCTCATTCACGAGTGTCACGAGTTATGTCAGAGAGGTTGACAGACAGACAGACAGACAGACAGACAGACAGACAGACAGAGACAGACAGAGACAGACAGAGACAGACAGAGACAGAAAGAGAGACAGAGAGAGACAGAGAGAAAGAAAGAAAGAGAGAGACAGAGAGACAGAGAGACAGAGATAGAGAC
>JACEVL010001186.1:85000-102051 GCA_020284085.1 Aporrectodea caliginosa
TTTGCTCGATAATTCTTTTATGATCAGTGGCTGAGCGTGCGTTTAGGATTGTTTCATTAAAATTGCCTTGGACTTCCTGCACTTTCCCGCCTGCGTATTATAGACCTAATGGATACGCGAATGCGTAACGTTGCCCCACAAAGAATTGGTGACCAATATTTAGTATCGGGTTATTGGGTTCCGACAGCATGAGACCTAACTCCCTCCAAAAGGTAGGTCTATACATAATTATTCTGTGTCGTTCCCGTTTAGTGTATTAATCCGACATAAACACCGTTCCTGCCGCAAACCGAATTTTGATCCCATCATAGTAATATTATTTGTCATCTGAATTGAGTTATCTGGAATTTGCAGATGAAGACAATGAGTCCATGCTACATGCTCTTGTTTCCGGACATGGTAAAGCTCCCGGAGACATACTTTATTCCAATCAGAATCCAGACCAGACAATCGGCGAAGTGAGAGTGACAAAATCGGATACACGAAGACGTCATATAGCCAGTGGTGAGAGAGAATATCAACTTACTAACAGTTTCGATGTTGGGCTGGTCTTGATGGATGAACAGCAACTTGACAGACACGAAACATCGGTGACAACGAATGAATTGGGAAGAATCCAGTTAGCCAGAGTTGAGACGGCCATTCACCCTAGGGACATGGCTGATGATCAGAAAGTTATGCTGTTCAACAAAGACAACAAACAAGGCACAGTCTGTTACCAGAACTATAACAGTCGAACTCCGCAAAAGTTCGGAATGATTGCAATAGCGCAGCAGCCTGGCGAGGAAAAACAAGCAGTCCACGGAATGAATGAGAGTGGGACACTGGTCGTTGCTTTGCCTCCTTACCAGGAGAATGGGGTAAAACGTGTGAAAGCGGTTGGGATGTTGGTTGGAATTGAAGAATTTAAACCATCACCTGAAAGCATATCACTGGCGGTGCCTATTGGCACAAATCTCCAGGAGCTGGTAGAAGATGATTACTGTGCAAATAAAGAAATACAGTTTGCATAAAACCGCAACTACGCGTCAAAAAATTATCCTAAAGTGTTTCAAGACTTTACCAAGCACATTTTATTCAGACTATTTGACGACTGACAGTTGCTCTGCAATCTAACACTGGACCCACATATATAACAAAATGGTCATTGCGCATGTTGTAAATAATTGATTTCTTCATTTTAATATTATGTAGGCCTATCGTTTAGTTCTGTCACTCACCTACTCAAGTTTTCTTGTCTTGAGCACCCAGCATGCTCAGTAGAAACGTCGTGTCTCTGCTAAGCAATATACTTACCAGTGCTTTGACAAATGCTGTAGTTTTATTAAGGGTTATGTCTATTAGTAGACATTTGGACATGAGACTATTTTAGTGTAATTTAATGGAACGTAAGAGAATGTCACTGACGCAGCAAATGATTCAACTAGGACATTCTAAGAACTTATATCATTCTAGTGAACTTTCGATCTAAATTTACAATATTGTACTGTAATTGAATTGTCACATTGTGGATAACTTCTAGTGTTTTTTATTATTATTATTATTATTATTATTATTATTATTATTATTATTATTATTATTATTATTATTATTATTATTATATTATTATTATTATTACAGCGACATATAATAATACCATATAATTATTATCGGGTATAATCCTTATAGCAGGAATAAAAAATGCGATTATTCAGAATTATTATGAATTTACAGCACTTCGCTGCAATTGAATTGTTGATATTGAATTGTTGCACTGAGAATAATCTATCCTATTGTTTGCATTATTGGCTGAAGTTTTCGATAAAATGTATAAATTTCTTCATTTGTAGCTGGTGACGTCTTTTAAGCAAGAACAATTGTTTTGATCAATCAGAATTGGGAATTTACACTATTTTTGCTACTTTTAAATTGCTGCATTGTGGATAATTTCGCGTAAGTTTTGTTCATTGTTACAGAGACAAAAAATGATATAGTAAATAAATGTCTATTATCATTATAATTATAATTGTAATTATAATTATTATTATTATTATTATTATTATTATTATTATTATTATTATTATTATTATTATTATTATTATTATTATTATTATTATTATTATTATTATTATTATTATTATTATTATTAAATAATCAATTAATTAATTAATTAAATTTGTAACCGCACAGTCATACCAAAATGCGAATCTGAGGGGCGGAGAGTCAGCCGCCAGAGGAAGATGCAGTTAGATATCCAAGTGCTTGAAAGCCAAGAAGAAATATTGAGTTTTGAGCCGCTTTTTGAAGGAAGGAAGTGAATTTGAACTAGGAGGAGAGAGGCAGTCGATTCCATTCATTGGGGGCAGAGGCATGGAATGAATGCAAGCGATACCATAATTGTTCTGAATAATTTACAAATAGTTTCTTCTGCTGAATTGTTGCATGTGTGGATAATCTCTCTTATGGCTTGCATATTACATCGTGTCTGAAAATTGTGTCCTATCTGCTGAAGTCATTGATAAAATGTATTAATTTCTTCATCCTTTTCTGCACTTATTCACTCACTCACTCGCCTAGCCATCCACCAGCTTCCACCCACCCACCAACTCACCTAAAACTACCAACTCATTTTCCCACACACTAACTCATTCACTCACATTTCTAACCTGAGTCTTTAAATCAGCTGCAAACACTTTATTTTGAAATTTCTATATAACCAACTTGACTTCAAGATTTTTCGCTCTTTTAGCTAAAATGCAATCACATAAAGACATGTTTGATAGTTATTAAATATCCAGTCGATGTAATGCTCTGACTTCACTTCGCTTTGACTGTCGTAACGCATTGTTTCCAGGAAGAAAAATGAATTCGCTATAGTCAAAAAACCAAGGGGGTGGTATCCACCCCTCTGGTACCTCGGGTATTATTATTATTATTATTATTATTATTATTATTATTATTATTATTATTATTATTATTATTATTATTATTATTATTATTATCGGTTTTACTACATTTAATTTTTAACTTTGTATGTAAAGCGTCGTGCGTTTGCTTGCGTTTAATAAAGAACGCACTTACTTATTTACTGACTGACTGACTGACTGACTACTGCGTATTGTAAATACTGTCTCCAGAGCCCATCATTTGCAGATGCTCCAAAAAATGATTTGTCCCCTCTGCTATAGGCTCTTTCAACATGCCTTAATAATAGGGCGGTCGCAGAAGCTGCAACCAAAGCATTTGGTAGGCTACCTGTCTGAGCTGCTGGTAGGATTTGGATTTGGATTCCTCGACGATAATGATGTCTCAGTGGAAGAGAAGAGATTAATGGTCATGACTATCAGAGATACTGAGGGGTCTGGTGAATCTCCAAAATGGATTCCACTAGTCGTCAATCCAGACAGAAAAGGACTGTATAACTTGTCACGACATCTACGCGGCGTTTTTCACGATCCTCGGTGAAGAACTCTTGCAGATGACCCAAGCAGCATGTCATGGAAGTAGTCGAGGGCAATAGCAAGTTCAGTGTGCCGACAAAGGCGGGAGTTATATGGAAATCCAAAGAAATCCAGATAAACTGGCAATATGAATTAATGATGTGCTGATGGTAACTGTATTTTAAGTTTAAATACAGGGCATAATGTTTTCTATGGCGTAAAAGGCGGGAGTTACGTTCAGTAGATGCTACATTGCTACACTATTTGGGCTATAGAGTCTCAACATAAGCCATCCCAAATGGCTGGTTGAAGGACAAGAAACACATTTAATGAAAATTCTCCATTAGGGATGGGAACACCCTAACAGGCATATACTTATGCAAGTAGGCTTTGTCGTCACTTACCACAGCCCCTTCGAAGTACCTCACAAATTGTAATTATTGCAACTGTAATTGTAATAACGACAATTTCTAGAGCATCGTCAGTAGCAGTCTACTTCTAGGATGCTTTACACACATACACAATGTCAACTGTCAGCACATTATGCTAAGAGCTTGATAGCAAGTACAGTTTTAACTGTTTTTTAAAAACATAAGGGCTTTTGATTTCCTGGATAGCTGCGGGAAGACTGTTCCAGGCTACAGGTCTGCGGGTAGAGCGTATTTGCTACCCGTCTCGTACCCGTGATCCAGTAACGTTAACCGTACCCGTACCCGACCCGTACTCAAAATTACTACCCGATCCGACCCGTACCCGCGGGTATACCCGTACCCGCACAGTACCCGCCATTTATTAGTTCGCCTTCTCATAGTTTCAGTCACTACCAGGCCAACAGGCTCAATAGTTATCACGTAGTTGTAATAATAATAGGTTGATGCTGCTGATGATGATAATGATGATGATGTTGTTGTTGATGATGATATAACAATAATATTAATAATAATAATAATAATTATTATTATTATTATTATAATAATAAT
Organism: Aporrectodea caliginosa; assembly: GCA_020284085.1. Classification (NCBI taxonomy): domain Eukaryota; kingdom Metazoa; phylum Annelida; class Clitellata; order Crassiclitellata; family Lumbricidae; genus Aporrectodea; species Aporrectodea caliginosa. Next base: position 89,400 of record JACEVL010001186.1, read on the forward strand.
AATAATAATAATAATAATAATAATAATAATAATAATAATAATAATAATAATAATAATAATAATAATAATAATAATAATAATAATAATAATAATAATAATAATAATAATAATAATAATAATAATAATAATAATGACAACAATATTAGTAGTAGTTGTTGTTTTTGTTGTTATTGCTGCTGCTGTAGTGGAAACAAGGCGTTTTGTAACTGTAATTTGAACATCTATCACTGTATGTCAAGTTCACTAAGGCCACGGACATAGGTCAGCACAAGCATATGGTACTTACATAGAATACCGTCAGTTATAGTAAGTCTTTGAAGGTGCAAGACTCAGTATTACATGTAACCCCAAGATTTCACGTCGGTACGGGTAAAACCGGATATAACCGTACCCGTAATGCTCCTACACGTACCCGACCCGACCCGTGAAATGCCTACCCGACCCGTACCCGACCCGCGGGTACCGGTCGGGTACGGGTAAAACGGGTACGGGTACACCCGCAGACCCCTACATCCAGGCACGTGGGACAGCGACCCGAAAGGCTCGATAGCACGCTTTAGTTTTTGTTGCAGGAACGAAAACATCAGCAGACTTTGATGATAACAGCCGCGATCTGTTGGAATCATTTGATAGTGGCATGATGTTGTCTGCGAGATCGTGTGGTGCGTAGTTGTGTAGGCATTTATGCACCAGGATGCAGAGTTTGTACTTATGCTCTGTTTGCGCCAAACTAACTGATGCGTTATCAATGAGTTTCCTTCTCAAACACAAATAGAAAAGTATATTACCAAAATTAATGTTATCTTTTAATTGAGTCTTTACAATTCCAATTGAAATTCTGACTGACGCGAAGGCACACAGTGACAGTTGATAATTGTTTGGTTAACAAACGTTGCACCATATAACAATTTACAACTGTTGCTCTGTTGACTGTTATATATATATTATATATATATGTGTGTGTTTGTGTGTGTATTTATGTATATATTATGTATTATGTATGTATGATGGGTGTTGGGAAGAAAACAGGAGGGATGCTGGGAAGGCCCGTAAAAGGGTGCCCGAAATCAATCTTTAACCACCTTACAAAAATGCCAACAAATAGCAAAATCCAAATCAATCGCGTGAAATAAAAGGTAAAATCGAGTTAAGGTCGAATCAACGTCCCCTAATGCCTTACAGCTGAAGTATCTTCACGAACAGGGGTATCTAGAGTAGATGAATTGACTGTCTTAGGGGTAACGCTCCCGGAAACCCTAAATTTTGAAGCGCAAATGAGTCGGATATGTTGCAAGGATAGACAGTCCATGTATGCATTTTGCATTTTAACAGCTCATGGTCTCAAGAGCCTAAACCCGTTTGATGTAGACCGCGCCCTCTACGCTAGCCCATGCAGCATGGTGTGGTTTTGCTAGTCAACAGGTTAAAAAGAGGCTGCACTCCATCATACAGTAAGTAGGATGATCCGGGTTGGGTACCGTCGTGTTGGCAGTTCAAACTTTGACCGCCTCTGTCAGCAGGCTGATACCGGTCTCTTCACAGCTGTTCTAAACATAACTCTGGGCATGTTTGAAACAATTTGCTCCAACCGTTGCTCCCACCAAGGAAATCAACTACCAGTGTCCTTCACCCACGGTCTCATGACAGGATCCTGACTTATAGACAATAATATGAGGAAAACATTTATAGGTAGAATGCTGTACTCCTACTGATTGATTTTCCATTTTGTCCTATGATGCTTGTACACCGGAGTGCGGCTCTTCTGCAACCGGCTCAGTAAAGTTCAAGAATATACTTACTTACCTTCTTAACTCTTCAGTATCCAGCCATCCGCTCTACAGCCTTTAATTTAATATGGCGATAGCTTGGAAATTTTACTTTCAGTTTATCTCAAGCTAATTACAGATAATTTGGCTGTAGATCTATCGTGTCCTGAATGTGGGATTAACCCTCAAGTCGAAACCTGGGTTGTAATAATTTTACCCCAGAGCGGTTTTACGCATAACTTTTAAAACGAAAAGAAACGTTCAAATCTCTTTGGCGACTTTTCCTGTATATCTTTTCCCAGCAAAAAGGTTTGAGTTTCGTAAAGTAACTCTTGCGTGACGGATTGTGAAATGACGTCAAAGTTTGAGGTCAGAGTTGAAATTGCATTGGATCAAAGGTTTCTCTTAAAGTATAGTTGTTAAGCGGATTATATTGGTGTCAAGTTATGATATTTTGGAGAGAAAAATTCTAGAAGCATCTGTTAAAACCCTTTCTTGCGGAACACTCAATGTAGCGTTTGAAGTGATTGATTGATTGATTTTTTATTTGGTAACCATAAAAGAATAAGTAACAAACCTTTCAGTAACATTGGCAAACCAGTATGGATACTCAGGAGACCCAAAAGGGGCCAAACATACGTGTATATATATATATATCCATAGCTGTGTCTTAGAAGATGATCTTGATGTCCAGACAAGGGTTGTTGACGACAAGGAATTCGATAATCAAGGAGTTTGACACCGTGCGGCAATAATAGGCCTATATAACGCAGCGTCACTTGGCGTGACCACCACAACCATAAACCTTAGAAAGATGATCCAGGTGTTCAGGAAATGTGTTACACGGAATCCGAAAGACACAGGTCCGCCACTGTGCTGCAATTAAGCTACATTCTATTATCTATAATATCAACATTATCAAGTAACAGGTTAACTGGTCTGTAACAGTTCAAATGACCTTGATATTCAAGGTAAGTCGATGGTCGAGGAAAGTGTCTGCACCTGCTTTTCTGTAGATCACAACTTATAATGACTATTCTCATTTTGATGCTGTAATCATTTCACACAAAACCCATGGTTACAATTCATACCCCAAGCCGCAATTTTTTGGGCTAACGGCTGGCTTGAGAAAATTTATGGCGGCTTTTCGGCTAGCCGTAAAATGACGTAAACTACCTTTTCGGCTAGCCGTAAAAATACGGCTTGAAACATAGTTCGTTCAAAACGTGTATCGACTATAGAGTTCCAAAAAGCAAATTAATTAGACATTAGGACATCTGCTACAATGCCATAAAAATGAACAATTAATAGTGGCACACAAAAAGTCATTCGAAACTGTACAGTTTCAATAAGTTCGAACTTGTACGGCAATCTACAAAGTCATAACTCTTTGAAACCAGCTGGAAAACTTTACAATCACAACTTTGTGCGTGTTCTAGGCTTCTAGCTGAATAGCCGAATATGTTTCCAGCGACTAGCCGTAAAAACATTCTCGGCGGTTTTTCGGCTAAGCCGTAATATTTGCGGCGGCTAATCGGCTTGGACAAAAATTCGGCGGCGCGGCGGCTATGGCGGCGGCTTGGTGGTATAGTTACAATTCTATCGCTTGCAGTTCCAGAGAAGCCAAATGTTAATCACAGCAGGTCAAGTGTCATCTTGAACTACAGGGTCAAATGATGGTCGTACAATAATATTGTGTATACCTTTTGGATTCCGCGACCCGGAAAACGATTAAATGGACACCAAGAAATCATTCTACAAAACCGGTCAAGTTACCTTGTAACGACTGTCAAAAGATATTGATAATGACTCTGATGGATTTCCATAAACCCGTGCGATTCTCGTGCGAATCTTAAACCGAGAATTTCTCTTAATGCCTCACATATACTGAGATATTAATATTTGTCAATAAAGGTCAAACGGTTCTAATTGTCCTCATCTGAGTGTTCTAGAATGTTAGAAATAGCTGCTTTGACTTGCTCGACCTGGAAAACCCTATGATAGACACAAAAATCAAGTCTCTTTCTCTTGAAGCCTACGACGCGCCCACGTGACCGGTTGTTGAGCTACCTATGATACGATCCAAATTCCAAGTTCACACATAACGACGCTCTTCCAGCGGGTAGCATTAAAGTGACATTAGTTCAACCTATACATTCAGAATATCTATAGCTTATTGCGCATTTTCGCTTTCTTTGTTTCAGAGAAGTAAAGAATATTCTCCGGGTTAACTGTTTCAGAGAAGTAAAGAATATTCTCCGGGTAAGACCATAATTATTACCATCATAATAGTATTAAATCATACTCATCCGCTTATCGCATCTAATAATTATAAAGACCCTCATTGCGAAGATTTGTTTAGCCTGTAGTAATATTATTATGTCTAATTTAAGCGTAGTTATGAAGCTGTGCTGATAGTCTTGCTGAGGAATTTTGAGCCATTTGCAATATTGGCAATTTCTCTTTCTCGTGTCCTATATCTGTAACAATGATGGGCCATTCTTTCACAGCTTTCTGTGGTTTTAAAATCAACACAAATAAATATCTTATTTGCAAAAATAGATGGTCTCGTCCTCGTCAGTACGTTCTAATCGAATTGAATCTAATGTAATCTATTCCATAGCACCGTAAGCGTATAATGCATTAGGTACCAATCAAATAAAGAAGCAGGTGGGTTGGACAGATCTGACGGATGGCAGCCCGATAATGCAACTTTTAACGTTAGGAAAGGAGACAGGCCAAAGTATCTGATCTAGGAATAGGAGTGACAATAACGCTATGGCAGACTAGTATTGGTCGAGGTCGCTGGTGCAGATAATTATCTCAACAAAATGATAGACGGGTGAAATATTTTTCTGTATTGCACTGTCATTCTATCGACATAGGACCTACTGGATACTCGACTTCGATACTTTTGACTTCATCAACCGGGCCTGATTTGCCCTCCTCAACACACTTCGTCAGTACTTGCCTCAAATGTCAGGCGTAAACGGAGAGACTTAATTCTTTACTCAGCGTCTTTCTGTGTTGTGTATCTTTACTTCATTGCAATCGCAATCTGAGCAGCGCCGGTGTCACGAAATAGAGTATCCCCATACATGAGTATCCCCCCTTAGCGAAATGGAGTATTCGGTTTAATTTGCATTTTTGGCGGTTTCTAAGTGTATTCAGTCGTACTGTTTGGATTTATTGTACACATAACATTTTTAAATTGCGTATCTTTAGTTTGTAAGTCGACCTGAAATCAATTTACTTCGTTTTTGGTGATTTTGACTGGATTTTCGCCGAGGCTATCGTGATGCGTATACCGATGGTGGATAGAATGGTTTATCCCCCCCCGGATACTCTAAACCGGTTTATTCCATCCGGGGGATAAATTCATACATCCCCCGGATAGTCCTAGGACGGATACTCTATTTCGTGATACCTGCTCATTGATCACTACATATAGTGCCCTACAGTTTAAAATCTGTCTTCTTGTTGACAGTGCAATACATTCAAATGAGATGACTAATCTCAGCTCCTTCTACTCTCATACCAGCAGAATTGTACTTTTGATCAACGGATATTTCAACTGCAGTTCTATATAGTAAATGGTACGAAGGTCTAGAAATCGTTGCCTATGTGTTCAATTCTCAAACTTCATTCAGGTTAAATCCTAAGACTTGCTGTTTCGACTTGCTTACAAACCGAAACCTGATATCTTGTTTCTCTGACTTTTCGGATTTTGAGTGATCCTCTCTAACTCATAATGGTTTTCGACTATGATTTAACGCAAATCTAGCCTACATAAAATCGATTTCTAATGCACTATGATTACGACGAAGTAGTAGTCAATAGTCACATTGTGTTCGGTGGAGCTGTTACATTCAGCAGTCGTCCTGAAATTCTTTCACTTGGTAACTTCAAATAATTTATCAAAACTCACTTTTCAATTTATCTTTAGACTGTCAAAGAACTTTATTCCTTTGGAAATAAACCTTTTCTATCGCTTTGGAGTTCTGCTCATATTATGCCGGTTAATTTGAAGCGTCATCGACCGATCGACCGATGCATTGTGTAGTTATATTACTGGAATGACTTTTAGAATAATGAAGCCTACCTGCCAAGGAAACGGTCGAATCAAGTCCGAAGCTACTCGGTGTATTGCTGCATCGATACGTTTGAAGTTTTCGAATGACATCCGTATTATTTCAAAGAGCTTCTTGGCGTGTTTTTTAAAAATCTGATAGACTCTAAAATCGGAAACATGTAACGTTTGCATGGCAAAACTATATTATAATTAACTTGGCTTAAAAACTACAGAATTTGTCATTATTAAGATCAAAATTGGATATTTGTATGCACGTATGTGTTATCAAGACATTTAATTGCACTTCACGCAACTACTGTACATCTCAAAAGGTGCACTTTTGGTAGTTATATAGCCTACGTTTAAACTGTGTTTATTATCAGCCTGTAAGCAAAGTTGGTTAATTAATAAAGAATTTACTTACTTATTCACTTAGTCATGCTTATTTGCTTACTTACATAATTAGGTCATGCTTATTAAGTTATTCGATATTGAATATCGAACACTTTCCGAAGATTAAAGTAAATATTTTTCAAAATATAGCTACACAGACGAGGACCGTATAAATGACCTCCAAAAAAAAATTGCCATCGACTGCCGCCTCCATTGTGTATTCTGACTTTGATGCTATAATCAAGTCCGTTCACGAATGTATTGAACTCTATAATAACAAAGTTCCTCTTTCTATTCAACAAGCTGCCTAATCTTCGTAGGTTTAAGAAAATGTTAGGCTAAGCACTTACTTGATAAAACGCATCACCAATTGGCCTGATTACGTACTGTTATTTTGTTAGTTTAGTCGTTCTGTTCTGCTTGTTTCTTTTCACTTAATGATTCGATAATAGTTTGATAAATGCGCTATTTGATGTATACCTTGTAAATTCAAGCTGTTAACCGTTCTGCCATTATGTTAATGCTTGGCAAATAGGTGTCCCTGTTAGCGGGATCCTCATCCCTTAAGGGCCTTCCTTGTCACCATCTTGATAAAGTGAAATCTATTATTGTATATACCTTGATCGATTGTTTCAAGAAAAGATTGATTGATTTAAATCAGAAAGTGTACTTACTTCAGCGTTTCGAGAAATTTGTCTGCAAATGCTTCGAAGTAAGAACTAGGTTGGTCATCGTCCATTTTTCTAGCGACTTCTATCAGCGTATCCACTATTTTGACAATTAAGTCCGACCGATTCTATCACACAGAATGTCAGTTTTTTTGATATGTTTGCATTACATTTGCTTGCTATTCTAGTGGCTGCAAACACACACTGTTTAGAAGGAGTCAAATTAATAATATAATTCAACCTGATTCAAGAAGTTCTATAGTGCCCATGAACTTGTACAGCGTCAACGTCCGTAAAACTATTATCGAAGTCCAATTATTTCAATTAATGCTCAGATGAAATGGCTTTCCGGTGGACAGTGTCAAACTCACTCCTACATTATTATAGGCCTACCATCTGAAATTGATCAACTGATAACGTCACCAGGCCATTGCAACTATCCATTGTAATAACTCATAGTTCAGATTTTAATCTTGAACGTGCATCTAAGTTCACTGAGAAGGTTGCTTCAAGCTCTGACTATCTGCTCCCTGAACGTCTTCCACCAAGATCAGATGCTGCCAGATTCCACAGCCAGCGGGTCTACCCCTAAGTGCAGACGTGGATAGGCAGCAACATGGAGCGACAGAATGGGCTCAATGTGTTCTGCAAGACCCAGCCTGAGTCTATCTTGAGCCACTTAGCCACATAGAATGAATCAACTTCCTGCACCTTCATCTCTACTCACTATCGTTAAATGTCACTGCACATTCCAAGTAGAATGTGTGCCAGAATGATACATGCTCTTGCAGGAAAAATTGTGCGCACATGGTACTTGGTGTGTGTGTGTGTCTGCGTGGTCACTGTTAAGGCATAGCCTACATCATGCACAAAAATGGTCAAATTCATGATTCCAGTGACACACAGTGACTAATAGTTGCGCGCTATTACCTGTGTATATGTATTCAATATTTCAATGCCTGTTACTCTATATCAAACAAATAAAGTAAATATGTATTAAGACCATGTGTTACAGTTCTATTCACATTATGATGTGGTCATCAAAAGTGATATTGAGCAGAGGACAGCAGCTGCTCAGACGAGTCACAAGTACCAACTTGTAATCGTAATCTCCCAACTTCTAAAGCGCCACTCGTAAGCCAAGTGCAGGGCACCAGCTTATTCACGAGAGCTGCTGCGTCGAGTCAGAGGGGTTGTCCAAGGGGTAGTCCGAAGGAGGTCAGAGCCCGGTTTCTAGAGCTTCAGAGGGGCAGAGTAAATGTTAAGATGGGCGCCGTTTAGGTCGAGAATTGGAAGGTGGAGGATCAGGTGAGTCGGAGTAAGAGTTCTTGAAGAGGTGAGATTTTAGTTTTGAGTGGAAAGTACGAGATTGATAGACAGAGGAGCTTGAGGCAGAGGATCGTGGGTGATTGGCAATGATTGTTAAAGAACCAAAAATTTACGGATTTCAGGGGAAGATTGTTCCAGAGGCCAGACAATACAAGACCACAATTAAAAGAAATTCTCTTCAACCCATGGCGAAAAATGCACTGAGAGTATAAGAGCTCGCGTCGAAGGTTGCATTACAGACAGTTGTGGATTGAGGGCAGACCACGACGCATTATAATATGAGTGATGATAAAGAATGTTGCAGCATATTTGCGTTTCGCGTTCAATAGACTCTACAGAACTGTCATTATCATTTCGTTCTTAAATCAATGCTCGCCTTTCCAGATCTATATCTATCATGACCTGCCTTTCCTCCATTTCTAGTTTGTTTTAACTTCCTTACACACTGACGTCGGATAGCCCTAAAATACTGGGTTTCGATCTCTCCAACTTATTACGAATTTAGTTAATGGGTGTATTTGAAGAAACCATCACTTAAAGCTTCTTGTATCATATAGATATTGTCGTTACTATTATTATTATTATTATTATTATTATTATTATTATTATTATTATTATTATTATTATTATTATTATTATTATTATTATTATTATTTTTTTTTTTTTTTTTTGCCCTGAGGTACTTCATGATCCCTCAGGGACTTAGAAACTATCCTAAGGTGCTATCAATCTGGAGTTAGTGGTCCTCGTCCCCGGTGCATTGTGCGAAAGTGCCCATGAAGGCTACGGCATTAAATCTCTGAGTGCATATGGACAAACGCTGGAACAGGTGCACGGTCTCCAGAGGGTCGCCTGAAACGACTGTTATTATTATTATTATTATTATTATTATTATTATTATTATTATTATTATTTTTATTTTTCGAGGTATCAAGGATCCCTCAGGTGGTCTAAAAAGTCCGGAGACTGCTGGAGATTATTATTACCATTATTACCATTATTATTATTATTATTATTATTATTATTATTATTATTATTATTATTATTATTATTATTATTATTATTATTATTATTATTATTATTATTATTATTATTATTATTATTATTATTATTATTATCATACAAATTATTATTATTATTATTATTATTATTATTATTATTATTATTATTATTATTATTATTATTATTATTAATAATAATAATAATAATAATATTAATAATTATAATAATAATAATAATAATATCAATTAATCATAATAATAATAATATCTATTATTATTATTATTATTATTATTATTATTATTATTATTATTATTATTATTATTATTATTATTATTATTGTTATCGATATCCTCTTTTGGATCTGTCCAGAGTTCGCCGCTCGTCGGCTCCTGGCAACCTTGAAAGTGTGCCCTGGAACGCCACCGCGTATTATTATTATTATTATTATTATTATTATTATTATTATTATTATTATTATTATTATTATTATTATCATTATTATTTGCATTATTTTTTCTAACACAGACTAAACGTCTTCATATTATAACTGCAGCATAGTGATACTAGACTAGAACTGATATAATTATGTGAACTTCAATTCTTTTTATTTCAGAAAGCCGGATGGACTAAAGATAACGAATTGCATTTTCAGAAGTGGCCACGTCGAGATCTGTTACCTCTTTCAGGGTAGCAGTGTCCACAATAAAGACGATCTGAGACAACAGTTGGCCGAGCATTTGAAGATCGATTCGCAATTGATCAAGATGACAAAACTTCGGGCGAAACCCATCTACAAGGAAACGACTCTAAGACCCGGAGAAACTGCAACCACCCAACTACACGGCTCCTGCAAGATCGGAGCTTTTGTTGAAGTCGAGGGTAAACCGTAAATCAAATGAGGCAAAATCAGCTAACGTTGAAATTTGAAGGCTTTTTAATGAATTATCACACATGATGTTGACATTAACCGAGTTCTGCCCAGTGGCGTAGCGGGCAATTATGGGCACTGCCCGGGTTGGAATTAATTCTGCCCGGGTTGTGCAAGCAGAGTCTCTCTGTCTCCTTCTCTGTCTGTCCCTGTCTCTCTACGATCTCTATCCCTCTCTGTCCATCTGTCTCTTCTCTCTCTCCGGTGTCTCTCTTATCGCTTTCTCTGCATCCCCGCGCTCAGTAATTCTAAACAATTTTAAGATATTTGTGGGTAGCCTAATGCCAGTATTATGTTTCACATTCCAACTATGCGCTGCTTGGACTTTGCACAACTTTGCTTATAGGCTGAAGCACGGACCCCTTGATAACAGATAATATCCAGAGGTCTTTGGCTGAGGGGATAGGACATGGAGTAGAATTATAAAGTCCTTGTGTTTGTACACTTCCCGGGTCACTGCAGAATTATATTAATTTTGCTGTGTTGTGTATAATATTATAATTAAATTGAAACACAGTAGTGATCAGACACGGCGCTTGCTGCTTTAACTATATCAAGAACTAATTAAATTCACCTTTATCTTATTATTCTCAGCATCGTTTCATACATGAACAATTAATGTTATTTGTTCAAGCGGTGTCATTTACATAATTGGATATTTAGTTACAGATCTGATGCTGACTCTGCCAATCTGGCAGTTTCTAAGTTTAGGCCTATTTTGTTTGTAGCTTGGTATTCTTTATGGCCTACAATCGACATGTTTGAACTATGACTATTTTAACTGGCTGCACATTGTTCAAAATTTTCGTATTCTAATGTAACAATGTTAATATTTTTTTTATATGGTAGCAAAATGTTGAAATGATATAGTCAGTGAATTATTACATTTAATATAATAAGTGTCCCTGCGTGGTGTCCGTGTGCGGCATTTAGTTGGAGCCCCATGGGTCAGCCACACACGAGCGCCGAGTGTGGCTGGCCCCCAGGTGGAGGAGAAGGGAGGAGGGAAGGAAATGTGTCAGTAGGGGATTTGGCAAGCGGCTTGTCAACACTAGAGGTCGCAAGATTTCTTTTCGTCCTCAGTACATTCAATCCTTCGCCACAGTCAGAAGGAGCAGTGGAGAAGAGGAGGAGAGGTGGCGGAGAGAGAGAGAGGAGAGGTGGAGTGGAGTGGGAGAGGTAGAGGCGGAAGGAGAGGCTAATGTTGAGACGGAGAAGAGGTAGTAGCAGGGTGATATGATATCTACCAATTACTACTTAGAATTATGATTACGCTAACGTTGAGTTGGTCTGCGCAGCTGCCCGGGTTCCATTTTGACTCTAGTTACGCCACTGGTTCTGTCTCATTTCGCTCGCTCTGTTCATCAACAAATCACAAGATAGTTATAGGTATCACAAGACAAGCAATCACAAAATTATTCACACATCACTGAGTTAGATCTTTGCTAATTCCACATAAGTTTTCTTATGTTTCAAGCAAAAAATTGCACTGAACGAAGGGACGACTATAGTTTCACAAAGGAGGACTAAGTTCTTATAGGTTCTTGTAGTTCCATTCTACAGAACGATGTTTCGGCTGTAGGGCTTTCTCAGTGGTCCGATTCCTTGGAGTTCACTTGCCTTTCCCTACGTAGAAAATAATCTGTTCTTTAAAGTCGTGTGAGCTTAATCCTAAATAATCATTGCACAGGCAACATTTGTAGATAGTACTACAGAATATCTGCCAATTAAGGCCCATGACTCAAATCAAATATTTATGGGAGTGCTGGCGGGGATGCGCATGCACTAATAAGGTAATGAAACATAGGTGGATTCTCGCAAAAATCTAACCCAGGTTCATTATTCGCTTCACAAACAGGCAAAGGGAATCACGCACTCATCAGTGGTCATGGAAAAAGCCAGGGTGATGTGCTTCTCTACCAGAACGGTGATCGACTTGGAGTGATCAACGTTGCACTGCATCCACCACTTCAGCCAACGGACAACGACGATTGGTGTAGTTACTACAAGGACGTGGCCTTGGTTCGCCTTGAGGAACAAGACCGCTACATCGCTCAAGTATTCACCGATATCCAAGGTCTGTTGGGGTTAACGGAGCAACCGATAGATGCTACGAATAACATGATGGTGAGACGTTTCACTGCGAATGGAAGAAAAGGAAAAATTGACAGCGCGGCCTACAATATTTGGGACGATACTTATAACATAGCGTTTAGACTGATATCCGTGGTCAGTGAAGATGGTGGACCCATACATGAAGAGGGCGACAGTGGGATCCTGATTGTAACCGATACTCCTGTTGATGGAAGAGTCAGTGCCGTTGGAATTCTGGTTCGACTGGAGCAGATGGATGAAGAGAATGAAGAGCAGACAGTGAGAGTAACGAGTCTTGCTGTTCCACTTCAGGCAAATTTCGTTGCCCTTCTCAATGATTCCTACTGCAACGGAGCAGCAATTCGATTTCTTAACTAAATCTCTACATCAGCCGCAAATA
>JACEVL010001187.1:0-39132 GCA_020284085.1 Aporrectodea caliginosa
TCTCTTATGGTGAGTCTTCTGGCTGATGTATTTCATGCCGTTGATCGTGGCCATGTCACTCTACTTTCCCTCTATGATATTAGTGCCGCTTTCGACACTGTTGATCACACCATCCTTCTTGACCGGCTCTCTAACTCATTTGGGATTACTGATTCTGCTCTTCTCTGGTTCCGCTCATTTCTTTCTGGTCGCTCCGTCTCGGTAGTTTTTGGTCCCACCCGCTCTGCTTGGGTTCCCCTCTCTTACGGGCATAGGCGCCGACTCCACAGGGGCAACAGGGACTTTCGCCCCAGTACTCACCAAGGTTCTGGGGCGAGAGCATAGTTTCGCCCCAGTACTTTTTGGCCATTCAAAATATAAAAATCAGGGACGTCATGTCATGGGAATCTAGGACATTAGAAAATCAAAGGTTAGGTATGAATTTAGCCTATACACAGAGGAGTAACAGCCCACATTGTCTCATATTACAGACATGGGTCTAGTTTCCTTCTGCATAGTTTCTTTCTCCCACGGCTGCCAGAATGAGGGGATTTAACGCTTTTGGACATGAACTGGGGGTTGTTCATTTCTGATATATATCTATCATGCATGTTATCAAAAACACATGTTATCTTGGACTCACTCATCACATCAGTGGTGGAGCACACCGACTGGGGGTTTGACCTCATCACTTCAGGTCAGGCATACTGCCAAGACAAGCCGAAGCCAAGGATCTCTGGATAATACTCTGGACGAAAAGGTCAGCCCGAGGTCAAAAATTCCCCACACCGACATGCAGAGGTCTGTTGGGCATCTCTGCATTCATCCAACACTGCAGCAGTCATTGTTGGCTCTGGCACGTACCCCTGGATAATGGCTCAGGAATTCTTAATCTGCATTTGACGATATTAGTGTACATTTGTATTCAGTTAAAAGTATGTTAAACTTGAGCTTGTTTCAATTCTTTCCCCTTTCTTGGATTACTTGTCGAAGAAGATTCTTGTGTCAAGGTCATGCTTAATTTTTTCACTAGTGTTTTGTTGAACAATAGGTTAGACTTTACTGTGTAGTTTACATTCATTCTGTTGGATTATCTGTGGAAGAACTGTAGACAACTGTAGGATTATCTGATTATTGAAGAAGAGCAGTCTCTTAAACCAGCCCTGAGGCAGCCTTCGGTATATGAAGTGTCAACGACTTCATTTTTCTTAGCCACATCATATGAGGACGGGTGTCCAGTTCTCTTCCTCGCCCTCCCATATTCCACCGACAATATACGGTCAGTGTGCTCATCGTAGCTGAGTTGGCCAGGGGTGCAGATGGAAAAAATCTTGAACCAAATAAATTATCTGCGCTGGCATGGATTTGAACCCCGACCATTCAGTTGACAGTCCACTGAGTCCAGCTAACCACTACAGTGCATGACTACACTGTCCAGCACTTGTCCATGTAATAAATTAATTAACTGCTTGGCAAAGAAGGGAATATCAGACGGTAAGGAAGAAGATTGGCTGCGAGTTGAGTGGTGGCAGTTGTAGTTGGTTGACTCGTGACAGCAGTATAGTTGGTTGAGTGGTGGCAGTTGTATTTGGTTGAATGGTGGTAGTGGTACAGTTGGTTGAGTGGTGGCAGTTGTTGCCTTACCTTATACTAACTTTACCTTGTATTACCTCGCTTACTTACCTTACCTTAATTAATCCTAATCATTATCTCGAAATTTCTTAAGCGTTTCTTACCAGATAAGCGCTGGTCAACAATTTTTCGTGCGCGCTTATACGGCAGAACAAAGGGCTAGTGCCATCTACTGGTTTTACTTTACCTTACGGTGGCACGGTCCGTACGCGAGGACCTTAAATGGCGTGGCGCCCATTCAGATGGGCAGAGGTGGTGAAGGATCTGACCCGATCAATTCATTGAAAAATGAGCATGGTCGAGGTCATAATACGGTCGCTATATTAAAACGCGTACATTTAGGCCTACATTTACCTTAATTTTCCTTACTTTGGATACCTAACCCACCTCAAATTCTTGCCCCAGTACCTTTTACTAAAAGTCGGCGCCTCTGACCCGAGATGGAGGACCACAGGCGCTTTGGATTCTTGGCGTTACGAGAGACCAACTGTTCCCAGTAGGCAGCCTCCTTGTGGTGGTAGAGATGATGAAGAGCGCGTAGCTGGGTAATCCAAGCCAAACGGTCACCAGGATCTTTGGACCGGCGAAATCGTCTCTCAGCGCAGCGGGTGCGACGGCGTGACTGATGGCATTCTCCGTCGAACCAAACAGCCAACGGTCGAAGACGGGTCTTAACGCTGCGACGAGGAAGCATCGTATCAAGTAGGAGCGTCGTGGTGTTGGTGTAAAGGTCAAACAATTGGTCAACCGTAAGAGCATCAAGAGTCTCACGAGGCGAGAGGAGGTGGGAATCGCGGAGTGCAGCGCTGAAAGCCTGACAATCGAAGAATTTCCACCCCGCAGCATCCGAATAGAGTGAACAGGTTGAAGATGGACAGAAGGCAGGATGAATTGTACGAAGGAGTGGTCAGAGAGCGTTGGTGGTAGGATCTGTAGATCATCAACCTGATCGTCGTCAGAGGTAATGACGAGGTCAAGGCAGCCACCCAAACGGTGTGTGGCCTCGCCAACATGCTGGCGGAGGCCAAACTGGGAGAGAAGTTCAAGGTAGCGAGAGGCGGTCGGAGAAGTTGGATCTTCTACGTGTACATTGAAGTCGCCGAGGATGAGAAGCTGACTGTTTCTGTGATCAGGCTCTCGAGAACAGAGGTAAATTCCTCGAAGAACTGTCCAGTGAGAGAAGAGGAGCCGGGTCTGTAGACGGTAAGGAGAGTCACTGAGCCATGTTAGGAGTAGGTAATGCTCAGGCATGAATTGTTTATACAACATATGTATTTATGCTTACGATAAAGCATTTCCGTTAGTCTCTGGTAAAAGGAATACCGAGAAGCCCAAATTTATTCAACCTTGGATGACTCCTGGCCTTCTTAAGTCTTGCAAGAAGAAAAACTCCCTATACCTAAAATACCTTAAAAAACCTAATGAATTTAATAAAAACAAATTCACAACATATAGGAACAAATTTAAGACAATTATATAAAACTGCCTACAATAAAGCATTCCCGTTAGTCTCTGGTAAAAGGAATACCGAGAAGCCCAAATTTATTCAACCTTGGATGACTCCTGGCCTTCTTAAGTCTTGCAAGAAGAAAAACTCCCTATACCTAAAATACCTTAAAAAACCTAATGAATTTAATAAAAACAAATTCACAACATATAGGAACAAATTTAAGACAATTAGAATTAAAGCAGAAAAAAATCATTATGAAATTGAATTTTGTAAATACAAAGAGGACCTTAAAGCAACTTGGAAACTTATACGCTCTATCATGCAATTAGGGAATGGAGATACGCGAATTGAAGCCTTAACAATAAATGGGGCTACAGTAAAAGACGCGAATGTAATGGCTAATGCACTTAATCACTATTTTACTAACATTGCACATTCCCTCGCAGAAAAGATTCCTCCTACACCTTCAGTTTCTTTCGATAGCTACCTTCATACCCCTAGTCTGAGCTCAATGGGACTATTATCCACATCCTCAATGGAGATTTTGGATATTGGTAGAGACATCAAATTGACGCATAGCAAAGGCATTGACGATATTGATCCTTGTTTAGCAACACCTTCTCTTTGTATTGTCGCCAAACCTTTGGCCGAGATAATTAACTGCTCCTTAAATAGTGGGGTTGTTCCGCAGGCAATAAAAACGGCTAAAGTAGTCCCAATATTTAAGAAAGGCGATAAAGATAATGTTGCAAATTATCGTCCTATTTCTATTCTTCCATATTTCTCAAAATTTTATGAAAAAATTATGTACACTCGCCTTTATAATTATGTAAAAAATCTCAATGTTATCTGTCAGTCTCAGCATGGATTTCAGCCTGGACACTCGCCGTATATGGCACTTCTGAATATGCAAGACATGATCACTAACGCGATTGAAAAGAACGAGTACTCTATAGGTATTTTTTTTGATCTGGCTAAGGCATTTGACACGGTAGATCATAGGATTATGTTAAGTAAGTTAGAATACTATGGAGTTAGAGGAAATCAGCTTAAATGGTTTGCGAGCTATTTGGATAACCGTTCACAGAGAGTCCTCTGTAATGGTGCCCTATCCGAGCTTGGTATGATTAAATATGGAGTGCCGCAAGGTTCCAATCTTGGACCCTTTCTATTTTTACTTTACATTAACGACCTGGCACTTGTTTCCCCTACCTTGTTTTGTGTGCTATTTGCTGACGACACTAACATGTTCTACTCCAACGGTTCCTGGCAGGAACTAACTCGTGTAGTTAACGAGGAGCTGTTGAAGATAGATGTCTGGTTTGCTACAAATAAACTCACGTTGAATTTAGACAAAACTAATTATATATTATTCAAATCCCACAGGAAAGCTCTTCCGACTGGCAGTTTCGATTTACGTATCAAGGATACCCCTATTGAGATGGTAGAGTCAACGAAATTTCTTGGCGTCCACATTGATCAACATATGACTTGGAAGGTTCACATTAATCAGATTTCAGCTAAAATTGCTAAAAATGTGGGCATATTAACCCGTATAGCATATTTACTGCCAAGAGCAACAAGATTGAATTTATATTATGCACTTATTTACCCCTACCTCACCTATTGTAATATGGTGTGGGCTTCGACATACGCCTCGAGATTGAGCAGATTAATTATCCTGCAGAAGAGGGCTGTTCGTTTAGTTGCAGGCATTAAGAAATGGGAACATTCAGGCCCATCCTTTACCGAACTAAGATTACTGAGAATCGACCAGATCAAAGACTTTCAAATAGGTGAATTCTATTATCGGCTTGAACATGGGCTCCTCCCCTCCATATTTAAGGACTTCCTCCAGCATGCCTCTGACATCCATTCGTACGCTACTAGGAACAACTCAGCTTACCGCCCTGTCTCAGCTCACACTAACACCAGGCGTTTCACAATCAAGTCATATGGTACTCAGGTATGGAATAAAATACCACTGGTAATACGTCTCACCAATAATCTATTAACCTTTAAAAAGAGATTTCGTACTTCATTACTCTCTTCCACGTTATAAATTAGTAATTTTCATAAAGTGTAAATAGCCGCGTGTAGTTAAGATAATAGTTAAGTTCTTAGTTAAGAATTATCTATAGTATTTTGCTAATTTGAAGTGTAGACTTTTTCTAATAGGTTTACAATTGATTATTTGTTTGTATTGGACTTTGGGGATCAGCCGTTAGCTTTGAATATTTTGTTTACTGTGTTGACCATCTTGATGATTTTTCCTGTAACTGCTATTAGGGTGGCCCTGCTCAGCGGGATTCCTTTATCCCTTCTGGGTTTCCCTTTGTTTGCCAAAATAGTACCCCTTTCTGTGTGCAAGGATGTTTTATTTTTTAACTTGGTTGCAATAAAAGAAGATTTGATTTGATATGTATGTATGTTTACATGCATGCATGTATGTATGTATGTATGTATGTATGTATGTATGTATGTATGTATGTATGTATGTATGTATGTATGTATGTATGTATGTATGTATGTATGTATGTATGTATGTATGTATGCATGTATGTATGTATGTATGTGTTGTATGTATGTATGTATGTATGAATGAATGTGTAGTGGATTTGAAGGGTTGGACGATGCATGTCCACCACTTGTAGCGTATGACAGGACGTGAATGTTTCTACATGTGTAACGTAGCTAAGCGCGCTTCGGTGGCGGCGCTGTCCACGATAAGGCCGGCATGATGGCTACTCGTGCCTCGGCCATGACCCGGCCACGGGCCCAAAGGCCGTTGACGACTCAAGACTCGCAGAAGAGATTAATTTAGTTTATTGAAGTCACAAACAGAATACATCGACGGTGACAAGAAACTATCGACGGTCTGACCTGTCTGAACTCTCTGCTATGATAGTCTTCACTCTAACTAACAAGTCAGCGTTTATATATTATACAGAACAAGTCAGCCTATAGGCTTAGCTGGGCTGGGTGGGTTACTCGCTTACTCACATCTCTGCCTTGTTCAATCCCTCTCTCTGTATTTCCCTATGTCTTTGTCTGTCTGCTTCTGTCTGTCTGTTGGCACTCAGTCTATGGTCAGCGGCCTGGAATTCCGCACCCTCTACGTGTGCACTAATTATCTGGTGCCAGAGAAGTCAACCCCTACAAATCTATGTATGTATGTATTTATGTATGTATGTATGCATGTAGTATGTATGTATGACATTGTATGCATGTATGCATGTATGTATGTATGTATGTATGTGTAGTTTAGCGTCGTAAATTATCCGCTATTGCATGGGTTTCAGCGTTGGTCGAAAACACGTTGGATTGACGAAACGAATTCATGCTAAATAGACGTCGAATTGATTCAAATAATTTTTTCTTTTAATAGAAGTGGGCCTGTTGAAAAGAATCTTGCCAAAATAGAAGCTGGATTGATAATTCTTAATTAAATAAATTTGTATTGATCAAGAATAATTCCTGATTACATAGAAGCTGGACTGATTGAATGAATTCTTTTCTAATGGAAGCTTGGTCGCTGAAAAGGATTCTCGCTAAAGTAGAAGTTGGATTGATGAAAAATAATAATGCTACAATAATTGGCGAATAATTTACGACGCTAAACTGTAAGTTTGCCCAATTTAAATGCAAATGTAAGCAAAATCTTAATGTAAATCTTCGAAAATTTCTCAGCACCCACGAAAGTCACGTCAGAGAGACCAGCTTATTCTCCGGTGCTATCTCAAATCAAGTCAGAAATGGCCAAACTCATCTGTTCGTTCCGGTGCCAGGTCAAAATACGGGGAGGTCAAGCCGTGGAGACAGAGTGGTGGTGGTCGCGTGGTGGCGCAGAAGTAGAATCAGGATAGGATATCTGGAAGAGTTCGGTTTCAGTCGTGAGTGGAAAGCAGAAGAGGAGATTGCAATCGGAGGAAACGTTAAATTAAGAAGCGAGATCGGAGGATGAGCAAACTGGCGGAGGTCTGTTAGAAGTCCGTTCCAAATAGCTGGCGTGGCATAGACTTTCAAAGAAGATGAGACTGGAGGCCGGGATGCATTTACCCAAATCCCAACCCGTACAGCAGTTAATAAATATTTAGAACGTAATCGTAGGCTTGTTTTCATAGCTCATCCAACTTCTACATCTACTAGAAATGGTTTAATTGCTCATGCAGCTTCTAGTTTTACTGCTATAATTTAGCAACAAAATAATTTCTTCATCGCTCACCCAACTTCTAGTTTTACTATGACAGTGTATTTATGAACTGCTGTACGGGTTGGGATTTGGGTAGGCCTATATGCGGCCGGGATCGAGAAAGGTATGATGATGAGCGAGTAGACCTAGGCGATAGGTTGACGAATAGCTGGCGAATGTAAGAGTGTTCAGAGGTTTGAAGGGCATTGTAGGTAGCTGTCATCTAGCGATTAAACTTGTGCTAATTAGCTATACACTTCCACCGAACCTTGCAATATGACGGTTGGAGTAAATTTCCACTATCATCTGATCTTCGTACTGCGATTTGGTATGGTGTAACTAGTGTGAACACTTCAAAGATTTAGCGGCATTTTGGCACGTACCTTAACCCTCGGGCTACCAAGGGGGGTGGTTGCCACCCCCCTACGTTTTTATGCATAAAAACGTTTTTCATATGGAATATAATTTTTGCAATTAATTTTAGGTTGCTGTAGCAGATTCATTGGCGCACATTTTAAGGTAAACATCATGGTGGTAGCCCACGCCATTCAAAAGTTATACCGATATACCCGAGGCACCAGGGGTGGATACCAAACCCCCCTAGTTTTTCGACTGTAGCTTATTTACTATTCTTCCTATAAGAGAAACAAATATACCATTCTTTAGAGGGAATGTAGGGCTTCATTTGCATACTTACATGTTTGTCTTTTGAAACCGAAAGTGATCAAAATAAATAATAATACGCGTAATCTGTGTGAAAATTGCTGAATGCAGCATTGTACATGTATGCATGCATACATTCATTCATTTCATTCATTCCAAAGATTTATATAGCGCCCCTTCAAGGTTACTACTCAGAAGCGCTCCCGACCCCAGCACGGCTGAATAGGACAGTTTTGAGGCAAGAATAGAAAGATTCAGAATGGATTTTGGGATGCAATCGCAGTGCCAAAGGGAGCCCATTCCAGAGGGAGGGGCCAACCACTGAGAAAGCGCGATTCTGCTTAGTAGCTGTTCGGACAAAAGGGACCATGAGCACGCCCCGCTCAGTAGAGCGGGAGAGAGCGACGACCCGGAGCACCCAAGGTCACGTAGATAGGCAGGGGCTAACCCAGCAAGGACCGCCAGACCAAAGCGATCATCCGATACGAGATCCGCTGCAGTAGAGGGAGCCAATGAAGCACATCCGGCATATAACCCGAGACGTGGCCAAATTTGGGAATACGTCCGCAAAGGCGTACGGCAGAGCGCAGGACCCGGTTCAGGCACCCCAACCGACAAGCTGGGAGGCCAACATAGAGTGAGCAATAGTAGATCAAGTCGGACTGTGATAAAAGAGTGGATGAGTGTAGCGGTGGAGTCTGAAGTAAGTGGGCGAGCAACAGTGCGAAACTGGCGTAACTGATAGTATGAATCACGACAGAGGCGGTTTATATGTGGGGCAAAGGTTAACTCTTGGTCCAGTGTAACTCCAAGGTCACGGACAACAGAGGAAATTGACAAACTGAGGGAAGTCTGCAGCAATGGTGGATAGGTGTAGCTTCGCAAGCTGCTGCCGAGTGCCCAGACAGATAAATTGGGTTTTAGATGGGTTGAGGCGCAGGCGGTTCGATGACATCCAGGCCTCCAGGCAATATACATTGCTAGAACAGCTGCAGTGGCGTTAGTAGCAATGCAGTGCAGGTAGGCCTGAACGTCATCAGCATACAGGTGAACTATAGCACAGCAGAAGCAGTAAATAGGGAATAGAGGTCTGCGGGTACAGCATTTTGCTACCCGACCCGTACCCGTAACACAGAACCGTTACCCGTACCCGTACCCGACCCGTACTCAAAATTACTACCCGACCCTACCCGTACCCGCGGGTATACCCGTACCCGTACAGTACCCGTCACGTCATTAACACGCCTTCCCAAAGTCCCTATTCCTACCAGGCCAATAGGCTTACAACTCAGCATGCAGTGATAATAATAAATAGGCTGATGATGATGATAGTAGTAGTAGTTGTTGTTGTTGTTGTAGTAGACCTAGTAGTAGTAGTAGACGTAGTAGTAGTAGACGTAGGAGTAGTAGTAGACGTAGTAGTAGACGTAGTAGTAGTAGTAGTGGTAGTAGTAGTAGTAGTAGTAGTAGTAGTAGTAGTAGTAGTAGTAGTAGTAGTAGTAGTAGTAGTAGTAGTAGTAGTAGTAGTAGTAGTAGTAGTAGTAGTAGTAGTAGTAATAATAATAATAATAATAATAATAATAATAATAATAATAATAATAATAATAGTAATATTCAAGTCCCTGAGGGATCATGTATACCTCGGGGCATAAAAAAAAAAAAATAATAATAATAATAATAATAATAATAATAATAATAATAATAATAATAATAATAATAATAATAATAATAATAATAAGCAGCAGCAGCAGCAGTAGTAGTAGTAGTAGTAGTAGTAGTAGTAGTAGTAGTAGTAGTAGTAGTAGTAGTAGTAGTAGTAGCAGCAGCAGCAGCAGCAGCAGCAGCAGCAGCAGCAGCGGCAAAAGCAGCAGTTTTAGTAGTAGTAGTAGTGATAATAGGCAGTCCACTTATGGAACCTGTCTCATGCAACTGTTGTGCTGTCTCAAATGCATTGTACATTTTATCTCCTTGGTATATATGCTGTAAGCGCTGCTAGAACACTAAGTAACTGTTAATAGTACGTTGCAGACACGGTCAGGGTCATTGTGCGCCGACAATCTTTATTATATGTAACGGTGACATTGTAACCCCAAAACTTCAGCTCGGCACGGGTAAAACCGGGTATACCCGTACCCGTGATGACCCTACCCGTACCCGACCCGACCCGTGAAATTCGTACCCGACCCGTACCCGACCCGCGGGTACGGGTCGGACCTACGGGTAAACCCGCGGGTACGGGTATAGCAATCCCCTAATAGGGAACCAATTTCAGAGGTGTAAATGATGTAAAGAAGGGGACCCAGCACCGAGCCCTGCGGAAGGCCGTAAGAGGCAGGGACCCATGAGGACCTGGAGGGTCCATGGACCACACAGAAAGAGCGTTCACCAGCCAACTAAGAAAGTTACCAGACAGGCCAAATGAAATTTGTACATGTATATATGTATGGATGCATATTTATACGTATATAAACATGTGTAGGTATGTATTTGTGTATCTTGGATACACAGATCAGTTTCAAAACACACATAATCGTATATTTGTTTATCCAAAAAGTACAAAATGTACGCAATAATATAAAATATCGCTAAATATCGGTTCCTTTGTTAAAAATTATGTAATTTCGAGGTGCATTCACATAATGTACAACTAAAATTAATATACCATTCTGTACATAATTGAATGCTGAATCCATTGGTGTATTACAAGAAATGATATGTGAAACCAAACCCGAAATCCAGGGGTGGTAACCACCCCCCCTTGGTAGTCCGTGTCACAAAAAGCTTGGTAGCCTGAGGGTTAAAAAAGGTTCGACATCCCTGTTCTAGAGCGTTGGCGAAGATTGTTGCTTCACATTTATGCCTACCCGCCGATACAGTCTGTTACTGAACATGGAGAAAGCGATCCTTAGGTCGCCAAACATCTCAGACTGTTTATTAATTTTGAATAATTCGCCAGGTGGTGTAAACGTACTGACGTCCCTCTTAACCCTTCGTCGGGCGGAAAAAAACTATACAACTAAGGGCGTTGGGTCAATTTTGACCCCTTACCAATAATTATGTAATTTGAACAAAACAAGCACATAAATTGCATAAGAATGTCAATCAATCAATCAATCAATCAATTCTTTTATTGATCACCATAATACGATCACATACAAACACAATCAAGACATTCAAGTGCATTCAATGTCATTATTATTACTAATATTCACTGAAATGTCAATAGTTGTTTTACTTCCTCATGACATGACGTCATAACGTGACGTCATGGAACGACGTCACTTCATAATGTTATGATGCCACATACAAACATATGCTTGTAATAGTGTTTGTACACTAATGATTGCATGAGAAGGTCATTAGTGTAATTAATATTCACTGAATTGTCATTATTTGTTGTGCTTCTTCATGACATGACGTCTTAATGTGACGTCATGTAATGACGTCACTTCATGATGTTATGTTGCCACATACAAACATAGGCTTGTAATGGTATTTGTACACTAATGATTGCATGAGAAGGTCATTAGTATTATTAATATTGACTGAAATGTCATTATTTGTTGTTTCTGACATCATGACATGACGTCATAACGTGACGTCATGTAATGACGTCACTTCATGATGTCATGATGCCACATACAAACAATTGCTTGTAATACTGGTCGTACACTACTGATTGCACGAGAAGGTCATTAGTACTATTGAAATGTCATTATTTCTTGTTCTTCCTCATGACATGACATCATAACGTGACTCACTTCATGATGTCATGATGCCACGTACAAACATAGGCTTGTAATGCTGTTCTTATTCTAATGTATCCCTGATGAAATGACGCTAGAATGAACATGGGAGACTACTAGGAGTCTAGGAAAGTATTCCATCAATCAGCAAAGACATGACTTGTCTGAAAAGAGATCTGACAGTGGACAGGGCACACATTCTTATGGCATGCCTTACAGACAGCCGTAGCTTTTCTATCTGTCTGTCAGGGACAAACTTGGCAGCAACCTCGTTTCTTTGAAGGGTCCTGAGTGTCGTCTACATGTTTCAGTGGTGCTCTAATCAGCCCAAGATGAGATGCATAAGGTCGTCGCTGTTCCTTTAGCTCTTGGCAAAGATCTTTCCCCAGTTTCTTGATGAACAGCCGACGCTTTCCCACTGGAGCCTTGTCCAACTTCAATTTCTCATGGAGGACGTAAGCGAAAGTGCCGCAATATCCAGTTGGTTGCAGAACAGCACTACCGGCCAACGTCTGGTTGAGAACTTCGTGCTGAATGTTTTTATCATCTGGTCAGCACAATTGACTCCTACTTTTGTGAAGTTGTAGAAATTTATAACCTCCGGAAGTTTCCCAGACCAAAAATCCCACTGAAGGTGTGCATAGTCGACAAGATGACGACCACTTTGTCTTTCTTACACTTGTCGCCGGTCTCATTGAACCCGATAAGGGATGATTACAAATCGCATCCTCTGGGAGTCACAAATTCTTCGGGCAACTCAGTTAGAATAGTACGAATATTAACAACCAAAGTCGCTTTAATTGACTACAGAACATCTCTAGCCAGGAACATCAAGGTTAAAAAATTATAACTGGTCATTTTGCGACCTTCACATTCAAGAGGTTGTATGAGCTGTCGGACAACGTTTCCTCCCAGATCTTTGGTTGGAGCTGCATCGGTGCTCTCTTTGCGGCAATATATGCTGGCATTATACTTGACTGTCTTCAGCATCGCAACACATCCCTAACTTGATGCCATGTTTTGACGGCTTGTATTGTATAAATCTGCACCGACCTCGATATGGAGCGAGTATGTCGTCAATTGTGAGAAATGGGCCTGGAATCATTGCAAAAGCGGGAGGGCAGCACTGATAAGTAAATATAACACGAAATAAATAAGTAATATTGCGGGTTTTTGTGCAACTTTAGACTGTTTAATGAGAAAGAAACATCAATTACTGTCCTGGGGTCAAAAATGACCCCATGACCTTATGTGTATAAATGTCCTGTAATTTTTTTCCATCTAAAATTCGTATGCAAACTCAACTGGAATACGTAGTGACAACCTGTGCAGTAATTCTCGTGAAAAATCAGAGCAGCCATTTCACTTTTTAATATCGATCCATGACTTGAAAATGCACTCTGGGGTAATTTTTGACCCCACGCCCGACGGAGGGTTAAGACTGAAATGAGCGTTGTAGGAACGTGCGATATTATGCAGAAAATAAGTGAGATAGGGTCGACGCAATCGGTCCTGGCAGCCATAAAATGTCGTTTAACACTGGAAACTATTGCTAATGAGGGTGTAAAATAATTGAGGAGGTTAAAACCCAAAATGTTGGAGGCAGTGTTAATTTCGTGAAAGAAACTAAAACGAGAACGAGAAAGTTTAGGCAATCGTTCACGAGATCGAAAACGAGAACTAAAGTGATTTGATGAAGAAAAACTAAACTAAAACTAAAATGATTAACAGAAATAAAATTTAAAAAAAACTAAAACTACACTTAAATGACTGATACTGAACTAAATAAAAACTGAAATAAAAATGCCTATTCTGAACTAAAGTAGTCTAAGCCTAACACTGGTTGGAGGTTCAAATCCCAACCGTGGTAGAAATGTGTTTCGAGACTTCGTCACCACTTGCGCCCCTTACACAAATCAGCTATAATCCGCTTTAGGGAGACCAGCTTAAACACAGGCGCTATATAATATCCAATCCGATATACTGTCCTGCAAAAGGAAGCAAAGTCACAGATTTTAGTTTCTGAGAAAAATGCGAAAAACAACTCAGGCCTGAACATCGGTCTGAATTTATGCGTACAATTGGTTGATGCATTCGCATGGACATGCTTCTTTTTGCCTTGGAATTTTCCAGTACTGCTTGGACATGCTTCTATCTGCCTCTGCTTTTCCGCCAGAACCACATGCAATAATATCTATTTTTTAGACGATTGTGTTGGACTTGTTTCTTGAACCAAAATGATACCGATATGTAATGTTAACCTTAAACTGGACTTGCATCCTTTTGCCATGGCAGGGAAGTATAGCTATCTAGACTCTTTGTTCGTTCTGATGCCAGCGCAGAATCCGTGGAGGTCAAGCCACTGAGGCAGCGTAGTGCTACGGTGGAAACCAATGATTATGGTGGTCGTGTGGTAGGGCAAGAGTAGCCTACAATGAGGATGTGATTGCTTGAAGAGTTCAGGTTTCAGTCGTGAGTGGAAACAGCAAGGGAGAGTGCAAGCGGAGCAGAGGAGATTGAAGGATGAGCAAATTGGCCGAGGTCTTTTGAGAACTCATACCCATCCTCAAAGGCTTGACCCTTTGTTGAAGTTCAATCCGGCTGAAGTGTTTCGGGCTTGTCGTGTAGGCCTATATCTCGTTACTTTATATAGCTCTTATCAGTGCGACCCGATAGCAAACTATGACATTATCTCGGTGTTTCTTTTAATAATATTCGTGTGTATTAGGCTAATTCCAACTTACAATGAGCAATGAGATTATAGGATATCTTAGGAGCAGGTGATAACAAGGTTAACAGAGGTCGAAATTAACTGTATGACAGCCATGCAAGGCGCCCATCTGCCTACTGCTCCTTTTAGAGTTGCCATCACCTAGAGAGTTGAAGGCTGAGTCGACCTTCACTGGATAGCGGGTTTCGAATCGATTTGGAGATCGTTATTTACAAGGAATTTGTGCTTCAATTACTGTGCAAACGCTTTGGCCAATAACGTAAGCATGTGATTGTGTGATCTGGTCGTGTTTAATATCAGACCGTTGCTACGAGTCTTGAGCCAAGTGGTTGTACTTAAACCAGTGAACAAGGAAGTTCAGCTGAATGGAAATTCAATGCAGGCCCACGTAATAAATTCAAGACAGGTGATTAAATCGAATTGTTTGCTAATGCGTAACCGATCTCAAGTAAACGGCGTTTTATGCCTCAGTGAGCGATTGGCCGAGAGTAGCCTACACTTGCGCTGTCACCCTTGGCAACAGCAGAGTGCTCAGAATAGTTTAGCATGAATTATAATCAAAGGCCGTGGTACATGAACAAGTATGAATAATTGCGGCTGTAGGCCTATAGGTATGGTAATGGCTTGTGCAAGAGCGAAAGGGATGTCTTGTTGAATAAAGTGTGCATTGGTGTTGTAGACTAGATTAGGACTTACAAGGACCGCCGGTCCCACCTTTGTCCATCACTTTTGAATGTTTTATTATACTTGTCACGAGAGGCAAATAACTCTTGAGACTTTCACGACGGCGTTGCTTGCAGAGCTCTCTCGTTCGTGCTTTAAACAAATTCTTCTGAATTAAAGAATAGAACGTGGTGTACAGAGCACACGTTATCCGGTTTCTAAGGCAAACTTCCTTATTAAGTCCAACTATTTGCCTGTTCTCTTTACTTACGCTTGCAGCCATTATTACTCTGCCATTTCAATATGAAAATCCATTGACTGCATACTGCGGATGAATTCTAGCAATGCATTCTATGTATCATTAGAGAGCTTTGAAGATTTTAACTTGGACGTTTTGATCATGGCAATGGCAATGGTGGTGCACTGGTTGTACTGTTATAGAAAATGTAATAATAATAATAATAATAATAATAATAATAATAATAATAATAATAATAATAATAATAATAATAATAATAATAATAATAATAAGGCTTGCGCCTTGGGGCCATACTATGTGAACCACACATATGCGCTTGTGGAGCCCGAATCGACGCCAGAGGCAGCCATGGCCTGTCCTGTTCTCTCGGCTTCGGCCGAATTGCCAGACATAACACTATCAATGACTTCATACACCGCTCACTTTCGAAGGCTGGGATTCCACCAATAAAGGAACCACCAGGTCTACTACGCACGGACGGCAGAAGACCAGACGGCCTGACAATGATCCCATGGCGCGCGGGTCGCCATCTGGTGTGGGACGCGACGGTGGTAGATACCCTTGCACCATCATACATCGAGGCCACGGCAGCGACGGCTGGCGCGGCAGCCGAGATCGCCACGGACAGGAAAATGACCAAGTACAATGCACTTTTAAACACGCACTTTTTCGTGCCTCTAGCTCTCGAGACCTTAGGTCCAATTAACATCACTGGCCAAAACTTTATATCAGATCTAGGTCGTAGTCTGACGCTGTCCACAGGAGACACCAGAGAAACCTGCTTCTTGCTGCAGCGTCTCTCTATTACTGTCCAGCGGTACAACTCGGTGGCTTTCCGCGGCACTTTAGTGGAGCCAGACCTAAGGGAGATGTGACACTAACAGCATTTATGACGTTAATTTTAGACGACAGCTACTGCATCCTTGTTTATTGTAGTTTTCGTTATTGATGTTGATTGATGGAGAGAATAAATATTGTTTTTTATAATAATAAAATAATAATAATAATAATAATAATAATAATAATAATAATAATAATAATAATAATAATAATAATAATAATAATAATAATAATACCTCGGGGCGACTAAAAAGTATTATTATTAAAAAGATTAATATTACAATGATTATTATTGTTGTTGCTGTTTTATAATAATAATAATAATAATAATAATAATAATAATAATAATAATAATAATAATAATAATAATAATAATAATAATAATAATAATAATAATAATAATAATAATAATAAGAATATTATTATTATTATTAATAATAATAATAAGAATATAATAAGAATATTATTATTATTATTATTATTATTATTATTATTATTATAATAATAATAATAATAAGAATAATAATATTAATTAAGCGTCAAATAAAGAGCAAACTCGTCTGAGGTACTCACTGCCCAGGCGTAGGCCTATATGATGTGAAATATATAATTAAGCGTTGGAATGACACCAGTAAGCGAAATAATGGCAGATGAATAGAAAATCACTATCAGTGGTTAAATTCCGCCCCTCTTAATGAGCAATTTAACCACTTATCATAATTTTCACAGGCATAGAAACATGATAAAATTACAAGCTATTCATTTGCGGTCGAAGTTAACATTATGCCCCATTGTCGTAAAAATTCTCTCACATAACTTTGTGCGATTGAATTAAAAAAAGTATAATGTTTAAAGTACATTCAGCATGTGTTGTTGACTTCATTTAGTTAAAACGTTTGCATAAATCAGATCGCTATCCAACTGAAAAAAACGATTGCCTAATTAATGCTTGTTTTTATAAACAATTGAAAACGAAGAAAACATAGAAAGTATATTTTACATCATAAAGGAAACTGATTTTAAAGCACAATACAAGAGAATAATTATAGCCGAGATGATTACATCAATGACAGTCATTTCAGAGGTTAACATTTGAATAAGTTATTCCTCAATGCTGCGATAATCACATTTAAATAGCAAAGCATAAAAAAGAAGCAATCTCATAACTGGTTAATATTATGATTTACACAAATACATCTACATAGTAGGATTCATGTTTTTATAAACATCCATGAAACAAATTAGGTGGCAGAATTTATATAGGCCTACTCAAAAACTCCAGTCACTAGGATATTCTGACAAGAAATAGGCTAAGCCTCGACGCTGTGGACCTGTTCCTTTTTAAGCACATGGGATTTAAGTATATCATCTGCAACCAACTACTTCAACAGTTATAATGCAGCATTAAAAATTATGTTATTTCGAAATAAGTCACTAGGATATTTGAACTAGATCAGTGATGGACTTACGCTACATGCTGTAACAATTATAACGGTTTAAAATAATCGTAATTGTAAAATCCAAATGTGTGAAGTGTCACTTAAGCGTTATGCCTAAGGAACCAGCTAAGTCACGAGGACTGGGTCAAGTAAGAGTGCTTCTCCAGAAATGTAAAATTAAGAGACTGCTTCACCCTCTGCCGTCAAAGCGGCAGGAAAGCGTAATTTTCCATTAATGATCACAACTGAATCTTAGGTTGTTTTAAGTTCGCTGTAGGTGATAGTGTACTTATTGCCTTCAAGGAACTGCTCAGGTTGAATGTTGACGCCGGGGACTGGCAGTTCACTGTAAAATGGACCCTGTGCGGTTGGTTGTTGAAGATGCTGCGGGGCTTGATTGTGAGCATTTGGTGACGATGAAGATGGAGCGGTACGCCTTTGATCGAAGGAAGAATTATTCTGGAAACAACAGTAGTCAACTGAGTGCAAATTCGTTTGAAGACTATTACATAACAGTAGCTGCTTAAGATATCGGCTGCCGCCTGTTTAGGCTAATGATATCAAATTTTAGTAATGACTTAATAAGTAATTAATTTTTCAGTCATTCACTAAGTCGCTCATCAAAATTTTTATATCCATTCATCCATCCATTCATCTATCCATCCATCCATCCATCCATCCATCCATCCATCCATCCATCCATCCATCCATCCATCCATCCATCCATCCATCCATCCATCCATCCATCCATCCATCCATCCATCCATCCATCCATCCATCCATCAATCCATCCATCAATCCATCCATCCATCCATCCATCCATCCATCCATCCATCCATCCATCCATCCATCCATCCATCCATCCATCCATCCATCCATCCATCCATCCATCCATCCATCCATCCATCCATCCATCCATCCATCCATCAATCCATCCATCCATCCATCCATCCATCCATCCATCCATCCATCCATCCATCCATCCATCCATCCATCCATCCATCCATCCATCCATCCATCCATCCATCCATCCATCCATCCATCCATCCATCAATCCATCAATCCATCCAGTCGTCCATCCACTCATCCACCCTTTCATCCGTTCATCCACCCATCCAAACCCATCCAACCGTCCATCCAGCGTCGAGAAATTCAGATTAATTAATTAAGCATCATCTCAGCAACTCATGAATATTAATTAGCTGTTTCGTTCACGCTTATTTCTGAGTTCGGCATGCAGGCGGAAGCATAATCCGCTGCTCTATATTTTGACAGTAACAAACCTCTTTCTTTTCAACCGACTTTGGCTTTCCGTTTTCTTTTCCATTTTGTTGCTTTTTCTGACCCTTGCCTTTCTTTGTGTCGTCTTGAGATACGCGATGTCTTTCGTCGTTGATTTGCTCATAGGTGTCATCGCCGTTGGGTCCAAGTGATGAACTGTTAATCTCCATTTCAGGAATTTCATTTCGGTCTGTTATGTCTCTAACAATGCAACAACTCAGATTTGTTGGTGAAGAGGAATTCTGAAGGTCATACAGAACAATGGCCGACTTATACAAGTAGCCATACTGACAGCTAGATACTCGCATGCATACATAAATACATACATACATACGTACATACACACATATAAGGAAGTCTACATAATTTCCTACATACATGCATACGGAGGCATAGATACATACATACACACATAAATACATACATACATACATACACACATACATACATACATAATTACATGCATACATACATACATACATACATACATACATACATACATACATACATACATACATACATACATAATTACATGAATACATACATAATTGCCTACATACATAATTGCATTCATACACAATTACACACATACACAAGCCTACATAAATCCAAGCATAATTTTATGTACATACAAGTTTACATTTTTTTCTGGGTGCACATCTTCAGATTTATGACTTTATTATTTGCGTTATGCGTCGTGGTTTCGAAACATAAACCTCTTAAATAACACAGGTAGAAGCTTTTACGACCGTCAACTCAGTTTAGCTTTCAAATTGACCATACGATAACACTTGAATTTATGACCACAGCCTTTGCTGCTTAACATAAATGTTGAAGTATTTAATATAAATTAGGCTGCTCACTTTGGATTGTGAAAATGCTTAGCTGTTGCTGAAAAGAGAATTGTATTTTAATTAGAGTAAAAAAGCCTTCACATATAAAACCAAAAGCAAACTAGGTTATAAGTAAGTAAGAGTATATTCCTTTTTAATCAACATGCTAATTACACTTTGGTTTACAGACGTCTAATAAACATTCTGATTAAAGTGGGTAACATCTTAGAAATAAATGTCTTTTTGATTAGATTATGTCTTTAAATAAAGAACACTAGCTGATTAGTCAATTCTGAGATTCATTCGATAGCAAAGCTCAGTTTAGCTATTTGAATTTGATTTTTGATTGAAGTCAATGTTGTCAAATCAGTTAATTTTTCAAAGTTACTCAAATATTTATGACAATTAATGCAATGCATTAACTCGTAACATGTTCAGATAATTAAAATTGCTGCATAAGACCTTATAGCGAGTCTAAGACATTACCCCTCTGGACATTACCCCCTGCCATTACCCCTGCAATTACCCCCGTAGAATATCCTACGGGGGTAATTGCAGGTGGTAATGGCAGGTTGTAATGTCCGGAGGGTTAATGTCCTGCTCCCCCTTATAACACAATAACTGAAACACTAGCGGATAAACAACAGGTATGACAAGCTGCCAATATATTTAACTGAAACCGGTTTTCAAACACGGCAAAGAGATGCAATGACTATACCGAAACAGAGAATTTTATGCTTTTTAAAAAGGAAGAACTAGATTTTTAGAATAGGGTATAAATTATAATTCACTTCCACTGAGTTGTTTTCTTATTGTGACCAACGTCAGCGATGTTGCATAACTATTTTCGTTTAAATCTATAACTATTTACCTGCTGCAAGAGGAACTTAAGTAGGCCTATTTTGTGTGCCCACTTTGACACACATACTTCATTGCAGATTAATGATCGGCATTCCCCGCTATAGGCAATTATCGAAAGTAGTTATAGGTGGCCCAATTACGTAAATCTGGATGAACATACTCACGCTCTGAGCGTCTGCGTCCTCGTGAACATTTCGCAATGACTATCATCCAAATGATAAACAAGAGTCCAACCAACGTAAACACACAAACCGACAGAAAAATCCAGCCACATCCACAAGCGACGTTCTCTACAAGAAATTCCTATTAATTTGAATCATGTAGGCCTACACCTATTATTCCCCGAAAATATTTGTCAACATGGTTATAGTTCAAGAGTATAAACTTCAATTGTATATTATAGTAGAACTACTGAGTAACCAACATCTTAGCCAATAAAAGATACTTTAAAAGTACACTCTGCAAGATTTATTTGAACTTCAGGCTATTATATAGGCCTATTGTAATATTCCTATTGTACGTTTAATCGTCGAGCAAATTCCGATATCATTCGGCAAAGACATGGATCCGAAATTACAGTTGGCCCAGTTAGCTACATTGGTAAGAGCGTTGACTGCGCGTCTCATGCGACTCTGAGAAATATAGCATGCGGATCGCGGTTCGCTTCCCGATGCTGGATTATTTCAGAGATTTAAATCTCTGGCTAGCACGAAGACCTTAAATGGCGTGGCGTCCATTCAAACGGACGAGCGGTGGTGAAGGATCTCATCCGATCAATTCATTGAAAAATGAGTAGGGTCGAGTCCATAATTATTCGGTCGCTATAGAAATAAGCGAAGGTTTACATTTACATTTCTCCCTGCAAAACAACATCAGCAGGAAGCAATTTGTTGTACCTGGTATTTGATTTAACACTCACATGTCTTATAATAAGAAGATTCAACGATGACAAATTATCTTCAATAGTTTCATAATCCAACAGACAAACAAATCGCTTGAATAACATTGCTTTGCATTGTATTGTATGGTATTGTATTGTATTTACGGATTTCTAAAGCGCCTCTCACAGTACGACCTAATGAGAGGCACTCCCATTGCGAAAAGCTCCGAGACATCAGAAAAGTCTTAAGAGTAGGCCTATGGGCACAGACAGAAGTACCCCCAGTTAAGATCATAGAGTGAGTCGTACAGGGATAAGATCTTTCGGTAAAAGTGCATAATTATTAGCGTTTATAATATGAGTCTGCCGGTGTCACGAAATAGAGTATCCCCCATTATAATTATATCCCCTTAGCGAAATGAAGTATCCGGCCGGATGAATCTGAACGTGAAGGACTATCCCCCTCGTGCGAAAGTATCCCCCATGAGTCGTACGAAATCATCCCCCATTCAAAAAGTATCCCCCTGCAAATTAATTACAAATTGGGCTATTTAAGTAAATTTATAACCATAGTTGGTAAAAACGATTAAAACTTAAAACTAAATCATAAACGATAAACGTAGTCTTTTCAACAACAAATAAAAACGGAAAAAAGGGACAAAAGAAACTAGAAAAGAATTTCACTCTGTTACATCTTGTAGGCCTACTGCATTTTGAAAGTAAAAACTGTATTTAAACAATTTAATTTTTATCAGCAAACAACCCAATTAAGTAACATTAGTCTACAACAATTATTTTATTTTTATATGTTTTGTTTAATAAGAAATTGAGAAATTAAAAATATTGAAATCTTTCCTAATTTAAATTGTAAGCAAAAGTCCACATAGGCTAAGTCCATGCTGACTAACATAAACTAACATAATTATTAAAAACTAAACTTTGTGGGTATACTATAGAGTGTATAGACTAGCCTACTTTATTAAAACTTGTAGGCCTACTTACAATTTTTACTTATATAAAACTTGATAAAAATTATGGAGAAATATAAGTCAATCGGAGATTACTGTATATAAAGACAACATTTCGCATATTTGGATAACTTAGAAATTCAAATAACTTTTATACATTTTATTTCTGGTAGGCTACTGTGCTATTTATTTATGAAATGATGACATTAAATAGTGACGTAATTACCTGAATCCTTGAAAGTACGGAGACAACGTAAGGGACTTCAGACAAAATGCAATTAAGACACAGTGTCATGAAAAGGGACTAAAGTGCTAATTAGGTGACTTGGTAGCGCGCGCTTGATATCGGTCGTTTCGTATCTCTGGGTACACCAGCAAAGTCATTGAAATGGCTTGTGTTCTGTGTGCTCTTGTAATCTCACGTTAATTAAGCAATGCCTCAAAGTTAATCCATTCGCATAATAAGTTCTTGATGCGATGGAAGTGTCTAAAAGAAGGAAGACAAATATCAGCAGTCACAAACGACAGTGTACTTATAAGGGAATAAGGTGCTAATTAGGTGACTTGGTAGCGCGCGCTTGATATCGGTCGTTTCGTACCAGCAATGTCATTGAAGCCATTTGAGGCAACGAACCAACTTCAAGGGCTCTTGTGTTCTGTGTGGCTCAGGTATTGTATTGTATCTATCAATTTATATAGTGCCTCTCGCAGTGCACACCGATCAGTGGCGCTCAAGTGGGAATGGTCCGCAGTGCAATGCCATAGTGGTGTCACTGAGTGAAAAGATTTATACGCAAAAGGGAAACAAGCTGACTTGAACAAACAGAACAACTTTTGCACAAAAGTACAGTCAAAGCAGCAAACATTAAGAATGAATTTAAAAAGCATGATTAACTAATGAAATGTGGTGTGCACTGCTTATTGTCAGTTCTATATTAAATACGTCAAAAATTATTCGCCTCATATAGCCGTTAAGCAGGTGAACTAAATTTATGATCTGAAAGAGCGCATTCACTTTAGTGGAAGAGTGCTTCAAAGTGAACATTTAAAAAATTAATGGACTTTTGAACTAGAAGGCTCACCTACAGTCACTTGCTCTAAATATTTATGGCTTTGGATTTTGATTAAAATGTATATTCATAAATTATAAGCATTTAAAACAATAATACCGTATACCTGTGCATTTTTATCCCCCGGGGGATGATTTCACACGATGGGAGATAGAAATGGTTTATCCCCCCGGATACTCCATACCGGTATAGTCCATCCGGGGGGATAAATTCATTCATCCCCCCGGATAGTCCTAGGACGGATACTCTATTTCGTGATACCGGCCGTGTATTTTAGCGTATTTTATTATTTCTCCTATGTGTATGCACAAATGGAAGCTGACTTGATAAAAATAATCGTTTGCAGAAATGGAAGTTGGATTGACGAAACTAGTTATTTGCTAAAATAGAAGCTGGATTGATGAAAAACGTGTAGTTTTAAGTTGGATTGACGAAAAGAATTCTTGCTAAAAAGGAGCCGGATTGATGAAAATAATTTCAGATAAATGGAAGTGGGTTTGGTGAAAAGAATCTTGCTTAAATAGAAGCTGGATTCGTTACAGTAATCATGAAAATCATTGAAATAATATACGCTAGAATACACGTCTACATCCACTGGCAATAAAATACGCTAAAATGCACTTTTACAGATCCTTCCAGAACAAAAGGTCAGCAGACGAATAATCGCGGGATTGGGCAGTAACAGTCTGAGTCCGGTCCATCGAACGGTGAAGGCGACCAGAGGCAGCCGAAAGAGGACGACGGATAAGAGCACAATGATAGCGTGGCACCTGACCCTAAGACGCTCTGGAACTATGGAAGAGAACTTTAACCCTCAGGCTACCAAGCTTTTTGTAACACTGACTACCAAGGGGGGTGGTTACCACCCCCCTGGATTTCGTGTTTGGTTTCACATATCATAACTTGTAATAAAACATTGGATTCAGCATTCATTTCTGCACAGAATGGTATATTTAGTTGTACATTATGTGAATGCACCTCGAAATTACAGCATTTTTAATAAAGGAACCAATAATTAGCGATATTTTATATTATTTCGTACATTTTTTTACTTTTTGGACAAAAAAAATTAGATTATGTGTGTTTTCAAACTGATCTATGTCACATACATCCCTACACATGTTTATTTACGTGTAAATATACATCCATACATATATATCCATACATATATATCGGTTTTACATTGTAAAGCTGTATTCAGTCATTTTCACACAGATTACGCGTATTATTATTTATTTTGATCACTTCCGGTTTTCAAAAGACAAATATGTAAGTATGCAAATGAAGCCCTACATTCCCTCTAAAGAATGGTATATTTGTTTCTCTTCTGGGTAGAAAACTGAATACGCTACAGACAAAAACTAAGGGGAAGTCCTTCCATTCAGCCATTTTTCACGCATATTACGGGTATT
Organism: Aporrectodea caliginosa; assembly: GCA_020284085.1. Classification (NCBI taxonomy): domain Eukaryota; kingdom Metazoa; phylum Annelida; class Clitellata; order Crassiclitellata; family Lumbricidae; genus Aporrectodea; species Aporrectodea caliginosa. Next base: position 24,900 of record JACEVL010001187.1, read on the forward strand.
ATTATTTATTTTGATCACTTCCGGTTTTCAAAAGACAAACATGTAAGTATGCAAATGAAGCCCTACATTCCCTCTAAAGAATGGTATATTTGTTTCTCTTATAGGAAGAATAGTCAATAAGCTACAGTCGAAAAACTAGGGGGTGGTATCCACCCCCCCTGGTGCCTCGGGTATATCGGGTATAACTTTTGAATGGCGTGGGCTACCACCATGATGTTTACCTCAAAATGTGCGCCAATGAATCTGCTACAGCTACCTAAATTGCACAAATTATATTCCATATGAAAAAAATTTTTATGCATAAAAACGTAGGGGGGTGGCAACCACCCCCTTGGTAGCCTGAGGGTTAAACAGAATTTTATAAGCTTACGGACAATGAACGGAAGCCAGTGTAAATGTTCGAACAACAAAAGCGAGGATGGCGGGCAATCAGACGAACAATAAAAAATTAGCACCGATTAATGAGGTGACAGGCGAGATTATAAGCTTTGCATAGAATAATTAAAAACTGAAAGCAAGGAATGTGGCATGTCATAAAGCAATTCATATTTAAGTAGCATGTCATTGAATTGTGAGAAAATACATAAGAAATACGATCGTATTACCATTCATGCAAGGAAGCATTTTTCTTAGCCATGTGAAACATTCATTAAAATTCCGTTTGAATCCGATGTTCCGATTATAGTAGACGAGAAACACAACTGTTGCAATAATGTTACCCAGAATATACGCGCCAATGACAACGCACACTATAATGACGACTTCGCCTTCTGTAAAATTAAAATCATCTAATCAGATTTATTTTCAACTAATTTCATGTTCATATCTTTAGATTGAATTTTACAGAACCTGCAGACTCACAATAACTCAAAATTAAAACAATTAATAAATAATAGAAGGCTAATTTTCGTACAAATTAAAAATGGTAAACAAAAGTTATTCATGTGCTGCAAGTCTGGAAAGAAATCCTCCATCAATAAAAAATAGCAATATTTCAAAATAAAAAATTTCTAAGGTAGGCCTGTAGGCCCTACTCCTTCTAACTTATGACAAAATGATGTTAAACGATAGATTAGGTACCGTATTCTAAAGTTTGCCGTAGCTATACTATTAAAATCTCATTAGTTACGTAGTAGGAACTTATGAAGTTTCACCTCAGAATATATGATTGGTATTAATAACCTCTACGTAGCTAAAACGCATCCTCTGTAAATCTCTTGTATCCACAATTGCATCTAGCTAACATAGCACTATGTTAATACGTATTGGTATTAGCTCTTTTAAAATGCGTGTGTTACATTATTGTGATCTTGTGATTAGTATTGTTTCGGTGACCGGAGAGATGAGTCCTATGAGACTTCACCGGTACGCCGCCCCTGAGTTAGTTAAGTGCATAAGTATGTATTGTGATTTTGCTTCATTTTGTGAATAGAAGCTACTTACTTGCTAGATAACAATGCGTAGAGGTAATTTATACATAAAATTTACCTAAAATTAGCAATATTTATATAATATAAAACCGCGGATATAATTAAATCAGTTTATAGTCTTGCTTTTCTAGATAGTAATTAGGTTAAATTAATTAGGTTGATGCTGTTAAATCTGATTTTGAATAAGTACTAGAAAGACTTGGACAGGATCCAATTAGCTTGTATACGGTGCCCATGCCCATGGATACTGGTGTGATCAGTGGAGGCCCCGCCGCCGCCGCCGCCTCCGCCGCAGTAACAGAGTGGCAGCTTCGCTGCCACTCTTCTGTGCACAAGCAGAGAACGACCTGCAAAGACATTAAAACAGTCATTTTTGAAACACTTGAAACATGGGCAAGTTGGGGGTTTAGTAAGAAAAATAGCATTGCTCAACCTAAGAGATGCGACATTACCCTCATTTTAACTCACAGTCAGCAACTTTTCAAGGAAGACACCTTCTTACCAAATTGAGATATCTAAAAGTCTAAAAGCTAAACGATGCAAAGCTGAAGTTCTGAAATTTTAAATTTACAATCCACAAGGTCTGAAATGTAAAGGATGGAAAACCACCAGGTCTGAAACCTAACAGATGCAAACCAGAATGTGTGAAATTTTAAAGTTTGAAACCTGAGGTTCGGAAATTTTAAAGTTTGGAAACCACAACATCTGAAATCTAAAAGATGCAAACCTGAAAATTAAAATTTGGAAAACCACCAAGTCTGAAACCGAAAAGATGCAAACCAGAATGTGTGAAATTTTAAAGTTGAAAATCACACCATCTGAAATCTAAAGGATTGAAAAGCACAAGTTCTTAAATTTAAAAGTTGCAAACGAGAAGTTCTGAAATTAAAATTTGAAAACTACACCATCTGAAATGTAAAGGATTGAAAACCGCAAGATCTGAAATTTAAAAGTTGGAAACCACAACGACTGAAATCTAACAGAAGCAAAACTGAATGTCTGAAATTTTAAAAGTTGGAAACGAGAAGTTCTGAAATTTTAAAGTTGTAAACCACACCACCAGAAATCTAAAGAATTGAAACCCACATGTTCAGAAATTTTAAATTTGCAAACACCACCATCTGAAATCTAAAGGATTGAAAACCAGAAGTTCAGAAATTTTAAAGGATGCAAAGCTGACGTTCTGAAATTTTTAAGTTGAAAACCACACCACCTGAAATCTAAAGAATTCAAAACCTCAAGTTCTGAAATTTTAAAGTTGCAAATGAGAAGCTCTGAAATTAAAATTTTGAAAACCATCAGGTCTGAAATCTAAAAGATGCAAACCAGAGTGTCTGAAATTTTAAAGTTGGAAACCACAACTTCAGAAATCTAAAGGATTGAAAACCACGACTTCAGAAATTTTAAATTAGCAAGCAAGAAGTTCTGAAATTAAAATTTGAAAACCACCAGGTCTGAAATCTAAAAGATTGAAAACCAGAGTATGAGAATTTTAAAGTTGGAAACCACAACTTCAGAAATCTAAAGGATTGAAAACCACAACTTCTGAAATTTTAAATTAGCAAGCAAGAAGTTCTGATATTAAAATTTGAAAACCAACAAGTCTGAAATCTAAAAGATTGAAAACCAGAGTATGAGAATTTTAAAGTTGGAAAGCACAACTTCAGAAATCTAAAGGATTGAAAACCATGACTTCAGAAATTTTAAATTAGCAAGCAAGAAGTTCTGAAATTAAAATTTGAAAACCACCAGGTCTTAAATCTAAAAGATTGAAAACCAGAGTAAGAGAAATTTTAAAGTTGGAAACCACAACTTCAGAAATCTAAAGGATTGAAAACCACAACTTCTGAAATTTTAAATTAGCAAGCAAGAAGTTCTGATATTAAAATTTGAAAACCACCAGGTCTTAAATCTAAAAGATTGAAAACCAGAGTATGAGAAATTTTAAAGTTGGAAACCACAACTTCAGAAATCTAAAGGATTGAAAACCACAACTTCTGAAATTTTAAAGTTGCAAATGGCTAAATGGGGAGAGCTGTACTGGCATGCAAGCGCAAACACAACCTGTATTGGCTTCCACACTAAGTGTAAAAGGAGGAAGGCTAAAAGAATATTCATTGAGATTTGATCAACCTTGTAAAAGAATACATGTACAGCTACACGAGCAATGTCTAGGTGCACTGGCGTGCAAGCTTAAAGTTGGTCTAAGTGTGAGTGTCTAAAACATTGACACGTTGTGTGTACAATGAAACAGTGTAAAATGAGCTTTGCAAATGACGAGCTCCAAATTCAAAAACCATGCAATTTGTGGCTAATGCCTAATAAATTAGCCTTAGTGCACATTGAAGGAGATTGCTAGCACAATGCTGCGCACCTATGTGTAAAAGGGCAAATACACCGGTTATAGCAGCTTGCCTATAGAGTAAAAGATTGCAATTTGTATTTAATGAATAATAAATTGAGCTTAGTCAGCCATGTAAAAGCATGCAAATCCACCTAAAAGAGTTAAAAACCCAAGTTGCTGACTTTAAATTTAAGACACATGATAATTCTAGATAGTATAGTTTGAGGCATACCTAAATGTAAAAGCATGTTATGCAAAAGTGCTTAGTGAGCATAATACATGCTGAGAAGTGAAAAACGGCTTGATCGCTCTATTTCAACCCTTTTTCTATAATTCAAGCTAAATACAATGGCTTTTCAGTGAGTGTGAACTCACTCAACAAGAAAATGCCAGTTACCCAAAAGTGCGTAGTGTGCATAATAAATAATTGATGAGAAGTGAAAAAAATGCTTGAGCGCTCTGTTTCAGTCCCTCATTCTATAATTCGTGCTAAATACAATGGCTTGTGACTATGTGTGAACTCACTAAACACATGCCTATGTGAATCCTAATGAAAACTATGTAACTCTATTTAACCCTTATTCTATAATTCAGCGTGTCATTGGTTGCGAGTACAAACGTCTAATGTTGTGGCATACGCCAAAGTTAAAGGCTGTAGTGTAAAATGCTGCCCCTGTCTGTGTCAGTAATTAGGTCAAAAACTGTCTGTGTCAGTAATTAGGTCAAAAACTGTCTGTGTCAGTAATTAGGTCAAAAACTGTCTGTGTCAGTAATTAGGTCAAAAACTGTCTGTGTCAGTAATTAGGTCAAAAACTGTCGTTGTCAGTAATTAGGTCAAAAACTGTCGTTGTCAGACGTACTCTCACAACTACTGGTGAGGTCTTGGTAAGTTCGTAGAATGGATCAGATATTTGGCGTAATTATGGCGGGAGTGTGTTCCAGAGAGTTCGAACAGCTACGGTTATGGACCGATTTGCAAATTTTAGTGATGAGGTGACGGAATGGGGTAGGAGTGTTAGGGCAGAAGAGGAGCGGGTTGAGAAAAGTGGTTGGACCGTGAACAGCGGAGGTAAGTAAGTAAGTAAGTAAGTATATCCTTTATTATACCAATTGCTAACCGCATTTTGGTTTACAAGAGAATCACATTTATGTGTTGGGCTAACCCAACATGTCATAAAAGTTTTGGTGTGCTATCTATCCTCGGCATTAAACGCATGCGTAAATCATCCGCTGGGAGGATTGAAGTGTGTTGTATGTGAGTGATATGACTTCTTTTCGTTCAGATATTTTAAGCCACTGGAAGTACAGGCGTGATGTGTTGGTGCTTGGGGTTTTATGACAGTACGGGCAGTGGCATTCTGAATAGCTCAGAGGCGGATTATTTGTGTGATATCTGTGTTCAGGATGCGAGAATTACAGTCTTGTTTTACTATGGATGTATCTATTGTAGATGCAGTTTACAAGTCGAGCATAGTGCGGATTTTGCGAAGATCGCGGTTATGCATGAAGCAAGAGCAGGAAAGATGGGTGATATGATCGGAGAAGCTATGAATTTGGTCGAAGATCACACGTAGCTTGCGACAGGAGAATTTGCGGTGAATGTGTGACTTTATGCAAAGTCAAAGTTGATGGAAATAGACGGATCTGGTATTTTCTTGTGTTGTTCACGGAGTCCTGTAGGTATGAATACAGTGTTAGAGGGGTTTAGGCACTAGAGATTGGATGTCATCCAGGAGGAGATTTGTTTGACCGCATGGAGAAGATTATCAATGGAGTGGGAGAAGCTGTTTAGAGAGAAAGAGATGAATAATTGGTTGTCGTCAGAGTTTAGGTGATGGCCAACTGAGGATGCTTTGATGAGTGAGCTGAGTGGAGTAGTTTATAGGTTGAACAAAAGGACTTGCTTGGTGGGGGTATACCAGCACGGATGAGAGAAACAAAATCAACAACCTAGACAATCGCATGATGCGCAAAGGTTTCTTACCAGGAGATAGACCCGGAGCCCCGACAATGGCGGCGGAGGCAGACGACACTTTAATCAATACAACAATGGGTATATTTCACAACAGGCGTCAAATTCAGAAATAGAATCAGAGAAAAATAAAGTCATGCAAAATAAAAAAATTTCATACACAAATATTTTACTAGCAGTGCAAAGCATACTTAATATTGAGCAGAGCTTAAATTTGACAGATTTGGCCTAATTTTTTATTTCAGTTTTTTTACTGTGTAAAACACATACAATTTTGATTCCTAAATATTTACAACTCCGTTACATAATAAATACACAATACAATATACCGCCACTGTTTATAATTAGTGATTAATTAGTATTAAGTGTGCATTAAATTATTACACAGCAACCTAAATTATTTTGACGACAAATTATCTGCATGTCCCATTAAATAAATTCATATTAATAGAAAAATAATGTAACGCACTTGTAGTAACGGAGTTGTAAAATATTCATAATTAGGTCTACATGCTTACCGGACGAGTTACGATACAAAAAATAGTTAGTTTATTGTGGCCAGGCTGTCAGTTTCAATATTATATTTGAAAGGAACAAAATTAGATATGTACGCAAAGTGCAGTAATAACAGTCACGGAGTTGTAAATCTTTTTTATGCTATTACATTACCGGATAAATTTTCGAAAATTGTCAACAGAAGCAAAGATCCATATTGATTTCTTGTTGGTAAGATCAATGCAGACAATGTTCCCTGCTATCAAAGATGTCAATTCAAAAACAGAGAGTTTTCAATTTATTACACAGATGGCATAAACCCATTCGTAACAGTGTTGTAAGCAATATTTGAAGACATAGGGTTTTATTTTTTTTTTTATTATTTAGTTCGTTAATAAGATAATAAAAACCATATATAGAGCAATGGATATAATTATGTAAGTTAATGATCTAAAAATTATAAAACATCAGTTCAGCGTTTCAGCTGTTACCCTAACGTAACGTTGAATTGACTCACCATTAGAAAGGACAATGCAATTTCGGGTTAAAATTTGACTTTATAATTTTTTCTCTCATACTAATCATCTAAATAATATAATATAAATAATTTTTTATAACTAATTCATGCCCTACAATGTATTTAAAAATTAAAAATTATAATTTTACTCGTTGTGTAAGCCGTCCAAAGGAGAAGACGGAAATTTATCCAATTTCCTGCCGGTTGTGAAATATACCCATACGAACTCAGATTCTGAATATTCATGAGTAATTACGGCCTGCTGTTGATTAGTACTCGATTCACGTGCAAAACCAAAATGGTGAACAGCGGATATTTTCTCGATTGCCATTCGAAAATGAATGTATAATAAATAATGAAGAAAGAATTTAGATCAGAGATGTTAAAATGCGCCGAAGATGTTGACACGTGGCGGCGTTCTTATGAGGAAATGTCAGCGACACAATGGCTCGTCAGAAAAGCTTATCCACGGTTACAGTCTTCCATCATCATCTAATCTAATAACTTTGGTAATCCCCCAGTTTAGGTCCCAACATTATTTCGCACTGGCATATTTGATATTGCAAATTTAAAATGGAAGCTAGATTGATGAAAATACTTAATTGTCTACCTAAATGGAAGCTGGATTGACAAGAATAACTACGTAAATAGAAGCTGGATTGACAAAAATAATTGCGTAAATGGAAGCTGGATTGACTAAAAACTAGAAGTTGGATTGATAAGCTTAAATAGAAGTGGGATTGATGAAAAGAATTCCTGCTAAATGGAAGTGGGATTGATTTAAAAAAAATAAACTAGTGCAGTTTCAATGGATACCAATGCAAAATAATGTGGGGACCTAAACTGGAGGATTACCATAACTTTTGTTTAAAACAATATACGATCCAAGCTACGAAATAATACTCAGAAAGTATCAGGCCAGGCAGGCAGACAAAATGGTGAAATATGAACCCTTTATAAATCACGTGAGTGCATGCTATTAACAGTAAAGCGCCTCAAAACTAAACAATGCTTTATTTACTCATTATTAATCCTAGACAGGAACGTCATTACTTATGAATATTTATTAACCTACCCTATCATCTTTACTTATGAATATTTATGAACCTACCCTATCATCCAATCAGCAGCAGGCCGTTATTACTCATGAATATTCAGATTCTGAGTTCGTATATAGAATGTTAATATGCGTCCCGTGTACATCGACAAAGTCAAGTCACTGAGTTGGCAATCGATGCCCTATCCTAGTCTTTGAGATATTGCAGGTGCCCGCTTCTGAACTAGTCCAAGTGCATTAGATCAAACTGTGATAGAAGGTGGAAATAGCCCATAACAATCCGAAAATCCCTATGGAGCTCGTTTAGAAATCCAAGATGGCATGCAGAATGGCCGTCAGTTTCCATAAGCATTAGCTAGAAGGTGCCAATAGCTTATACGAAGTTGAATTGTTCAGGATTAGTCTAGGAATATGCGTAGAATAGCATAGCTTAGAGGCGGATTATTTGTGTGACATCTGTGTTCAGGATGAGAGAATTACAGTCTTAAAAGTCCCCTAAAATCCCTCTGTATATCTCATTCATTAATTCAAGATGGCGTCCAAAATGGCCGTCATTTTCCATTATTACCATTATCGGAATTAATGTTGCATTTCTGCAGCACTAGTTGGAGGTAGACTTGCTAGCTAAAATGACGAACTGAGGGTACTGCGACCAATTGCCCGTTTGTGTGAGATGCGGCGGTATTCCTCACGTGATTCTCAATGTCTTGTCCCACAGAGCTTAAGAATAACGGTTTACCCAGTTCTTTTCACCTCTCTATGGGTGCTTTTATTGTTTGTGAAAGTATCTAGCAAGTCAAAGACCCATTTATTTTGCAGGATGTCGAAAGCTTTACGCTGGCCCTGACGACAGATTGCAGACACCGTGTCACAACCTGTCACAGCATGACTGTAGAAACACCAAGTGATTTCTAGTGTCTCCTTCACAAGAAATAGAATCAGTCTACCTCCAACCAGTGCTGCAGCAAAGCAAACATTTGTTCCATACTCATTTAACGGTTCAAGAATGGATAGGTAGGCTAATAATCCACCTCCAACAGATCGGGGTTAGCGCTCGCAGGAAGGAACTCATGCACAATTGGAAACAGACATCTCTGTTGCACATAATACTTTGCTCAACATGGTATCATGTGGGTGCAAAGCTGATGGTTTTCGCAAAAATGCAACATGACATGTAATTACAAGAAACTTGGACTCTTTGGCACCTCTATGTGCAGTCAGTGCAGTGGTTAAACCTGAAACAACACTCCACCGATATTATTACATGTCAGCAATGATCAGACGTGACACAGAATTACGAAAAATGAACAAATTTTTCATTTACATTACCATGTGTCATATTCGTTCTCGCTACTTTGAGACTTGGAGGTACTTGTCGGTTAATTCACCGGCATTAATATTTTCAATGGTAATGACTTGCCCACGTAAAATTAATTCACCGGATTTAATATTTGCAATGGTAGCCTATGAATATTTGCAATGGTAATGACTTGCCCACGTAAAATTATAGATGTCTGTACTTTTTTCAAGCACAATTAAGCTGACGACCCTAACCCTGACCCTAACCGACCCTCACGTTAACCCTATGACGCACACCTTCCTGGCCAACACATTTGGCACACCTGGGGTCTAATAGACCCCACCGATAACACGGGTGGCATTATTTTATACCATTTTAATAGAAAGTCGAAATGGTTTGTATGTATGTATGCGTGGATGTATGTATGTATGTATGTATGTATGTAGGCCCTATGTATGTATGTACGCATGAAAGAATGCATCAGGGATGGATCTATGTATGGATGGATGGATGTATGCATGTGTGTATGTTTTTATGTATGTACGTATGCAGTCATGTATGTATGTATATACATGTATGTATGCATGTATTTATGTATGCAGGGATGGATCAATGTATGGATGTATGTACGTACGCATGTATGTATTCATGTATGAATTTATATGAATGTACATGCATGCATGCATGTACATGTATATATGTATCGATGTATATTTGTATGTATATATACATGTATGTATGTATTTTGTATGTATGAATGTAAGTATGCATGCATGTATGTTTTGTTGGATGGATATATATATATATATATTTGTGTATGTATTTATGTACTTGTAAGTGTGTGTGTACATGCATGTTGCATGTTCATGTACATTATGTATGGTTGTATATTCGTATATTTATATATATTATGTGTATGCATGTATAAGTTTATGTATGTATGCATGGAAGGATGGATCTATGTATGTATGTATGTATGCATGCATGTATATATTTGTATATTCATTCATTCATTCATTTCAGATATTTATATAGCGCCTGTAACGGTCTCCTAATAATAGATTTTATCTATTTTCGGGTATGCACTGATCGTGTGCACGTGTTACCTATAAAGTCTATATCCATTGCGATTGGATGAATGTATGTCAAGTTATATAGGTAAACCAATCAAATCAATGCAACAAACTTCATGTTTTGAATATTAATTATCATAAAATCGTCAAACTAATGAAATGTTATCTAAATATGGTATCGTTTTCTTGTCTAGGGTAATATATTAAGATTGTTTTAATTCTATAAACTATCCTTACTTAAACCAGCGCATACTACATGGTATTAAGCCTAAGGGAAATTAAATACCTCCCACGTAGATATTTTTGTAGTCACTTCTGTATAACCCCAACGGACTTTCACTTCGAACAAGCGTAGATCTCACCGTGGATGATGATGACGACGATCATGTCTTTCGTTGAGTTGACGAGTGAATCGCTTCTGCAAAATGTAGACTCACGTAGCATCGCATCTTCTTGTAGTAAAGTAGAATATGGAAGATTTGTATGAATCCCTTCGCTCTTATATTCGACTCGCTATCGACTTTAATCCAACAGTCCAATTCATGGAAGTTCCGACGAACTTAATCGCTTACGTGGATTTAAACTTCTACCGAAATCGACCGACGTGTAGTTCAGTTCGATTATACGATTCCTTTTGACTAAATCTTATTTCCACAGCACTGTACTTATACTCCACAAGTATAGTTCTTATCGTAATCTAATGACTTACGGATAAGAAACGCTTTCGACGCTCTAGTGCCTCAAATTGCACTTAGAAACGTCACGCAATCGCCATTCTTCCCAGCATCGGGCGAAGAACTCTTTAACGGTCCTTTGCACACCGTCCTCTTCTTGTAATGCGCATGCGCGGTCGAAGTCTGTTGCTCACCCATGACATTGTTTGAATTTGTCCAATGGCATGGTTTCATCGTAGTTTTGTATCCATGACGTTCAGACAATAAAGACTAATAATGGCCTTATCCCGTGGAATTGCGCCGATTATCTACGCTGGTTGATTAATTAAAGTTTAACACAAAGAATGCTATAATTAATCATTAATGATATAATCTCCTACTGTACCTATAAAAATTTATATACGTATATATGAATAGATGTGAATGTTTGTTATAATACTAAGGGAATCGTTACAGCGCCCCTTCAAGATTTCTACTCAGAGGCGCTCCCGACTACAGCGCGGACACTGAATCGGAGTTTCACGCCGAAGCGCATGAGCAATCGCGAGTGAAGGACTTGCCCAGGGTCCCCTAAGCGGCGGGCTTGAGGTGGATTCGAATCCGCAACCCTCCGACTGCAAGGCACCAAATATACCCCTTGGGTGGATTCGAATCCGCAACCCTCCGGCTGCAAGGCACCAAATATACCCCCTTGAGGTGGATTCGAATCCGCAACCCTCCGACTGCAAGGCACCAAATATACCCCTTGGGTGGATTCGAACTGCAACCCTCCGGCTGCAAGGCACCAAATATACCCCTCTTGGGTGGATTCGAATCCGCAACCCCTCCGGCTGCAAGGCACCGAACATACCTCTCTACACCACCGCGCCCCCAATAATGTGTGTATATGCGTGTACGCATGTACATGTAGGCCTATATAATTTATATGGATGTATATTGGTATGTATATATATATATATATATATATATATATATATATGTGTGCATGCATGTATGTATGGATTGATGGATGTATGCATGCATGTATGTATGTATGTACGTATGCGTGCATGTATATATTTGTAGGCCTATGTATGTTAGGGTGGTTCTCAAAGCTGAGTAGAAAACTAAAGTTTTAAAAATTTATTATGGTACCATTTTATTTTGTTATGCTTCATGTAACAATGATTCCTGCCAAATTTGATTGAAATTGAACAAAGTTTAGAGGTCGCTCAACAAAGTCAACTTTCCAGAGTTAATCACATCTTCTATTCACAGGATATCGAGCAGGCGCATGTTTTCTGATCGAGACTAAACTTGAAAAAACCTACTGTATCTTGCTTGTCGGCACTATGTGCACGAAGTCATACTTAGTGATGTTTTTAAACACTCATTTAGATCATCAAGTGGACCAGGCATTTCACTTTTTAAGCGGTTCCGTGAGAACTGGCCACACATGGATGCGAATAATTTCAAGACAGCACTTCAAGATCCGAGCTGTTCAGAAATTCTGGCAGCACACAGTAAACTCAGACTTGATGCAATTGAATTTGCCAAAAATGCTTTACAATTTAGCAACCAGCCTCGAGATGACTACCGTGAACTACTTGAACTCACTGTTATCTTTCTTGGTGATAGTCCTCCACTTGGAATCCCATTGATGGCACCCGGTGCAGTACATCAGTCCAGATGGATGGCAAGGATATTGTATTCCATCAAAGCCTGGATGTTCAGAGAATAATTCCAACTTACAGCCCGGGAAGAAATTAAAGTCACTTAGAGACATCAGCCTGTTTGCTAGTCTGGCATACACAGAAGCATGGATTTCTTTGTCCCAACCCGATTACAGCTCCTTTCAAGGACCTTCGACTTCTGGTCTCTCTTGAAGTACAAGGAGATATATGACATAATTTATACAGTAGCCACCAAGGCTCTTTCCAGGCACTTGTGGTATTTGAGTGAGAAGATGGTACCCTTGGCCTTTTTTTACCCTGCCATTGACCATGGAGTAAAAGCGAAATATGGCCAAGGCACTTCAAAATCCAGGACCAAACGAGCAGCCGAAAAGCATTCAAATGCAAGTGAGCAGTATTGACAGCAAGCAGCTCGAAGATTTTGTGACAGTCACTACTCTCAACTTCTTTGAGATACTTGAACTGCCGAGCAAGTTCCTAACTCAGATTGATACTGAGCAATGGGAAGAAAGTGATGATTCTATTCTACCTTCGCCTTCTGAAAGTTTCAGAAGGCGAAACATTGCGCTCAGAGTCTCAGGCTTGTGAACGACAATGCTGAGCGGGGTGTAAAACTCATCCAAGAATTCAGTTCATCAATCACAAAGATAATGAGGAGCAAAAACAATACCTATTGAAGGTTGTATCTGAGCACAGAACTCAGTTCCCTGAGGCAAAGAAGTCTGTGCTACTTCTGGGACTCCAGCAACACAAAACTCTAAATCTGTAACGCAGATATTGTTCAGTAAATGGCATGCCTTTGCAGCAACTTTCTATTACTTTAAGACTAAATTATTAACTTTATATCAATATTCAGTAGATCTGGTTGTCGCTTAAAATCTTACAGTCTACATTGTCCAGTTTATTTCTTTGGTTTAAAAAGTCTTTGCGAATATTTTATGAGCTGATTTGTTTATTTTTTCGGCATTAGCCTATGAAGAGCAATATTATCGTGATTCTTGAATATAGAGAAAAGTCACAATCACTGAGCGACCTCTAAATATCAATCAATCAAGGTAACATTTTGGACTTATTTACTAAGGCAAGGTAACAGATTGAGAGGGTACCATAAAAGAAATAACAACTTTTATTTTTTTAGAACCACCCTAATGTATGTGTGTATATACATGTACGCATTTACATGTATATAATTTTATATGGATGTATATTGTTATGTATTTATATGTGTGTATGTATTTGTGTATGCATGTATGTATGTATGTATGTATGTATGTATGTATGTATGTTGTTATGTGTGTATCTATGTATATATGTATGCATGCATGTATATATTTGTATGTGTGTTTATGAATGTATTCGTGTACATGTATATATATATATTATGTAGGGATGTATATTTGTATGTATATATATATATATGTGTGTGTATGATGGATGTATATATGTATGTAGCGCATGCTTGTATGCATGTATGTATGTATATATGTATGTATGTATGCATGTATGTATGTCTGTATGTAAGTGTGTATTTGTGTATGTAACGTAGCCTGGAATATATCATAGTCGATGGGCGAATCAATGTTACAGCCTGGGGTCTGCTGGACCCCAGGTGTGCTAAATATGCCCTAGTGTCTTTCTTATTTTTGTATAATCGAACCAAGAATTCTAAACTCTTCGAATTTTTCCATAAATGTAGAG
>JACEVL010001187.1:43059-67745 GCA_020284085.1 Aporrectodea caliginosa
TACATGGTATTAAGCCTAAGGGAAATTAAATACCTCCCACGTAGATATTCTTGTAGTCACTTCTGTATAACCCCAACGGACTTTCACTTCGAACAAGCGTAGATCTCACCGTGGATGATGATGACGACGATCATGTCTTTCGTTGAGTTGACGAGTGAATCGCTTCTGCAAAATGTAGACTCACGTAGCATCGCATCTTCTTGTAGTAAAGTAGAATATGGAAGATTTGTATGAATCCCTTCGCTCTTATATTCGACTCGCTATCGACTTTAATCCAACAGTTAGTCCAATTCATGGAAGTTCCGACGAACTTAATCGCTTACGTGGATTTAAACTTCTACCGAAATCGACCGACGTGTAGTTCAGTTCGATTATACGATTCCTTTTGACTAAATCTTATTTCCACAGCACTGTACTTATACTCCACAAGTATAGTTCTTATCGTAATCTAATGACTTACGGATAAGAAACGCTTTCGACGCTCTAGTGCCTCAAATTGCACTTAGAAACGTCACGCAATCGCCATTCTTCCCAGCATCAGACGAAGAACTCATTAACGGTCCTTTGCACACCGTCCTCTTCTTTTAATGCGCATGGGCGGTCAAAGTCTGTTGCTCACCCATGACATTGTTTGAATTTGTCCAATGGCATGGTTTCATCGTAGTTTTGTATCCATGACGTTCAGACAATAAAGACTAATAATGGCCTTATCCCGTGGAATTGCGCCGATTATCTACGCTGGTTGATTAATTAAAGTTTAACACAAAGAATGCTATAATTAATCATTAATGAAATACATCCCTACCTATGTTTATATACGTATATATGAATAGATGTGAATGTTTGTTATAATACTAAGGGAATTGTTATAGCGCCCCCTTCAAGATTTCTACTCAGAGGCGCTCCCGACCAGCGCGGACACTGAATGGAGTTTCACGCCGAAGCGCATGAGCAATCGCGAGGAAGGACTTGCCCAGGGTCCCGCGCGGCGGCTTGAGGTGGATTCGAATCCGCAACCTCCGACCGCAAGGCACCAAATATGTCTCTCCCTTTACCCTGAATCCGCAACCCTCCGGAAGCTCGCAAGGCACCAAATATACCCCTTGGGTGGATTCGAAACCCGCAACCTCCGACTGCAAGGCACCAAATATTCCCTTGGGTGGATTCGAATCCGCAACCTCCTGGCTGCAAGGCACCAAATATACCCTTGGTGATTCGAATCCGCAACCCTCCGGCTGCAAGGCACCGAACATTCCTCTACAATCACCGCGCCCCACAATAATGTGTGTATATGCGTGTACGCATGTACATGTAGGCCTATATAATTTTATATGGATGTATATTGGTATGTATATATATAAGGGTATATATATATATATATATGTGTGCATGCATGTATGTATACGATTGATGGATGTATGCATGCATGTATGTATGTATATGTACATATGCATGTATGTATATGCATGTAGGCCTATGTATGTTAGGGTGGTTCTCAAAGCTGAGTAAAAAAACTAAAGTTTTAAAAATTTATTATGGTACCATTTTATTTTGTTATGCTTCATGTAACAATGATTCCTGCCAAATTTGATTGAAATTGAACAAAGTTTAGAGGTCGCTCAACAAAGTCAACTTTCCAGAGTTAATCACATCTTCTATTCACAGGATATCGAGCAGGCGCATGTTTTCTGATCGAGACTAAACTTGAAAAAACCTACTGTATCTTGCTTGTCGGCACTATGTGCACGAAGTCATACTTAGTGATGTTTTTAAACACTCATTTAGATCATCAAGTGGACCAGGCATTTCACTTTTTAAGCGGTTCCGTGAGAACTGGCCACACATGGATGCGAATAATTTCAAGACAGCACTTCAAGATCCGAGCTGTTCAGAAATTCTGGCAGCACACAGTAAACTCAGACTTGATGCAATTGAATTTGCCAAAAATGCTTTACAATTTAGCAACCAGCCTCGAGATGACTACCGTGAACTACTTGAACTCACTGTTATCTTTCTTGGTGATAGTCCTCCACTTGGAATCCCATTGATGGCACCCGGTGCAGTACATCAGTCCAGATGGATGGCAAGGATATTGTATTCCATCAAAGCCTGGATGTTCAGAGAATAATTCCAACTTACAGCCCGGGAAGAAATTAAAGTCACTTAGAGACATCAGCCTGTTTACTAGTCTGGCATACACAGAAGCATGGATTTCTTGTCCCAACCCGATTACAGCTCCTTTCAAGGACCTTCGACTTCTGGTCTCTCTTGAAGTACAAGGAGATATATGACATAATTTATACAGTAGCCACCAAGGCTCTTTCCAGGCACTTGTGGTATTTGAGTGAGAAGATGGTACCCTTGGCCTTTTTTGACCCTGCCATCGACCATGGAGTAAAGCGAAATATGGTCAAGGCACTTCAAAATCCAGGACCAAACGAGCCGCCGAAAAGCATTCAAATGCAAGTGAGCAGTATTGACAGCAAGCAGCTCGAAGATTTTGTGACAGTCACTACTCTCAACTTCTTTGAGATACTTGAACTGCCGAGCAAGTTCCTAACTCAGATTGATACTGAGCAATGGGAAGAAAATGATTCTATTCTACTTTCGCTCTTCTGAAAGTTTCAGAAGGCGAAACATTGCGCTCAGAGTCTCAGGCTTGTGAACGACAATGCTGAGCGGGGTGTAAAACTCATCCAAGAATTCAGTTCATCAATCACAAAAAAATGAGGAGCAAAAACAATACCTATTGAAGGTTGTATCTGAGCACAGAGCTCAGTTCCCTGAGGCAAAGAAGTCTGTGCTACTTCTGGGACTTCAACAACACAAAACTCTAAATCTGTAACGCAGATATTGTTCAGTAAATGGCATGCCTTTGCAGCAACTTTCTATTACTTTAAGACTAAATTATTAACTTTATATCAATATTCAGTAGATCTGGTTGTCGCTTAAAATCTTACAGTCTACATTGTCCAGTTTATTTCTTTGGTTTAAAAAGTCTTTGCGAATATTTTATGAGCTGATTTGTTTATTTTTTCGGCATTAGCCTATGAAGAGCAATATTATCGTGATTCTTGAATATAGAGAAAAGTCACAATCACTGAGCGACCTCTAAATATCAATCAATCAAGGTAACATTTTGGACTTATTTACTAAGGCAAGGTAACAGATTGAGAGGGTACCATAAAAGAAATAACAACTTTTATTTTTTTAGAACCACCCTAATGTATGTGTGTATATACATGTACGCATTTACATGTATATAATTTTATATGGATGTATATTGTTATGTATTTATATGTGTGTATGTATTTGTGTATGCATGTATGTATGTATGTATGTATGTATGTATGTATGTATGTTGTTATGTGTGTATCTATGTATATATGTATGCATGCATGTATATATTTGTATGTGTGTTTATGAATGTATTCGTGTACATGTATATATATATATTATGTAGGGATGTATATTTGTATGTATATATATATATATGTGTGTGTATGATGGATGTATATATGTATGTATGCATGCTTGTATGCATGTATGTATGTATATATGTATGTATGTATGCATGTATGTATGTCTGTATGTAAGTGTGTATTTGTGTATGTAACGTAGCCTGGAATATATCATAGTCGATGGGCGAATCAATGTTACAGCCTGGGGTCTGCTGGACCCAGGTGTGCTAAATATGCCCTAGTGTCTTTCTTATTTTTGTATCATCGAACCAAGAATTCTAAACTCTTCAAATTTTGCCATAAATGTAGAGGGATGAATTGCTTAGGAATTTCAATTATTTCAGATTTTTACTATTTGTATTCAAAGCAGCTATTCAAGAAAGTTTCATCGATGGGGTCTAATGGACCCCAGGTGTGCGTCATAGGGTTAATATAGTGACAACAATAACGCCTAACCCTGACCCTAAACGACCCTCACGACTTCAAGTTATATAGTCCATATAGGATACGTTGGTGTTACGCGCCGTGAGGGTCGGTTAGGGTCAGGGTTAGGGTTAGTGTCGTCCATGCTTTCTGATGACGAAACGGTGCTTAAAAGGATAGAAACGCGTAGAAATTAATTCCGGTGCATGAACAGGCAAGGTATAGACGCAAGAATTGAATCCGGTGAATTAACCGACAAGGTACAGGAAAAAATTAATTCCGGTGAATTAACCGACAAGTACCGATTTGGACACTATAATTGTTCCTTGTGACATAAAACATATGTTTAGACAATTCCATTGCGATTTTAGCGTCTAAGGTTGCAAGATAATGAAAATAATGAAAAATGACGGCCATTTTGGACGACATCTTGGATTTCTGAAAGAGCTCCAGAAGATTGTCGTGGACTTTTAGTATGTTATTCCACTCATATACATAGACCAATCTTAAAAAATTCAGCTTGTTATTAGCTATTTCCCCATTTTAACTAATGCCTCTGACCTAAACTTAAAATCGACCTCGACGTGCCTTGTCGAGTAGGAGTATAATAATTGTGCTATCTTCCTGCAACAGTTTCTCGTTAAATTTACGCACTGTTTCTTTGGGGTTTTGCTGCAAGCATTTTCAAACTTTGTAAAACCCACATGGTTAGTGCACTTAGATTTACCTTTGTGCATCGCTGTTGTGATGTAGTGCCAAGGCGCTTCGTCTAATGATAAGGTCGAAAATAATAAGAATGAATAATGTGTGGGGGAAAAAGTAAGAGTGCAACGTCAAACTATTTGACAATTATCAGTCCGATTGATGATCGTTTCCTGCCGCAGTTTAGATCGAGTTTCCTTTCGTCACTATCAAATTTCTTGAGTGGTTCTAAAAACGCACCTCATAAAAGTCCAGATAAACTTACATACATACATGCAGAGCCGTATATATGAAAGAGTTGGGCCAAGTACAGCCAAAGGCCGGTCCCGGTTCCTGATTGGCTATTGCGGGTCACGTGGTTACTAGCCGCCATTTTTATACCAGTCGAAGCGACCGATCAGTGTGTGCGGTAGGCTATATTAATTTTGAATAATGCCGTGTTGCGCTGCTTTTAACTGCTCGAATCGACATGAAACTGGGTTTCGGTTGTTCCGCTTTCCGAGTAACAAGACGCGCTCTGCTTTGTGGATGGCGAAAGTGAAGAGAGACAACTGGAAGCCGACGTCGTATTCAGCTCTGTGCGAGGTAGGCAGCGTTTACGGCATTCTATTAGTATCCCTGCATTAAAGGCATTCTATTAGTTTCATGGACCGCATGGCGTCCGATCCCGGTCAGGCATCGTGAGAGTCGGTTAGGCGTCGTGAGGGTCGGTTAGGCTCAGGGTTAGTGTTGTCATTAGAAAACATGGAAAAAATAGTAGGGGCCTACACTACGCGTAACATGCCAAAATATACCGTAGGGCCTATAAGAACGGTTGAGAATCTCCATGTTGCGGTCTCCTTCAGTTGCGGTCCATGAAACTAATAGATTGCCTTTAGTGCAGGGATGTGGTCACAAATTTAAATTTGTGAAGGTTAAACACATACTATACTATCTCTTCGTAGCTCAACTTCACTTCCTTCCTTCAAAAAAAGCGGCTCAAAAACTCACTATTTCTCCTTGGCTTTCAAGGATTTAGAAATCTAAGTGCATCTTCACCTGGCGGCTGACTATCCGCGCCTCAGATTCACATTTCGGTGTGACCTTGCGCGCGTTACAGCAAATTTATTTAATAATAATAATAATAATCCTCTCTTGTGCCTTCTTCTCTTACCTTGGGGCCCGATAGCGCATTGGATAACACACTGGCATAGAGAGCGAGAGGTACCGAGATTGAGACCCGTAGGCGGACATGCTTTGTAGGCTGCTATTAGCGCCACGTATTGCAGGCTGTCTGTTCTGTTAGTAGTTAAGATTTATGTCTTCTGTAATTTGTGTTCTTGTGAATTGTTTCAATTGCACAACTGTAACCGGTTGCGTTTGTCAACCGGATTGTTTCAATAAAGAATATATTATTATTTATTAATATACTGTATAATCGCCTCTGAATAGTCTATGCTTCGAGAGGCGCTCTACAAATTTTTAGATACGATTATTATTATTATTATTATTCACTCATTTAATATTAATGAAGGTATTGCAATGTGATTGCAAGCAGCCTTTAATTAAGAATTTGGTTAACTCTTTTTGACGGAAGTTGAGTAATCCATGCCTGGCTGCGTCCCAGTGTATTGGATGCAAAACATGAGATTTTATACACTTAAATTTCATGTCACCTTAGTACACTTCGTGTCATCTGTAGAAATGGTTAATGGTGTTTAGGCACATTTCGAAGACAATCAGTTCGAGAGAAATCGTAAGGACGGATGGAGAAAGCTACGACCCGATGCTGTGCCAACGCTCTTCTCACACAGTGTACCGGTGCGTGTTAGAAAGCCACCATTGAAACGCAGCCTGGAAGAAAGCCTGACGAAGACTGCTGCAGATAAGCGGTTGTGTGTCGAACACAGCTACAGCAGCAAATCTTCGCCGGATTTCTCCACCACTACTGCCATGGCTGAAGCACAACTTTACGATGGTAATTTAGTATGGTATTGTATTTGTATTGTATTTGCAAATTTATAAAGCATCTAACTATTCAGACACGCAAGATCTGCAGACGCAAGATGCTGGGCCAAAGATGTTCGAATCTGGGGGGACAAGATGATCATAACAATGAGCATCAAATGGTAATGAACAAAATAGTGTAAAAATATAGTGCTATTCCAGCTGCAGTTAAAGATAAATTTGAATATTATTATAGATTATTGTTTTTTTACTATAAATACAGGACTCTAGAAATTAAGTTCTGTCTCTTTCGCCATGTGGTCCACTCTTGGAGAGTCCATACTAAGGTATCCTGCCTTTTGGGTCCTGGTCATTTGTCTCTCAAGTCTTTCTCATTCATTGGCCATTGAATGCCCATGACCAAGCTGGGATATGCAATGTTCATTCCTTGCATTCATTGTATGAACCTTGCTGTCTGCAAGGTTTCTTCACTCATTTAGTTCGATTTGTAGACACTAACTAGACAATATTTTGGTCGTTTCAGCTTCTAGCAACAACGACACAGTTTTCAGACGTGAGGACCTGACTACATCTGAAAGTTTATCGAACAGCACTGCACGTGCTACATCGCACTCGGTAACTTGTTCAACGACGTCGGCAGCTGACGCTACAGCTAATTGTGCAAGTTGTCGCACTTTAAATGATCGTATCAACAAACTGCAGAAACAGTTGGCAACGAAGGCTCGTCTCTTTGCTGCTCTACGTGATAGGCACAAAGCGACATTGAGAAAAGTAAGGAAAATTTCGAAAGAGAAATTTGCTTTCGGTTTTGCTGTCAAGAAATTTCTGAACATCGATCAGATGAAGTTGATGTGTAGAAGTAGCCAAAGGGGTTCTAAATGGAGTTCGCCGACGGTAAGAAATGCACTGCAACTGCATTTTGCATGTGGTCCCACAGGTTACCGCGTGCTTTTGTCTCAGAAGTATCCGTTGCCATCATTGCGCACTTTGCGTCGCAGTATTCAATTTGTTAAATTTGAGACTGGAATTCTAACAGAAGTTTTCCAATTCCTTGCTATTAAAGTTCGTGATATGAGTGTTCATGAACGTGAATGTTGCTTAACATTGGATGAGATGTCGATAGCAGCAGGTGTTGAATTTGATACCCGGAGTGGCCATTTCATTGGTGATGTAACATTGCCGGATCACACCGGTGTTGCTACACACAGTTTGGTTTTTATGCTTGGTGGAATTACTACGCGCTGGAAGCAAACTGTTGCCTATTATTACACTGCAAATTCAACGGATGGCAGTGTATTTGCTCCGATTTTGCTTAGCATCATTAATCGCTGTTACGAAATTGGTTTGCGTGTTGCCGCCGTTACCTGTGATATGGGCAGTGCTAACCGAGCAATGTGGAAGAAGCTTGGTATAGTGTGTGGAAAACAGGCTGTAACCATTAACTCTTTTTCTCATCCATGCATTCCAGAGTACAAGATTTTTGTTCTAGCTGATGTGCCGCATGTCATAAAGAATGTTAGGAATCACCTGGTAAATGGTCAAAATATTGTGTTGCCTATGCATTTGGTACAGAAATTTAATTTACCATGTGATACAGTTTGTATTGCGCCTTTAAGGAAACTTGTTGAGTACCAAAACGAGAAAGCCTTAAAACCTGCACCAAATCTTACCGCCAAACATATCGATCCTTCGCACTTCGATAAAATGAAAGTGTCACAGGCCATGAATATTTTCAGTCACTCGGTTTCAGCTGCACTTAGGCTTATGGTAGAAACAAACAACTGGGATCGTAACATCTTGACTACATGCTGGTTTCTTGAAATGATGAACAAATGGTTTGATTTGATGTCGTCGCGTCATCCCATCATGGCTATTAGCAAATTTGACATGAATAAATATGCTTCTGCTATAGCGTTCCTGTATTCGGTTGTTGATGTATTTGAAAACATAGCTATCGCCAAGCCGGGCACCACAGGCTACATTTCTTTGCAGCGAAGCAAAGATCTCTGAGAAAAGAGCTAGTTGCAAAGAAATCGTGTCACGAAATGTCCAGTAAGAGCATGCAGATGCGCAAAAGTGTTAGCAAGATCAAGTAGTAACCTACGTTATTCTATTACTGAGGTTATTGAATGCATTCCAAGTTCCTGTAGTCCATGGCTTTGCATATTAGTCTTCTGTGCCATATGTAATTTGTTGCCTATTGCTTCTATTTCATTCCGTTACTATGTCAGTTGCAAGTTAAATATTGAAGAACTGTACAGCATCATTGATGCATTAGTTTGTTATTTGAAGGATTATGCTCGTGTACACAGTGCCATTTGGTGTTCAATTTATTATATTACTGTGCGTTATTCCGTTTGTAATAATATTGCTTTGCATAGTCTGTTGGTATGGTATGACATGGTACAGTATTGTAATGCAGTTGAAATGCGATACTAAGAGCTATTTTTAGAAATTGTTGTGTCATCTCCTTGAAACCAACAGCAGTAGAAATAACTGAAGTAGAATAACCTTATGTTTGAATTGTTTCATATGGTAATTGATATAGAATTGTTTGGACTTTAAGAATTTTGTTGGTAATTGCAAGTCTCTGTCACAAATGATAATTTAATTTCATAACTTGTAATTGATATAGAATTGTTTCACTGTATTTGCATTGTCTGGAATTTAATAATAACTTCATTTAAGAATGTCTCGAGAATATCTTCAAACTGAAGTAACTAAGTTCTCCTACCCTCTTCTTCTGCCTTAGATTTGTTGCTTGAACGTGTGAATAGAAAGTTTGAAGATGTGATAGAATGACAGATCCAAATTGAAAGAAGATGGACAGACATGGTTGAAGGAGAAAATAATTTGGGCCGAAGACTGACAGACATGGTCAAAATAATTTGGAAAGAAGATTATATATTGGAATGAATGAGTTACCGAGGGATCAGAACAGTCTTTTACATAGAATTGAGACCGTAGGCCCACGTAGAAGTACTAGACTGTTATGTCAACAATTAGATTACCGCTTTCCTGCTAGGCCTACACTTAGAAGTGAAAATGGTGCTAGGTATGCAGAGCAATTTAAGGTCGTCGTAGGCCTTTCACATTCGTAGGCCCCAACTGCCAACTCTGCATTAGAGCTAAACACATTCACATTATAAGTAGAAGTAAGTATGTGCTTCATTCATTCATTTCAGATATTTATATAGCGCCCCTTCAAGATTTCTAATCAGAGGCGCTCCCGACTACAGCGCAGACACTGAATCGGAGTTTCACGCCGAAGCACATGAGCAATTTCGAGTGAAGGACTTGCCCAGGGTCCCTACGCGGCGGCTTGAGGTGGATTCGAACCCGCAACCCTCCGGCTCCAAGGCACCGAATATACCCCCCTTGAGGTGGGGAAAGATTTGGGTAGGAAACCAAAGCGTACCAACTTGCGGACCTACGCGCTCAAAGATTCAAGTTCCTGCTTACTGGCGAAGATGATAGTGGTAGCCCTGACCCATCATGAAACCTGACCCCCGAAAGCCCATGTGAGATCAAAATACGATGGGCATGGAGAGATTGCGGCAAGCATTTAGTATCGGGGTGCGTAAGTTTACGGGCGTCGTACGGTATCTTTTGGCATGCTGCGCGGAAAGTACGATGTTTTCTAAAGACGACCCTAACCCTAAACGACCCTCACAACGCACAACCTGACCCTAACCGACTCTCACAACGCCTACAATGACGGGAGAAAATACACGCACCCCGATACTAAATGCTTGCCGTATATTCAATTGTCAACGTATCAATCACACTGCAAAGAGCCGCAAAGTTAAAACAATGCAGCACAGCTTAAACTATCTAAGTACAAAGTTTACGGTTTCAATGTGTATTTCCCTTTTTATTTCTCTTACGTCAATAAAATTAGTGCTGGCGACTTTGACGCATCAGCTGATCGCCGCCGCCGCCTGGCCTTCAGTGGCCTAATAATGGCGCCCAGCAACCACGTGACTTGACCGGCCAATCAACATCTGGGACCGCAGTTGTCCCAACTCTTTCATATATACGGCTCTGCATACATGCATAGGCCTACGTACTAACGCAAATCTATATTTAGCACTTTCAGTGAATTTCGCTTGATAAATCTTTTACGGTAGCCTACTTATGAAAATTAATTGCCGTAGTAAAAGTCGCATAGGACCTATCAAAAATTAGAAAACGAAGTGAATAATTTTAAAATTTGTTTTACACTTTGCTTTTATTATCACGAACGCTTGTGAGTTGCTACAATTATTTTTGCCTATTTTTATGCGTCACTATTATTATAGTCCTACTCGACAAGGCACGTCGATGTCGATTTTAAGTTTAGGTCAGAGGCATTAGTTAAAATGGGGAAATAGCTAATAACCTTCTCAGTGGTTGGCCCCTCCCTCTGGAACCGGCTCCCTTTGATACTGCGCTTGCATCCCAGAATCCACTCTGAATCTTTCTATTCTTGCCTCAAAACTGTCCTTTTCAGCCGTGCTGGGGTTGGGAGCGCTCCTGAGTAGTAACCTTGAAGAAGCGCTATATAAATCTTTGGAATGAATGAATGAATGAATGAATGAATGATTAAACATCAGTCGACGACGTTAAGCAATTCTGGATGAACGATTTGCTCAAACTTCCTGAATAGTAGGCCGTTGGACTAGCTATTTTAGAGGATGATCTAACCATTAAGCATACACTCCGTGTTGTAGACTCTGCACTCTAACCAATAAGTAGTCAAGCAAAACCATGTGTGTCATTGACATAATATTATCGAAACTAATTCTATATCTTTTTGAACATCTAATTTATGATCTTGCTGAATTAAGAAATATCCACCTACCAATTACTGTAAGTATTGCAGACGGTCCAGCTGCCGTGTCTGAACAAGTGTATACTCCTGCTTGTTGCAGAGTTGTTGCTTTCACAATCAGGTTACATTTGTTGTTGCTGCCTCCTGGTCGAACGACATCATAATTAGCTGCAGATGCAGACTGAACAACGCAGCTAACTACAATGTTCTGAGCGGATGGAGTTCCAACGTCGTCTCGCTTTGCTGAAAATATCCAGTTCTGTTGAGTTAGCCTATGTCTGATGTACAATTGAATATCGCCTGCCGCACAACTTCAGTAGCTGCATTCAATGGGGCTTCTGTTATCAATCCACTGACATCTACAATCAGAACATTGAACTTTAGAGTTTGGTTAGTGTTTAGTTTAGACACGAGAATAACCAGAATAAGAACTATTTGTTCAAAGAATCCAACGTCATAAAATGTTGTTCAACATTGGAGAAAAAAGTTTTAAAATTCTATTGTATTCAACTGATATGTTTTGAAGCTTTATCAATACAAGACAATGTTTGACGCGTTTCTACATTAAGGTGTATTCTAATTATCTACATTTTGTCTATCTGCGGTGAATAAAACTAATAAACGCTTGCAACTGAGCAATTTCACAGAACCTATGCTTGGCCTACATAATATTATGCACCTAACCCATAGAACGAGAATTCGTGACTTGAGGCTTTAATATTCGTAAATATTCGTCAATATTAGGGCATGTTTCATATTCGTAAATATTCCTATGTATTCGTTTATTACGTCACTGTTTCCGTTTTGTTCACGAACTAATTTAACCATCGGGCTACCAAGGGGTGGGGTGGTTATAACCGACCCAACCCACTCCTACGTTTATCTGCATAACAACTTGTTTCATATGGTATATAATTGTGACGCTTTAGGTAGCTGTAGAAGGTTCATTTGCGCACATTTTAAGGTAAAAATCGTGTTGGTATCCCACGCCATTACAAAGTTATACTCGATATAGCAGAGGTACCACAGAAGGGGGTGGATACCACCACCCTCTAAGTTTTCGACTATAGCGTATTCATTACTAGCAGTTTTTACCCGGCGTTCGCACGGGTTTTTCCCAGGCGTAATATGTAACGGCTGCAAAAAAGGCTACTTTCTTACTTACTATATTTGATGATGGGCTTCAAATATTTAAGAACATGTCCATAGGCCTATATCTGAACGGAAACGATATTTAGAGGTGAAAGTAGTTGCTTTTCCCGTGTACTGCACGGGTTATCTCTACCTTATATAGGCTTATTATTTGTTCCCCGGGCTAAATAATTATAATATACTAAGCTCGGTCGTATTTTCTATAACCTATTTTCCCCGGGCTAAATAATTATAATAGACGAAGTTCGGCCGTTATTGCGATTGTAATTTTTCGGAGCGACCCGCGTCTTTTAACGAAAGCGCCTGATTTGAAAATTAAGAATGCGTGACGTAAGATTACATAATTAGCATGCGTGACGTGGACAAATGGTCATACTATGGCCTGTATAATTAAGATAGCCTCGTCGAAACAGTTGGAAATAATTTAAAATGTCCATATATCGGCGTTTAAATAAAATTGCGAGCTGAAAAATAGTCGCGATGACCTAGACGTGGCGTAATAACGTTTCGTAAAATTTTGTAAATCGCTAAAGCGTTCCGTTTCGGAGCCTTTAGACACGGACAAACATACATACAAACAAACAAACAAACGGAAGGACAACGTAAACAGACTAAGCCTTATATTATAAGATTCGTGCTAGAAGAGAAACACATAATTATGCCATTCTTTAGACGGAATGCAGGGCTTCGTTTGCCTGCTTACTTATTTGTCTTTTGAAAACTGGAAGTAATCATAATAAATAACATTGTTACTATAACAATACGTATTATCTATGTGAAAATTGCTGATGCAACATCACAGCGTAAACCGATATTTCTACGTAGCCTAAACATTTGTCAACAACTACAGATTTAGAACTTATATTAGCTGAAACAGGTACTGAAGATGAAGTGAGAAGCCGGTTTTCAGGAAGCATTCTCGCAAAACAACGGGAGTAACTTGCAATAACTCCAAGGACCACTGACAAATTTGACTGCCGTGAGCAATAACGTAAAGTCGTGTTTCGTGTTGACATAGCTGCATGCCTTTAGACTTCGCTGCGACTAAAACACTAAAGATTATGTGTGTTTGAAACTGATCTATGTAGCCTATCCAAGAACATTTTAAATACAGTGAGGCTTCATTTTGTAACAATAGCCTACAAACTAGTCCATATAGTCTTATGGACTAGTTTGTAGGCTATTGTTACAAATGAAGCCTCACTATTTAAAATGTTCTTGGATAGGCTACATAGATCAGTTTCAAAACACACATAATCTTATATTTGTTTATCCAACAAGTAGAGTACAAGATGTAGGCAATAATATAAAATATCGCCAATAATGGATCTGTTCCGCTATTAAAAATTGTGTAGCCTAATTTCGAGGTGCATTCACATAAGTTACAACTAAATATACCATTTTGTTCAGAAAAGAATGCTGAATCAATTGCCGTATTACGTGATATGGTATTTGAAGCCAAACACGAAATCTAGGGGGTGGTAACCACCCTACCCCTTGGTAGCCGATGTCGCAAAAAAACCTCAGTAGCCCGAGGGTTAAGCCTACTAATTTAAGAATATGTGAAGTGGTTTCACGGCGCTATACTTAGTAACAAAAAGATGAGTAGGCCCTAACTGTAACCTGTATGACTAACTCTTCTTGTTCTAATGCCTAGTTTTCATTACTGAATTTTGAACAATTTATCCCGGATTTTGAAGAACTAAGAATTAAAAGAAATAAAAAAATTAATTTTCGTTGGCCAGTTTCAATATTCGTCAATTTCTCCAAATCTTAATATTCGTAAAATACCCGTTCTATGGTCTAACCTACTTGAGTCTTAGGTCAGTGCTACAAAGTTTATGTCCGTTGCAAGATCAGAATTGTGCAATAATAAATCGGCCTTGTCTGTGGATCGGCGAACCACTTTTTGCGGACTTCTGCCCAGAAACCGCAAGAAAATTGCAAACATTTGGAAGTAAAGTTATCGATTCTGAGCACAAAACGCGCGCGTACGGAATCGTAATCTCTAAATTACTATAGCACGTAGCATAGGCCTAGGCCTACTCTCATCTCCTCTATCATGTCTTACCGGCAACAGGACTCGAATCTTTCCTTGACATCCTTGGACAATCACTCTCCTTCGCTTTAGAATCCTCATAAAATGCGATTTTTTACTCAATATTTTACCTATGTTAGAGCAGTTAGCTAGGTGTGGCGGTTTACAAAAATACTGTTGTCTGGCATATTGTAGGCAATGGCTTACCCTCTGTTAATAGAAGCAGACTAGCGTATAACATAAACTGCAGTAAGGACTTCATCTTTCTGTATATCGCACAGAATTTTATGTTATGAGAACGTAATCCTTATTCAGGCCGCAATAAAGTGAGCAACATTTCAAAATACACGGTTAAACTTTAGTCGGCTAACTCAGCGCGTGTTGATTCGCACGCCTTTGTGGCCTAGTATTTGCACACGGTGTTTGCCTACGTCTAAATATGCGAATCACGTGGCGTTTCTGACTTCCTTGACACGACACGCAGCCAATGCAGTCTAGTCACGGGACAATATTATATCCACACAGCTCAGTCTAGTCTACAACGTAATTTATACTGAGCATTAGCAAATAAGCTTGAAGCATGCCTTAACAAGCTTTTATTCCCATACCTAATTTATCGGTGCAATCTAATATCGTGATCGATTTATGCACGTGTTGGTCCTATTTTCAGATATTAATAGATTTGATGAACCAAACTTGTTTGTCTAATTAAGGCAAATTGAAACGTTTCTGTAGGCCTACTAAAATAAATAAATAATTTTAAATTCACAGCTTTTGAATTGGATTGAATTGAAGCCTTCTTCGTACTCTACAATCAAAATGAGGCGTACAGTCAAATTATAGAAAATATCAACAGGAATCGCAAACAAAGTAACAAATTATACATTTCGTGGAACAGTGTCACCTACTAAATAAAATGTCCAACAGTTGATTGGTACTTAAGATTTTATCAGAATCGCACTAATCTATTTTTAAACAACTGACTGCAGATTGAAATAGTATTTGACTCAACTCTTAAACCGATGTTTAGTTAGCTCACCATTTAAAAATCCGCAGAGGCACTGACAGTACGTAGGCCTAACAGTATAGAACAGTTATAATTGACTTCAGATGTGAGCTTCTAGGCCTGTGTTTGTGTCTTTTCATTGTTTCAGCTTGGTTTCCGCTTTGTGTGTTCTAGGCCTTGTTTGTCAGGTTATCAGTTCATCTGACGAATTTCTCTGAAGTTTCGCTACATAAATGTTAAGTTGCAATATTGTTATCACAATATTATTGCTTTGCCAAAATGAAGCCGGATATACATGTACATGTACATGGGGTATGCCACAACACATGTATCTCACCGATTACTCGTTCTACAGCATTTGGGTGACCACCGAAAGTCTGCCATCATTTCCAGTAGTTCTAGGTCATTGGACCGGGAGCGTCCCTGATGGTTGTCTCGAAGTGGCACTTTATAAATTCCCAGTTACAGTCAAAGGAAGTTTACGTGATCCGCAATCGATAGGTTACCGTAATCTCGAGATTTCTTCGGCCACAAGAAAAGCCAAATCGCAGGAACCAGATTATTCGCAAGCGGTTATTCAAAACATGATCGCTAGGCAGTCAGAGTAGAAAAATGATCAGCGAGCGTCCGTGATGGCTACGATGAAGGGCATTTAGAATTGAAGCGGCGAAAGAGATAAGGGCAAGAGGTAGTTCAAGATTGGATTTGTAAAAGAACAGTGTTTTCAGTTTGAGCCAAAGGCATGTGGAGAGATGGCAAGAGGTAAGCTTTTATTGAGCTCGTATGATGGATCAGATATTGGACGTAATTCTGGGCGGGAGTTTATTCCAGAGGCGGAACAATTTGCAAATTGTTGTAATGAGGTGACACAATGAAAAACGAAGAACTCAACATGAAAGTAGACAGACACAACTTGATCAAAGTCAAGGAGAAAGCTAAAGGCATTTAGCGATTGAACGATGCTCTATATACGGTTATGCTGTAGGCCTAATACGTGCGATATGATTCTGTGCCTATCAGACAATACATTCAGAGTTTGAACACTAATGTTGTTTAAAATCGATTTATACTGTTTGTTTAAAATAAAGTTTCACAATTCCTCTTAATCAGCCAGCAAAAACTCAGTTAACTTTCATTGCACCTCACTGACATGTGGAACAGTACAGTAGGCCTAGCCTATAGATATTTTATTAGGAACAACTTATTCGGAAACACACTGTCCATGGGACATTTTATTTAGGACATTTAATCCGGGGACATGTTTCCTAGTAGTTTCCTAATTGTTCGGCAATCGGTTTATGCCGGATTTTGCACTAATATGTATTAATCGGAATCAGCTATCCCAGGCCAAATAAAAAGTAATATTTGACCAAAACCAATATTTATTTCTTCTTTCATTAATAATACAGAAATAGTAATCTGTTTTGGCGAGTAACAGGTCGATAGTCCGAAGCATAGTTGTTAAAAACGGTCAAATCAAAATAAAAACGAAAAAAACGTCGTTTTATTGAAAAAAATAAAAAACGAAAAAAACGAAAAAAAACGGACAAGAAAATAATTTGACTCTTCTGCATCTTTTACTGCATTTTAAAATTAAAAACCTTGATTACACAATTTAATTTTAATCAGCAAATAACATAACTTTATTAGTAAACACCAAGTAGGCCTAACAGTAATGTAGGCCCTACAACAATTATTTTCTTTTTCCAAAGTTTGGTTTAAAAAGAAATTGAGAAATTAAAAATATTGAAATCTTTTCGAATTTAAATTGTATGCATAAGTCCACATAAATCCAAGCTGATATAAGCAATTATAAACAAAACTTCGTAAGTATAGAGTGTACTTAATTACAAATTGTAGGTCTACTTACAATTCTGACTTATATAAGAACTTGATATGGAGTGATATCCGTCAGTTTATCAGTCAATCAGAGATTACTGAGTACAAAGACAACATTTTGGATAACTTAGAAATTCAAATAACTTTTTAAATTTTATTTCCTGTACAGGGCTGTTTATTTCTCAACTGATGACACTAAATAGTGACGTAAATAAGATAAATCCTTGAAAGGACGGAGACAACGTAAGGGATATCAGACAAAAATAAAATTAAACAAATAGTAACAGAGAGTTAATAAATAAATAAAGTTACATAAAAAAATAAAAAACGGAAAAAACGAGACGAGAAATAAAAACGAAAAAAACGACGTTTTTTGGAAAATAATAAAAACGAAAAAACGTTTTTACAACTATGGTCCGAAGGTTCAATAGCCCGAAGGTTCAATAGTCCGAGCATTCGTAGTAGCTTGACGGATGAAAATAATTCTTGCTTGAGTAGAAGTTGGTTAATTAACAGAATTCTTGCTTAAATAGAAGTCGGATTGATGAGATCTTTCGCCAACGCAGCCCGTTTTAGTAGCCTTTTAAGGTTTACCGTGTACGGACCGTGCATCTCCTACATTTCAATATCTGATCTAAGACACCGTCAGGAGGCATACCTGAAACCCCAGGGACTGACTCAGATTTGCATTGGACGTACGGTGTTACAGTAGCCAATGTAGCCAACTGAGTCAACAGACTTGCGACTAATTCGTAGGGCGTACTGAATCATGTTAATTTTATTTATTTATTTCGGCAAAGCCCAAGTGATATGCTTGCCTGAGAAAGTTTCCTGTTGTTAAAAATCTCCAGAGAATTATTTTAGTATGGCATGTAAAATTAGAAAGAGCTATTAACAGTGTCACCGCAAAACTTTCCTTAGTTTTATGTTATAACTAGCAGTTTTTACCCGGCGTTCGCCCGGGTTTTTCCCAGACGTAATATGTAACGGCTGCAAATAAAGGCTATTTACTTACTTACTATATTTGATGATAGGCCTATATCTGAACGGAAACGACATTTAGAGGTGAAAGTAGTTGTTTTTCCGTGTACTGCACGGGTTATCTCTACGCTACCTTAGGCTATATAGGCTTATTATTTATTCCCCAGGCTAAATAATTATAATAGACTAAGCTCGGTCGTTTTTCTATAACCTATTTTCTATTATCGACGTAGGCTATTATTTGTTCCCCGGGCTAAATATAATAGACGAAGTTCGGCCGTTATTGCGATTGTAATTTTTCGGAGCGACCCGCGTCTTTTAACGAAAGCGCCTGATTTGAAAATTAAGTATGCGTGACGTAAGATTACATAATTAGCATGCGTGTCGTGGCCAAATGGCCATAGGCCTACCATGGCCTGTATAATTAAAATAAACTCGTCGAAACAGTTGGAAATAATGTAAAATGTCCATATATCGGCGTTTAAATAAAATTGCGAGCTGAAAATAGTCGCGATGATCTAGACGTGGCGTCATAACGTTTCGTAAAATTTTGTAAATCGCTAAAGCGTTCTGTTTCGGAGCCTTTACATAAGGACAAACATACATACAAACAAACAGAAAAACGTAAACAGACTTCGGCTTATATTAATAGATATTATTTTCGTTCATTTGGCTAATTGTTTGTTGACCAGTTTTACCTTAAACACACAACTTGCATGACAGCATTAGGCTATTAAACGATCTTAAGTAAGTAAGTAAGTATATAAGACCATCGATGAATCGCTCGATAGTTACGCTTAACAAATGCAGAAATTAGAATAATTATGCTTATCAGCAAAAAAAGTAATGCAATTCCGTGCAGGCCTACGCATTTCGACACAGCGGGATGAATCGTTATTGGGAAAATACTTTGTTACACCAGCGGGGATTTCCATGACCATTCAGCTGATTTTCGTGAGCAGCGTTTAGAAAACCGTACACCTGAATTAGACGAAAAGTTAGCGCTTTCATATACAGAATTTCATAAACTGTTTCTCTTATTCAAATATTTTCTCAGTCTGCTTATTATACCAGATGAAGTTCAACATTTTGTCAATTGTAGTCCTGGCCTGTGGACTGAACGTATTAGGTTGGTTAATATGTATTTAAATAGCCAGTTATGTGTTCGGTTAGTATATTAATCTATGTTAGACCTATCAATAATATTCTTTGCTGTCAAAATGAGTGTCGCCATCATTTAACATCTCGGTCTAAAGTGTTGTCGTCCTCAAAGTCAAGTAGGGATTAGGGGATTATCCCGTGGTTTAGGTTGTTAAATTATTTGAATGTCTTCAATGCAGTACTTGACTTTGGTAAGTTAGCAGTCTACCTATGTCCATGATAGATATCATCAATTCCGCTTCCATTCATCGATAATTTTTTTCATCAATCCACCTTCCATTTCATGAAAGAAATTACTCAACTTCTATTTAGCCAAAAAATATTTTTCATCAATGGACCTTTTATTTAAGCAAAGAACTATTTTAAAGGGTCCATCTTCTACTTATGGAAACAATTATTTTCATCAGTCCAGCTTCTATTGCATAACAATCTTAGTTTCATCAATCCAGCTTCTATTTACGGTAAAATTATTTCCATCAATGCAACTTCTATTTAAACACTGAAATGGTTTAATCAATCCCACTTCCATGTACGGAAACCATTTTTGTCATCAATCCAGCTTCCATTTTAATTTGATTATAGAAAATAATTTACCAACCTAAACTTTACCCTGCTAGGCTTTTTGCGGAAACAATTAGTTTCATCAATCCATCTTCTATTGACACAAAGACAAAGTTTCAGCAATCCACTTTCTACTTACGGAAACAATTCTTTCCCTCAGTCCTGCTATTAGTTTAATCAATCCAACTTCCATTGAGGCTAAAAATTATTTTCATCAATCTAGCTTCCATTTTAACAGTGACAATTTAAAATAAGACAACGTAATCTACGGTTTAGCCTGGATTTTGTTGGTCCAGACTTCTCGGTATTCCATTGACGATAAGCCATCTAAATTTTAATCGTGGTTAGCGTTTCTCCACTTTATGGTATCACATAGATTACACTAGGCCTACAAAAGCCATAATATCTTAAAATCTTTATTTTTATCCCTAATCCAAGCCAACAACGACTTTAACGTTCATACAATATGGGGCCGTCCATAAAGTACGTCACGCTCCAGGGGAGGGTTTAAGAAAGTGTGACAGTTTGTGACAGGGGGAGGGGTCAGGCCATGTGTGACGTCACACATTTATTTTTAAATTTTATTTATAATTTATTTTTATTTTTTAGTAGAATTTCATAGCTTTAAAAATAATTTTCAAAAATTTTCTGAAACATTTTAATTAGTTTTATGTCAAAATAGCATGAAATGCATATCTCCTGAATGTGTTGTTCACGATTCCTCTCGCTAGGAGCGCTAGTAAATTATAATGCTGTTGCGAAGCCTTGTTTATGTATAGCCTTGCTTTCGGAAGTATTAGTGTGACGTACTTTAGGGGGGGGTCCGAGTTTTGTGACAGTTTGTGACAGGGGGAGGGGGGTAAAATGGTCAAAAATAGCGTGACGTACTTTATGGACGGCCCCGATTGTATCCGACGAAAATTAAATCAAACCAAGAAGAAAGTTATAGCCAATTCGTAGGCACATGGATAGCTTGTTAAATATTTAGTGATGAATCACATCTTTAAAAATCCACAGAGCTGCTGACGAATTTGAAAAAAAATAATGTATTGAAATGCCCCTAATGTCAGTTGTTAAATTTGGACTGATTCAATTATGCCGTTTTCTCTCAGCATTCTTTGATAAACTTCAAATAACCTGTTTAATCTATTCAAGTGGATATAATGTTATAGATGTCACTGGGATGATAACGAATCCGCCATTGAATACAGTTGCTGAAGTTGGAGGTCAGGCGATTTTCAATTGTACGTCAGACTTAACTGTACAGAACTGGATTTTTTCGACAAAACGCGAAGAAGTTGAAGCATCTACAGGTCAGAACATTGTAATTAACTGCGCGGTTCAGGCTGGATTTACAACTCATTATGAAGTCGATCGACCAGGAGGAAGTAACAACAAATGCAATCTGATTGTGAAAGCAACAACTCTGCAACAATCAGGAGTATATACGTGCTCAGACATTGCATCTGGACCTTCTGCAATACTTACAGTAATTGGTAGGTTACTGTGTTCTACTTGGTTATGCATCTTAGGGTAGGTTTTCGGAAGGAAAAGGTTCGAATCTAAAACATGAAACTATGCTGTAGGGCTTCCTAGAGCAGGGAAACAGAGGCAAATTGACGGGACTTTGTGGTTTAATTTATCTGCTTATTAAACTGATCTTAGAGTTCACATACAATGTATGTGTAAATGTTAGGCTTTCTGTACATACGCATGAATGTAACAATGTGCGTATTTAATATACAGAAGCAATTATGCATGTGTGGATTCTAGCCTGAATTTTTTTTATAGATGAATGGATGCACGCTTGCATGTATAGGCCTATGTCTAGACAAGCTTACTATGTATCCGGTTACTTACTAGAATGCCTTTTACAACCTCACAACCTCAGTCTATATAATTATACGTTCAATGCCATTAAGAACAGAAATGTCATTAGCAAGCAAAACAATGCACAGGAAATTAAATGATTCGCCACTAAGGTGCGAACGCACGCACGTGGATTCCAGCCAACAGATGCCCGTCCACAGTGGACATACGACTTTATGTTCAGTCCCAGATTGTGAAGAATAGCGATACATTAGTGTTCGAAGCACACAGAAGGCCTCCGTCCAGCAGTGCCTTATTCGTGGATGATGACGCATGTCCGACTACCATCGAACCACCGCGCGCACTTGAAGCAGACATTCGTCGTTTACTAGTAGATAGATCGAAGAATCGCCAGTGGTAGTCACAAGTGTCATCAGTGACAATCTCGTCCCTTCCATGCTTTCCATTTGAGCACTTAGCTGCGCGGGAACATGACTCTTATGGGACTGTTGAATAGATGTCGGAATTCTGATAGCTGCTCCAGTGCTCCACACATGCGGATCTACACTTCGAAAGGCCCGATCACCCGCATTATTGTTAGTTACTGACGCGAAAATATTGGTAGACTTTGATGATCGCATCCGTGGTCAATTCATATCCTTGATTCCTCAGCAAGCGATGATGCATAATACAGACAATTGAGCACAGAAAAGCTAACATCGAATTTGGCGTGCTCAACCATCTTGCTCCATTAAAACTGATCTTTCACCGCATCCAATACTGTTTGTATCTTACTGGTCACGCTGTCAGTGAATTCTCAGCTGACCTTCGTGACCTTGTTGCTGCTTTCGAATTGAAGTTGCACACACACACACACACACACACACACACACACACACACACACACACACACACACACACACACACACACACACACACACACACACACACACACACACACACAATTATTATTATTATCATATACAGCCAATTTCTGTTCAGACTATCGTAATTTACGGCGTCACATGGTCTTGTACAGAACCAGCTCTTGTCTATATACTATATAGCACTCTAATGGGTACACTACTTTCTAATTGCTTCCTATCAACTCCTGAACATGAGTCCTAAAAGCAGATGCAATAACTAACGCGGCCGTTAGGCGAAGACTCTACACGGAACGCCAATATAATATTATATCTCTAACTTCAATCTACAATGTCCAAAGTTTATACCATTTACTCAGAAAATATTTGGTCTGGTGTAGTGAACTGCGTGCGGTCAAAATAAAGGATTTAAAAGGTTTGCCAAATTAAAGAGTCCATTATGAGAAAACGTTTTACTACTTTTGTTTGAAATGTCTATCATATAAAATTGGAGATTTTTAATAAGTTTGATTTGATTACTTATTCTTTCAGATCGAGATGCATCAATCGCAGTAAGTAGCCAACCGGAAACAGTTGAAGGAGAAACGGTGACAATGTCCTACACATTGAGATACAACTCTTCAATTGCATCTTCTAAAACGCCGACGATTCAACCTGTTCTCACTTGGACAGATTTTGATGGAAACACTTTACCAAGTTCTCCACCATCAACAGTCAACTCAGTTACTATATCTGTCAAAGCTGGACGACAAGACATACAACCGTACACATGTCGTTTATCCTTTGAGGTTAAATGGCCTTCGTCATCAACCGGACTCTCATTCGCAAGCAACACTCCTAGCAGCGTTTCTAACCCATCAACTAGGCCTACTTCAA
The DNA here is from genome assembly GCA_020284085.1 of Aporrectodea caliginosa. Taxonomy (NCBI): domain Eukaryota; kingdom Metazoa; phylum Annelida; class Clitellata; order Crassiclitellata; family Lumbricidae; genus Aporrectodea; species Aporrectodea caliginosa. The sequence goes on from JACEVL010001187.1 coordinate 66,713, forward strand.
CTATCAATGTCTTGTGCAAGTATAAACGCATGAACACAAGTATTACTTTCAAAATCAACAGAATATGTCACTTTCAAGTGGGTGCTTATTACAGAACTATTATAGAGAGTAGATAAATCTATAGCAGTCGATTTAAGGTATTAAATGTTTTTCAAAACGAAGAAAGTTAAAAGCCTAATCTACAATTTTTTTAATTGCATGAATACTTTTATAAACGTGTTTTACTATGTAGTTTTATATCAGCTTTTAATCCAACTGAATTGAAGTTAGGTTAGTGTAATATTTGGATATGAGACGGTTGCTTGTTTGGCGTAAAGAAATTAGAAGAATGAATCGTGTAGGCTGCATGTACGCAATAGAATTCATACTTCTCAAATTTTTGCTGTGCTCGACTCTACACTCTATCACCTTCAATCGCTGCAAATGTTTTGATGTTGACTCTGTATCAAACTGCTTGTTTCATTCCCAGAAAGATCCGACATTGCTGAAAACACTGATACATAGTCTTTTTTCTGACAAAGCGCGATTACTGCAATTATATAATCTATGTTCTCCCCCGACTGCTTGCGTCTTTATTGAACTAGAGTCATGCTCCAGTTTGCACGATTGTATCTTGGACTGTCTTGCCGACAGAATTTTACACCAGATATCCATAATTATTTACGCTGGCTTCTATAGGTCAACGAATCCGCTTCAAGATGACAAGCTGTACAAACACATGCAAATCGTCAGCCATCTTCTCCATCACCTTAGTTACATCCTGTTGCTTTCTTAAATGCTGATCATCTGTTTGATCATCGTCTATTGCGAAAGTTTGTTATTTTTTGAAAGCATCTTGTCTTTGGCCAGTATCCAAAAACAGAATCCTCATTTAAACCTCCTCTGAGAGATATGTTTCAGACCATATTCTAAAATAAAATATTCGAAAAAAGACAACAATTCAACCTCCGTGGAAATAGTCTGTGCTCTGATGATACTTATTCTTTGAGGATACAGTCACATCTGTTTTTATTCTATAATTATTTTATTTGAT
>JACEVL010001188.1:0-54710 GCA_020284085.1 Aporrectodea caliginosa
TTTTCGGTCAACTTGCATTCGCTCTATAATAGTTATTGTGTCGAAACCATCGAAGTCTTCTTTGAACGACTTTGTCTAGCAGAGTTTTTTCGATCCATATGCTGTCTAATGCCATAATTTTTTATTATTATCCTTATGTAACGGAACACGCTTACTATTATAATGTTCTATATGCATGTGCAAATCACAATTTGCCGTTCAGACCACGTGACCGTAATAGAACAAAATAATCCTGGACAATGTATATAAAAATCAATAAACAGCCTGTTCTGTAATATCCACGTGATTAAATCTCTGGGATATAATTGGTTGCGGCTCACATAGAATACTATAATACCTATTAGTTGGTAAGAATAAGCAAATAGAATAAAATACTTCTGTTCTTTTCCCAGCAAAGGCGCCATTTCAACAAGCGCCATTTTGCACGAAGATAGAACAAATTACCCTGAATCGGACTGTGTACTTAACTCAAAAGTAAACAAAAACGTAGATAGAACACTATAATTCTCATGCGGCGCTGTGTCTAGCTATTCAACAGCCTCTGGTCGAATCTTGGAAAGTCCAGTTCGTCTGGCTTCGTAGCCATGAGTAGATTTCGGAAATTGTCTTGCCCCGTTTGCAGCAATGCTTCCCTGATGTCTTGTTTCCACACGAATGTGTATGATTTCAATGTACATGACCTTGAACCAGGAATTGACCTCCGAGGACGTGACGAATGTATGTAGAATGTGCTTCTATCGCATACGTGAGATTCGCACAATCTGTTTATTTTCAAATACGATCATGGGCGTATTTAGGGGCGAGGTTTACGGGTTCAACCTCTGGACCCCAACCCCCAATAAATTGCCAACAAATTATATACTTTTATATGCGAAATACAAAACAACCTAACTTTTGCGACCATGTCCAATGGAAACCCCCTCAAATTGTGTCCTGGCTACACTACTGGATAGGCTACGATACATCGGCAGCATAAGACTAAGTTGGTTAGGTGTTTGCTTACCGAGAATTCGAGCGAGATCGGAAGCGGTGAGATGAGGCTCGAGCGTCAATCCGTCGGCTCTATAGAAGCTGTGTTTGTACGCTGGTTCCCTAAGACTGAGTCGACCAAGCATCAGTTCGACGCACTTGGGCTTATTGTAGACGATCGCAGTGTAGAGTGCGGCCACGTAGCGATTCGCCTCGACCAGAGCCTCCTGGTCGAAGAAGATGCCTTTGTTCTTCGAGATCATGTAGGCGCGCTCAACAACATCTAGCATGCACATACCGGAGATCATGAGTCAGTCGATTTAAGCAAGCTCCGTTTTGGTAGAAAACATAGCCTGGTTTAGTACCACACTAATTATATCATAGATAATTTACACCAAGAAGCTTTTGAGATGTGGATCTGGAGAAGGATGGAGAAGGTGAGCTGGACTGAGCATATAACGAACGACGAGGTACTACAAATGGTTGATGAAAAACGATCGCTAATAACAACAATAAGAGAAAGACAGAAGAACTGGGTGGGGCACGTATTAAGAGGAGACTCCCTCCTGAAAGAAATCATAGAAGGGAGAATGGTAGGGAAAAGAGGGAGGGGAAGACCGAGGCAGATGATGCTGGGATGGATGGCCGACGGATACAGCGAATTAAAGGAAAAAGCACAGCACAGAGAAGAGTGGCGTCATTGGAAGTTGGAACCTGCCGAAGGGCAGAGAACTTAAAGAAGAAAGAATTTACACCAATCTTCCTGTTTCGCATCACCCTCGATCTAAACACAACCCACCGTAACAGCTCCTCTGTCTCATTCTCTATCTCTGGTCTTCTTGCAATCTCTTTCAGTTTGTCTGTTCACCGTACTCTGCCTGATTGTATTCCACAGTCACTCTCAGATTTCGACTCGTCCTATCGCCTCTAGGTTAAGAGACTATTAACTGATTTTACACTTACAGAACGACCGTGCGTCTATTGATGCCTTTTTCGTGTTATGACATCGACATTATCTAAGTGTCAACTTTGTCAAGGTCAAACTTGGAGGTGTGTAATCCAATCTCCAATTAATCCACCTACAGCTTTCGTATCAATATTCACATGACTGTGTGATCGACCGAATGACTTCTGACGTGAATAAGCAGATAGTAACCTCAGAATTCTAAAACGCTACTCCCCACTGTTCTCTTTCTGAGAGTGCCAGTCCCAAGCCTGGATAAAGGAGGAGGGCGACGCTAATGGTCTTTGTTACCACACAGCTAGTCATTAAAAGGAAACACACACACGCTAGGCCCTACTCCTCAGCTAATTAAGCGTAAGGCAGCAGTTCATTCACACATGCTGCGTTAAGTCAGAGGTATTGTCCAAAGATACCGAGCGAAGGACAAAGTCCGGTTGCCCATGGGTGTATTGGGGGGAGGAGCTACGGATTCAAACCCCCGAAATGTACAATTCATGACGAATAAAACACTTCAGTTTTCAAAACTGACCCCGTACTCTGCGACCATGTCCAATGAAAGCCCCCCCAAATTGTCTCCTGGTTACGCCCTTGCGGTTGACAGAAGACCAGAGATTGTTTGAGAAGAAGACAGAGTTTTGAATGTCTAAATCCGTCGCCTAAGCAAAACTCCTGCTTACCGTTTTTCGAAGGGTGCTATTGTCATGCACAGACTATCTGTAGTACGAACGTAAGCACCACTCGGCGATAAACTTAAGACCTATTCATGCCTGCAGGTCCTCAAGAACTAAATGCGAACTAAGTGGATTTTGAAGTGAAGTTTTCGATAACAAGCATGGTGTGTAATATTCACGTGACTAAAAAAGTTTTAGTTAGTTACCGTCGAGTGCAAAATACTGTCGTAGAATCTGCGAGCAGGCGGATGCACTGATTAGCTCTTCCAGCATTTCCATGTAGCCCATCATGGCGGCGTATTCGAGGCAGCTCATCTGACCGATCTTCAACCGAATAGTCACCGTGTGACCTTCCTGCTGCCACGAACAAACAACTAGACGTGCATAGACCTAGACGACTTAGATTGTAGCTTATAAAGGTTCTGCAAGAAAGTCCTAATTCAAATGCAATTGAAAGTTTATAATTACAGTGCCGCTTGTCAAGAAAAACAAAAAAGAGGCACAACACGTACATTATCCTCGATCGAGTAGAATGATTTCCAAGCGCTTGCAGAAATCAGACGAAAAGGCCAAGAATTAAGCTCAAGTCGCAGGCTTTTATAAGGCGGCTTATTCGAGAAAGATGGGCAGACAGCAACAAAAATCTTCTATGCTGGGCAGCGAAAGTTCAGATAGGCGGGACAACAACCTGCCAGCAGATCACCTTGTGCAGCAGAGAGAAAATCTGTGATCACTGGATCCTTCAATAGGGTCTAGTCTCTTCCATCCCTTCCATGGAAGAGTCTATTGAAGGATCCAGATACACACACATACATACATACATACATACATATATATACATACATACATACATACATACATACATACATACATACATACATACATACATACATACATACCTACATACATACATACATACATACCTACATACATACATATATGTGATGATAATGATGATGATGATGATGATGATGACATACATACATACATACATACATACATACATACATACATACATGTGTGTGCATCCATATATACATGCATACATGCATGCATACATACATACATGCTACAGTCCTGGCTGTGGTGGACTCGCCAGGTCAAGTGGATCGGCCTACACTGGGCGTAAAATTGTTGCTTTATATATATATATCTCTCTCTCTCTCTTGTAGTGGACTGATCATCTGGATGTTGACCTGATTGCGGCGCCATAGAAGCTTGCAATAGTAATATTCCAGACAGAGTCAAGCAGCTGCAAAAGTGCACGGCGTAGCAGTCTATCGTCTAGTTGTCGTTGCTGTAAAGTGTTGGGTTTTGTCGTCAGTTGCCGTGCGCAAGAGACTCGATTCTAAATCGAAGAGCTAGGCCTATCCCTATGTATTCGGACGAGATAGGCCTATTTAGAGTCTGTGGCCAAAATGGTCGAGGCAATTGTAGATAGAGATAGCCATTTTCTAGTTGAGTATGTTACTGATGGAAAGTCACTGAGGAACTGACGATCTTTACAGAGAGTTGCACTGACATTGTTGAATTTTCGCTTACGGATAGTAATCAGTGGTAGAGCGACAGCGCTCGTGAATAAGCTGGTGCCCTGCGCTTGGCCTTCGAGTGGCGCTTTAGAAGTTGGAGATTACGATTACGACATGGAGCATCGACTGCAACTTGTCCAGATGTTAGGTGGTGTCGTCAAACAGAACACTGCTAACACCATGCACTGCAATGTTGAAAGCGCCGGCGGCTTTGAGAGCAATTGGAGGTCAAATGGACACAGCTGATGTAGATCGTATGCCAACAGTTAGGCAGGCTGTTCAATTAGTGAAGCGGCAGCTCTAAGTTAATAAAGTTTTGTGTGAGTCTTTTGAAACGCAAAAGCAGCCTATGATGGATAAGCCAACTGATAAGTCCTACTGTGTCCATTAATTCCAACGCTGATCAGACAAAACTGTATTCATTTACAGCAGCTGCCACTTCACTAATTGAACAGTCTACCTAACTGTTGGCATGCATCACTGACATGAGGAACTTGGTGAAGTTATACCGTCTGAAGTCGAATCCGGACCAGACCCTGACAGTGAGATATCACTTTTCTGTGTGTCATCTATTGGCGTGATTTGACATAACCTTTGTGCCACATATCAATTAGTCATACATGAACGCTGCTTCATTCAATATATTCACATTGTATAAATGCCGGAAATTGAGGGCTTGGAGATACTAACACAATTAAGTTGGCTCTAGCCTTTTAATTAGCCTATGTAGCTGGGCCACCCCATGGTACCATCACAAGGATTACTGGGGCTGTTTAAATATAGACCTATTTAAATGTAGGAGCAATTGAATCTCGGCCTACCTTAACGAGGCTTTTAAAGAGCGTGACGTTGTTGTTATAGACTGCTTCTTCGAGAGGAGAGCTGAAGCATTCTGGATGGTAGACAGACTCTGGAATACGTCCACGATGATCGAATACACAGCCAGGCATGCATTCAGTCATTCTCATCTTAGCCCTGCAGCAGAAGAAATGCAAACAACTCTACCACGTACATCGCTCGCTTGGTGGGAAGAGCGTGCCAAACCCTCGAGAAGCATCCTTCCCTTCAACTAACCAGCTGATGTTTAAAACTGCCAAAGCTTACATTCAGCTGTGTGCGAAGGCAACATGGCAAGAAAGATTTAAAGAATTTCAATCTTGCATTCTACAATATATATTACAGGGATGGGCAAATTACTCATAGAAATGTAGGCTAATTGAATTACAAATTACAAATTACTTTGGGACATGAAATATAATTTCAAATTACAAAATACATGAGAAAATGTAGGCCTAATTGAATTACAAATTGCAAATGACAAATTACGTGATTTCAGGTCATTTCAATCACGTTATTTCAATTAGGCCTACTGCCCATCCCCGATATATTGCGAGCAAACATCATAACAATCGATAATTTGAGTAACATGCAGGATATGCTACTTGTCCGTATGCCTGGAATATCCTGAAATGCATGAGGCTCAAAGTATATTATGTGCAACAACGCCTTAAATTTATGTATTTTTACACTCTTCAATTGAACGGGTGGGTGGGGCTTGAAGATGTATTTTAAGTCTCTGAAGCTTGGCAAGCTCAGGGTTGATCAATTCACCCTGGCAAATAATTATTACATAGGCACTATAATGACCATCCATATAATTCATAATTCAAATACTCACTAAAACCCAAGAAATCATAATGACGTTCCGTACGCCCAGGAGAAAAGTCAAATACCTGAATATACCTGAAAATATCTGACTGGAGGTTTCACGTAGGCCCTACACGTTCATGCTCTTCTAAAGAAATCGTAGGCCTATAGCTTCGATCAATATAATCTTAAACTGAATTTTTCGCTTGAAACCCTTCACTACCGTTGCCCGATTGAATGGGTTCCTCGTCTTTTAAGGTCCCCGAGTAGCTTACGAACCGTGATAGTTCGAGGTTCATTTCTCTTAAATATAGCCACCTTCGCTGTGCGTACATACAGCAAGGTCATTCGGACACGGATTCAAACTCGAGAAGCGTCGGTCATTGGCCTGCATTTAGGCCGTCAGCCATGAACTATAGCAGGCATCACTCTTCACCAATAAACAGGACACCGTCCTTGGCGGATTAAGCGGTCGAAGTGTGTATATTAATATGCATACTTACATAGTTTTCATAGTGCTACCACAGTTACTGTTAATCGAGCACCGCAAAATCTCCGATCTGTGACGTTGGCCTAAACTGATAATTATATCGTCGACGAAACTAGAACCGATCGGTCGGTTTATATAGAAGGAGAAGAGAAAGAAGGATGAGGGCAATCACCTACGAAGTCCGGATGATGAAGCAGAAGTCACTGGAGTCCTTCGTCTTTGAACAGAAACACTGGCCGTGGCACAGGTATACACACGAGCGGCCGCCAAGGTGAGGAACGAGGATGCGGCTGCAGCCTTGAAAACGGGAGCAACTCCTGCGTCTGTTGTTGATGCTGCTGCTGTAGATGAGCTAATTCCGCATCCGTGGGCTGCATCAGTGACGCAAATCCAGCTTCAGCAGCCGACTGCCGTTGTTTGTTTACTGGTGGTTGGCTGGTAGAGCAGGGACGCCGCGGCCTGAGATCGGTCGCCTGCGAGCGTAGGCCTGCGGTGGGTAGACCTAGACGAAATGACCGCGAGAGGTGTATCAGGTAACTTTCTGGCAAGTTGTTTTCATCGTTCAAACGCCATACAACTATATTTATTCTTTGCATGCACCGGTGAACCGAACATCATCATCACATAGCCTTCAGGAATTAATATGCGCATACTCAAAGTTAATCTGCCAAGCCTATGATTATTATAATCGTAGGTAGGTCTATTGTAAATGCGTGAATATTGGTAAACAGAATGGGTCTAAACCTTACCTTCAGATACGCCTATAGAGCGATTTCTGTTAATTCCGGTTCAGCAATTAACTCCTCGAATGTGAATCTGTATAAGTTAAACTGGACAGACCTACATGCGTTCAAGAATTCTCTAGTTATAGATATGTATAGGCTCCAAGTGTTTAGCCTGTAGTGTTTTGCATGCACGTCACTGAAAGCCAGTTACAAGCACGTTCGTTCAAAGCTATTGGTCAAGTACACATCGCTGAACTTGTTGGTTTTTATCTGTGCCTATATGTCATGTGCAGAGCTTTCAATTAGGGCTTGCGTCGACTGAGTAGGCCTAGGTCTATAGGTCTGCATATAGCAGGCCTACGCTTGTCAGGCACCATAAATCCACAAGTCTTCCGCTTTACATTAATAATTAATGAACCGAGATTAATTGAACCTATTTGCCCACTTACAAAAATACGACGCAATTAGAAATCAATAAATTTTTAAAATTGTTTAGCTAGACCTCTACCTAACCAGACACATAGAAGAAGAGCAGTCCCTTTTAGCTAGTCCCGATAGGCAGCCATAGATTCGAAATGTTAGCGACTTCATTTTCTTATCCTCGGCATATGAAGACGGGTGACCAGCCCTATCCTTCGTCGTCTGACCTCACCACTGACAGTGTACAGTCATTGTACTCATTATAGATGAGTTGGCTAGGAGGCGCTAGTAAAGCAGAACTATCGAAACCTTCTCCTCTGGCGAGGATGGGAATCCCCGACCTCTCGGCTGACAGTCAAGCACACTCCACATCTGGACTATCGCGTGCCCCTAGACGCATAGGCCTATAAACAAATTAGCAAATAATTAAAAAGCAAACAATTCATCATCTAATTAGTCAGTCAGTCCAGCCAGAATATTTTGGTGGTTTAAACCCAGGCCAGATCTCGTTAAGGCCGGTTAGAGGAGAACCTGGCACACAACAGTTAGGCCTTCTGTGTTGGTGCAATTAGCATACACAGTTTAGCCTACACACGTAATCAGACGTCTATTGTTAATGCACACAACATCAGAGCTGCTAATTAAATGACTCGCTGCTTAATTAAAACGACTCAAACTATGCCGTAGAGTAGTAGTAGATTTCGTTTATTATTAAGATACAAAGTTGACATACCGCAACTTGTTTACATGAGATAATGAAAGTAATGAACTTAAAAACTATAAGTTTATGCCTATTAGTCCAGGCAATCTAGCTAAAAAATACCGTCAACCTGGGCAAAATTGCTTCAGAAGCTTTTTAAACGGTTTCCTGCTCAGTTTCCATTGCTGAATAACATATCCAAAATCCCCCAAAATCCGACCACGGGGTCACCCCCAAAAATGCATTTTATCCAAGATGGCGGCCAATAATGGCGCCAACACAGAAAAAAGTATATATAAGGTCATAGGTAAGCTACAATGACAAATGAAGTATCAAACTTAACATTATCAAGGTCAACGAATCGATTTATCGTAGTGGCAATAGTGTCGGAATGTTACTATTCAAGATGGCGGCCAATATGGCCGCCAAAACCTAAATATGTATAAATCAGGTCAGAGGTAAGCTACAATAACAAATGAAGTGTCGAATATAATACTTTCAAGGTCAAGAAATCGATTTATCATAGTGGCAATAGTGTCGGAATGTTACAATCCAAGATGGCGGCCAATATGGCCGCCAAAACAGAAAAATACCCATATATCAGGTCATATGTTAGCTACAATAACAAATGAAGTGTCAAATTTAATATTATCAAGGTAAAGTAATCGACTTATCATTGTGGCAATAGTGTCGGAATGTTATTATCCAAGATGGCGGACAATATGGCGGCCGCCAAAACAAAAAAATATGTATAAATCAGGTCAGAGGTAAGCTACAATAACAAATGAAGTGTCGAATATAATATTTTCAAGGTCAAGAAATCGATTTATCGTAGTGGCAACATTGTCGGAATGCTACTATTTAAGATGGCGTCCAATATGGCCGCCAACACACAAAAATAGGTATATCTTAGCTCATCAGGTCTGGATCGGGGGCCTTTGGAACAGCTCTTCGGAACCATCATCTTCTCAACGACACTGACGAAAACTTTAAGTGGACTGTCTCTGAGCTGTTTGACTCCCACGAGGTTGTGATAACTGAACCACTAGACACATTTCTCCCAGCACGCTCAGTCAAGATGCGTCCCGGCCCCCTCTCGCCGTGATTTAATGCTGAACCCTTAGGCGTCAAGCCCGGCACCTGAAGAGGGTTTACAGACGAACGCGATCTCCGAAAGATCAAACCACCTGGATCCGCTATGTCCGAAACATGCAATCCTTCTACCGGATCAGGGAGCAGGAATACTGTGACTCTGGGAGGCCGTCATCGGCCGACGATCGGGTGAGCTCTGGACAATCTTCAGTGACCTTCGTGGCCGATGGTCGGGTAGTCAACGGTCACAGACTACTTCGCCTTTTACTGTCGACGTGTTTCTGAAGAAACTAGCATCCACGATTTCTTCCATCCGTCAGGCAACCTCCTCTCTCTCTCTCTCTCTCTCTCTCTCTCTCTCTCTCTCTCTCTCTCTCTCTCTCTCTCTCTCTCTCTCTCTCTCTCTCTCTCTGTCTCTCTCTCTCTCTCTCTCTCTCGATCTCTCTCTCTCTCTCTCTTTGCCATCTTCTCTCTTCACCATCATATACTCCTTCAACGTTTTTCTGCTTCTTTTGGGCTGACAGACAAACCGCTAGAGTGGCTTCTCTTCTTCCTGTCAGAGCGCACTAATTGTATAGTCTTTGGCTCCTCTAGGTCCAGCTGGGTTCTTGCCCCTTTTGGTGTTCCACAGGTTAGGTGCTGGGACCAATGCTTTGTGTTATCTAAACTTCTGGTATTGGGGTCTTGCTGACGTCATGTGGGCTCCTGCCCCAGCTATAATTATGATGGTGATGTGCAGACCTACATCCGTTACAGCCCCGGTTGCATGGTGGATTGCCGTTCAGCAGATGTACCAAGCTATGGATGCCCTTTCCACTTGGTTAGCATCCAATCGCCTGCTTCTAAACGCCTCTAAGACTCAAATTCATTTGGTTGGGTGGTGGTAGCCGGCTGGAGAGCATTGACCAGTGCCTGCAGTGGCGGAAACATTTTCACATGTCCCCTTCCTGGATTCGGTCCGGGACTTAAGTTAAGGGTAACTCTGGATTAAGAAATTAGTTTTCATCAGCACATATATCAGGTCACCTGTAGCTGCTATTATCAGCTACGTCAATTGCGGGCTATTTCTCGCTCCCTATCCCATGACTCTGCTGTGATCCTTATCCATGCTTTTGTTACTAGCATATTGGATCACTGCAGTTTGATCCTGGTGTGTCTGAGACGGAGCCACTTGGACTAATTGGGCGCTTTGACCGGTTCAGCTACTCGTTCAGCTGCTCCGTTCAGCTGCTCGTCTTACAGGGGCTTCCCCAAATATGCTCCTGTTTTTGTATTATTTGTTCGATGTATTGTACTGGCTCTCTGTCCCACAACGCATCTCTAACAGGGTTGCTGTTTTGGTTTGGTGGTGCATACTAGGCTGTGCGTCGGCCTACCTGCGTGATCTTTGTCGTCCGATCTGGGATACAGCTGGCCGTCGATTCATCCGATCTTCTGCTGGGCAGAACTCTAGTGCCTCATGCTCGCTCCTAAATTAGGCAGCATCGTGCCTTCTCAATGGTTGGACCTTCCATTTGGAATGGTCTCCCATTAGAGACTCGTCTACTGCCTAGGGGTAGCGCGATTGCATTTAACAAATTCCTAACTTATTGTTGCCGCAGCTTGGTTGGAGCGCCTCTGAGTAGCTCTCTTGAAGGGGCGCAATATCAAATTCCTTAAATAAATGAACGAATAGGCAATCCACAATAACAAATGAAGTGGCAATAGTGCGCGAATGCCAAAATCCAAGATATCATGAAAATATCTTCAAAATCATATAAATCAAATAAAATCAAATCTTTATAGGATGTGCTTCTTCTGTTGTCAGCGCTACAAATAGTTTTCAAGAAACATACATTTGTGTGTGTGTTGGCAGCCATATTGGCCGCCATCTTGAATAGTAACATTCCGACTCTATTGCCACTACGATAAATCGATTTTTTGACCTTGAAAATATTATATTGGACACTTTATTTGTTATTGTAGCTTACCTCTGACCTGATTTATACATATTTTTCTGTTTTGGCGGCCATATTGGCCGCCATATTGGCCGCCATCTTGGATAATACAATTCCGACACTATTGCCACTATGATAAATCAATTCCTTTACCTTGATAATATTAAATTTGACACTTCATTTGTTATTGTAGCTAACATATGACCTGATATATGGATATTTTTCTGTTTTGGCGGCCATATTGGCGGCCATCTTGGATTGTAACATTCCGACACTATTGCCACTATGATAAATCGTTTTTTTGACCTTGAAAATATTATATTCGACACTTCATTTGTTATTGTAGCTTACCTCTGACCTGATTTATACATATTTTTTGTTTTGGCGGCCATATTGGCCGCCATCTTGGATAATAAAATTCCGACACTATTGCCACTATGATAAATCAATTCCTTTGCCTTGATAATATTAAATTTGACACTTCATTTGTTATTGTAGCTAACATATGACCTGATATATGGGTATTTTTCTGTTTTGGCGGCCATATTGGCCGCCATCTTGGATTGTAACATTCCGACACTATTGCCACTATGATAAATCGATTTCTTGACCTTGAAAGTATTATATTCGACACTTCATTTGTTATTGTAGCTTACCTCTGACCTGATTTATACATATTTTGGGTTTTGGCGGCCATATTGGCCGCCATCTTGGATAGTAACATTCCGACACTATTGCCACTACGATAAATCGATTCGTTGACCTTGATAATGTTAAGTTTGATACTTCATTTGTCATTGTAGCTTACCTATGACCTTATATATACTGTTTTTTCTGTGTTGGCGCCATTATTGGCCGCCATCTTGGATAAAATGCATTTTTGGGGGTGACCCCGTGGTCGGATTTTGGGGGATTTTGGATATGTTATTCAGCAATGGAAACTGAGCAGGAAACCGTTTAAAAAGCTTCTGAAGCAATTTTGCCCAGGTCTAACTGTATATTGCCTGGACTATATAGTCTGGATTGAGAGTTAAAACTTAACATCCCGAATGGTACGATATAGAACCCTAGAGATGAAATTGTGCATGGCACGGTGCCAGTTTGCTCAAGAGTTTGCATGTCACCTCTGAATCTGGGTTTGAATCCCGTGTGGTTTGTATTGTATGGTATTGCATTGTATTGTATTTGGCCATATCTGTAGCGCTTCTCCCATCGTAGCCCATTCAGAAGCGCTCCATGTGGTATATCGTGTGAGACAATTCAGTTCTTGGGTTACTGTTGTCGTTTTTGCACTGCAACCGAAATACCCAACCCCAAACGCAAGAATCGAAGTGCCAACTCTGAAAGAGGCGTCTTACATAATGAGCAGTTATTTTCGTTGCCTGTAGAACACAATCGAGCTTTCTTTTTTCACTCGGATATATACGAGCCATGTACTTTCTATAATCTATATGCCACTGAGAACAAATGAAATGAGAACGGGCGACAACGCTTAGGTATGACGTCGCTTGACTCTTTTCTGGTTGAGACATCGCCGTGATTTCCATAGTGCTGTCTCCTCGGCTTGACCCCAGATTCTGAACTGGCACCGAAACGAACCAAACAACCTGGCTGTTGAGGTGCTTAAGCTGCAGTCTCCCTGAAGTGGCTTTTGTGTGGCGCTTAGATATTTCGGAGATTCACATCACAATACAATAGACTGAGCAGTGAGCAGTCATAGCAACAGAGTCTTTAGAAGACCTTTGGGGAACCATCGTCGCTTATCCTCCAGGATGAAACAGATTCTTTCCCTAAGCGCAAGAATTTGAGGCGCATATGAATGTAAATAGGATATATATATATATATATATATATTATATATATATATATACATGTATATATTTATATGCCCATAAATTATCATGGAGTTGCCACTGTACACGCATGTCCGATAGTGTAAAGACGTCGTGAATAGCCAACAGTGCTTTGCATCTGGATCACTTGAACTTGTGTTACAGTCCATATGGTTCAACGTTCAGACATCGAGTTTCATTGTCAAAAGTATGCATGTACAGTTGTATAATGAAGCTGCTGCTTAAGCACATGACAAAGATTAATGCAGAACAAGCTATCAAAACAATAATGCGAATAACATTAGCAGTGGAAATTTCTGTACAGTCAGTAAATCATGTGTGTGCGTGTAATGTATGTATCATATAATGCTGTCAACCTTCACGTAGAGTCAACGAACTGTTAGCCTATATCGAAGGGTAGGGCCTATAGCCTATAGGCTGCGAATATTATTACGCCTATGCGTTGCCAACGCAGGCTGATAGTCTATTTCGGATTTCCTCTGCGTATAATGTGAGGCGCTTGCCTCTCTGGTGGCACACAAGATGATGGTTGTGCGGAAGGTCGGGTCATATTATATATGAGGCATGTGCTGGTCTTCAATTGGGTCATGGACCTATTTCCCGTTTCCAGTAGTAACCGTCTCAGAGGATGCTCGAATCCATATTCTCAGCGTTACAAGGCTAGCACTCTAACCAATCGGCTATAATTTGTGACTGACAACAGTGGCTTCTATCCCCCCTAAGCAACCGGGCTCAAGCCCTCCTCTTCCCCCCTCCTCGGCCGGGCATCCCCTCTCTCCTAGAGCCCATATTGTCGACGTGAGTTTTAGCTCATTTCTGATTAGATGAATGTGTCTGTAATTCATCGGTTTCGTCTGCTAGAATATCACCAATCCAACTTCTATTTATGCGAAGATTTCTTTCGTCAATCCAGCTTTCATTGAGGCAAACAGTTTTTTTTATCAATCCAGCTTCATTTAAAATTTACCATAATTATTCAATGGATACCAATGCAAAAATAATTAAAGCACCAAAAATGACGGGTTATAGGTAAAGTTGTTCAATGTTTAAGCATGCGAATCAACAGGTGTGAATTAAGTAGATTAAAATCTCGCATCCGCAATCGCCGAAATGCAACAAATTCATCAATCTACTAAACTCGTCGATCATTAATGCATTATGGCATGGAGAGGAGAACTGCTCACAGTGCAATAAGGATAAGGTTACAGATAGCAGTGATGGGCACTAACTAATTTTTTAAGTTAAGCTATAACTATATTTTAACTAAAATAAAAAAATTAACTAAAAGTTGGCAACTGATTTTGTAAATAAGTTAACTAAACTAAAAAATATTAGTTAAACTTTTTGTTATTAACTAAAAAATATTAGTTAAACTTTGGTTTTAACTAAATTATTTTCTTTAGTTAAACTAAAAGTTTCCAAATATTTAGTTACGGACTGTAACTATCACTTAACTAGTGATGATAGTTAGCTAAGTTGCTAACCTGGTAAACTTGAAGGCTTGATGCTTTTGACAGTATTTTGTCCATTTGTCAGACCGTACAATGTTGCCGCATGCCAACTTGCAACAGCGATATTTATATTTCGTTTTTTTCAAGCGGCATAGTATTAATAATTAGTTAATGAAATACATAAGTGAATGTATATTTTTAAGTTGAAACCAATGTAAATGTTTATTTTTGTCACACCTATGGAGACGAGAACTCCATTACACAGTATAGGCCAAGTACAGTGTCTTAACAAAATCGAACGACTTATTCGGACTAATTTATACAATAACAGTGGGTGTTTCACAGAACTGTGAGTGAAGACTCTGTAACTTGCAGAAAGTGTGATAAAAATTGAAAAAACACTTCCCCCCCTGTTTTTCACTGGGCTCAACTTGCGCCCGCCCTGTATAGGGATAGAAGCCCCTGACTGACAAGGAAGGCCGAATTAACCAGTATGCTCGATATGCTTTAGCATGGAGCCTTGCTTATAGGACTCTCCCGACGGAATCGGAATGCTGCAGGACTAACAGAACTTAACACACCAAATAATTATTTGTTAACGAGAAAGAGGCTTTAGTTTCAGTTTAAGCGGGAATGTGCACTAAGCAAATTGCAAATTTGGAATGTCAGCCATGCAACCAACTGCTGCGTTTCTTTTGATTCGTTCCCTGGATTTAAGTTTTCGTTTCAATAGCTTTAAGCGTACACGATACCTTTACCTTTCTGCTTTCCGGTGCTAAGAAACCCCAACTGGCTAAAGACCGAGAAAGATCGGTCTTCGTGTGCTTCAGCGCTGTGTTTGGATTCATATATTTCACTAGCCAAAGTAAGTGGCAACGATAAAAGAGCACAACCAATGGAGTTTGCTACTATTGGGATGATGTCGACGTGTACTATAGAGATGTCCCACTCCCTCTCTCAGCTTCATTGCTTACTGTGGGCTGTGAATAAGCATGGCGGGGGGGGGGGGTCCGATAGCGCATTGGATAACACACTGGCATAGAGAGCGAGAGGTACCGAGATCGAGAATTCCGTAGGCGGACATGCTTTGTAGGCTGCTATTAGCGCCGTGTATTGCAGGCTGTCTGTTCTGTTAGAGTTAAGATTTATGTCTTCTGTCATTTGTTGTTTCAATTGCATAACATGTAAATGTACAGCGCAGTGCGTTTGTCAGGCGCTTCAATAAAGAAAAAGATTATTATTATTATTATTATTATTATTATTATTATTATTATTATTATTATTATTATTATTATTATTTTTTTTTTTTACCCGAGGTATCTATAATCCCTCAGGTGTCAGATATTAATAAGCAATGTTTACTCTGGAGTGGCCATCCTTGTCAAGATCTGGAAGAATAAAAGTGCTGTGGAACGCAACAGCGTTGAAACGTTGGATTACAACGGACAGGCGCTGGAACAAGAAACTGGTTTCTCTTGGGTCGCCCGAAATTTGGCCCAAGAGACGACCCAGGTCGGCAAGAAAGGCCAGACCCTTGGCGTTAAGTGGTCCCATGGTTTCAAAAGCCAATGGGACAAAGTGGTAGGATTGCATCAGTTGGCTGTATTTAGCATTTTTTCTGGCTTCAGCCAGTTCAGCAGCTCCTCCCGGCTGGTTGGAGGTTGTGGACAAGTAAGAAGGGGCCACTGTGTCCGCAACTGTGACGTCCCAGGTCAAGCAGCGACCCGAGCGCCACGGAATCAGTGTTAGGCCGTCTGGTCTTTTACCATCAGACCTTGACAAACCCGGAGGTTCTTTAACCGCCGGGATGCCCGCTTGAATGAGACCTCTGCAGATTAGGTCATTCAGGACCGCGTGTCGGGCTTGTCGGCCCGGGCCTAGGCGGCACGATAGGCCGTGCGAGCCTTCGGCGGTCACCAGAGTGCCACATGGGCAGCTGTGTGGATGACAAATGACGGTGCCTAGACGGAGGCCCACCGCTATTCGAACCGCCTCGTCGTCCAGTCTGAGACCGCATGTACTTATGGGTAAAGCAAACAGCCAGTCACCTGCATGAGGTGCTGAGACTGCTTTCAGACGTGCTTGATGGTAATCACTAGTGTGAAAGTGGTCAAGCTCGGTTATTGTCTCTGCAATAATAGGTTTGTCCCAAAATGACTGCTTATGAGGAAGCTCTCCATCTGGACAAGAGGTGGGGTTATTATTATTATTATTATTATTATTATTATTATTATTATTATTATTATTATTATTATTATTATTATTATTATTATTATTATTATTATTATTATTATTATTATTATTATTATTATTATTATTATTATTATTATTATTATTATTATTATTATTATTATTATTATTATTATTATTATTATTATATAGTCCGACCCACAGACGGTAGTCATGTTCCTACAGCTATAGGTGAGACTCAGACTACTGAACGTAATTGAAACAACTGTTACACGTCCGTCTGAAAACGAGTCGTCAAAGTTTACAAAACCGCCTTGTCACTCGACTGATAGGCCTACCTAGGTCCTAGGCCCTACCTATGAGTGGTTGTAAGCCAGTTACACAGACCACTACTGAATATTAGCTCGAAAAAGGACCAGAAACTTCCAGAAACATGCTCGAGTCCAACGATTACCCAACGTCAAAACTACATTTTAAAGTAGTGTCAACTTTGTGCAAGAAACAATACTCGCCAGTTCAATAATTAGCTGCTGTAATCTTGGCCACCGAATGCGAGCGTCAACTAAGAAAATGGTTGATTTTCAGCCCATCTCAAGGTTCAGTTGACCGTTTCCAACTTCTGTTTATGAGTAGCCAAAAGGATCGATTTTCACTGTTTGTATTGAAAGTGATATACTTAAATTGATTTGATTGGATGAACAGCTGCCTATACACAGTTTGCAGCTGCTAAAAGTCGCAAGTATTTCTGAGCAGTTAACAATGAAGACAACCGTTTCGAATTTTGATTATGATTTCATTAATTTTACGCTAACCAATATAGTCCTACTGTAAGAAACAGTTGAAACAACCTTAGACAGGCTATAGTCCAAAAATGCAGATCGTTGAAGCTGTGTTGTAGCTTATGCATTGACAACTGATTTGAGCATCACGGCACATTGACCCTGTTTTGCTACAAGTTGATTGTCATGTCCTACATTATCCCCATATATCATTCAATGCTCAGTACGACAAGGGCAGCTGTGTTTAATTGGCATACTGCCTGGTGACAAAGGCCTATGTGAACGTAGTAGAACGTATGAGTTGGCAATGACTTTGCTAGATTCGTTATTAGATGCTTCTTAGTTCAACGGATTTTGGATTGTATTGTAGGCTCTTATTTAAAGATTTACAAAGCACCTCTCACAGGGCACACCAATCAGAGGAGCTCCCAGAGCGAAAGTCTCAGAGAATAAAGACAAGTTTTGAGGTAGCGAAAAGATGTAGCAGGGCCAATGGTGGTGCGAAATAAGGGGAGGGGGAAGTTGATTCCATAGTTGATTTGGAGCTGGTTTACGGAACTCTTCGTGTCTTGCTTTAGCGCTACGATATACTGATCGAGGAAATCGACGTGAGCGGTGTATTGCAGGCTGTCTGTTCTGTTAGTAGTTAAGATTTATGTCTTCTGTCATTTGTGTTCTTGTGAATTGTTTCAATTGCATAATTGTACAATGTAACCGGTTGCGGTTTGTCAACCGGATTGTTTCATTAAACGAAAATATTATTATTATCGTTTGAGAACGTCGAAAAGTCGTCACACACACACCACGCACATTCTCGAGCACACACACGTACGTGCGCGCGCACACATTCAGCATAACTTGATGATTAATACGAGTGTTTGCTTAGACAAAGTGCGTATGTCACACATGGCAAAGAACAGAGTATTGGACTAAATCACGTTGTGTAATAGAGACCTATTCGGTCTAGACGTCTTCATTGTTTTGCAGTGCAGGCCTATAAAGGCCTATAATAATGTCCAGGCATCCGAATAATCTGTATAATAGACCTCTTGATACCCGGCTGTAGTCAAGCAGCAACGCCTACAGATGAACTAAAACACTGAGAAAAGCAAGTCATAGAGATCACGTTGGTCCTCTTATCTCTGCTGTCACCTCCTGAGAGAGTAGATCTAGGCATCTAGCTGCGTCATTTCTCGACAGTTTTAGTCCTGCTCTGTTTTTAATGCGAGTCCATACGTTGGCCCATGCACCTCGGCCGCCTCCCTTCACCCGCACCGCTCTTCTGACCGTCTTGATCATTTTTTGTTGCTCGTGTGAGAACGGGCATGGCTCAGTCTCGCTCCTTTGTCTGCACTGGCCATTCACTATGGAATCAACTTCCCCATTGGTTCGCACCACCATACAATCCGGTGGTCCTGCTACATCTTCTCGCTACCTCAAACTTCCCTTTAGGCTATTCTCGGTGGCTCTCACACTGTGAGCGCCTCTGAATGGTGTGCACTGTGAGAAGCGCATAATAAATCTTTGAATACAATACAATACAATACAATGCAATACAATATAATACAATACAACAGCAACAGCTACTGCTGTTGCTGTTGTTGTTGTTGTTGCTGCTGCTGCTGCTGCTGCTGCTGCTACTGCTGCTGCTGCTGCTACTACTACTACAACTACTCTGTGACTACGGTATAATGGGATGGAAAAGCTTGGCAGAGGTCTTGGCAAATCCCCTTCGACCTTGTGTGAATAACTAAATTGCGTAATTAAATGCTGAGTATGAATATTAATTGAACTGAAGCACCATTGTCCTCGACTGCGGGCGTAGCTCAAAATCGTAGCCTATATTCACAACAAGTCAATGGAAACAACAGTAGAATTTATTTTTAAAAAGCCGGAATCAAGGAAGAACGATTTTTTAAGGTAACAAGATTTAGGTAAGCAAATTCTGAATGTATATCGCATTAGTCTTTTAACACAGACAGTTCGGTTATTTAAACTGCAGATATTAGTAGCCAGGGCACTACCGTTCCAAGAGATAGCGAAATTATTTAATACAGTAATTACTTAATACAAATTGTACCAATCGTTAACATCCTTTCGATTGGTTCATTCAACTGTGAAACGGAAGGTAGTTAAAACACTGGTCATAGTATTACGGTCATAATAAATACGCCAAATCTCATTCCTCTCGTTTTCGTAGTGCAAGTCATAGAGAGAATGGTCTTTGCCCTCATCCTGCTGCAGAATATAAATACCAAGGAGATTAAATTCAGAATCTAAAAGCTGCATTCCTTTGGACATTTCATTTATCATAATTCTCCCATAAATATCTGCAGGAATGACACAACTCTTTCCACAACACGACGAATCGTATCGCCGTACAACGCTCCCACTCGTATCGATCTCCAATAATGTTTTCTGATCATTTTGGTCGTTGACACAAGCGAATACCAAGTTTCCATTTGATTTTTGAATTAGGTGTTCATGTACCCCTTCCATTTCATCAATTATAACTAGGGGCACCATTATTTCGTGTTGCAAGGAACCATTCACATCGAATATGCTTATTACCTCAGAATCCTGTCCGTTATCCAATGAAACGGTTGCTAGGTTACCATTGACGGAGACGGACATCAGATAAACCGACGACATGTGACTTATCCATGGCGATATCTGAAACTGTTGTTCTACATCTTTCGATATGCGAAAGACTGAAAGGCTGACGTAGTCTTCGTTAGGTTGACCTACATACACGCAGTTTGACACGTTGCAGCCTGCCATGTATTTTGAATCTGTTCTTGGTAGCGGGATGACAGCCTTCACCTCTTCCATATCGTTGCGGTTGTAAACATACAGTACACAGCCGTTAAGCATTTGTGTGCAGAGAATAAATATTTCATCCCTCAGTGTGGTCACAGCTTTGATATTGTTGTTGATCGGAATCTCATGCAACACTTCCAAACGAATCGTCGCAGGAGCTGAAAATAGCACTCTGCTTTTTATTCACTGCGCGAAAGAAATGACACAATGAAACAAATTTCTTGAAACGTGAAATACAATCAACAAAATATACGCATTCAGGCATTTACAGGTGTAAAGACTAGCCAAGAAAATGACTGCGCAATATACCCGTACTTCAAACGTCAAGGAACATGCACAATTAATTTGAAACTTAACTTGAATTTGAATAGTAGAAACTCTGTATTGGATGACGCGCGGAAAAATAACATTCTGCACGCAGCGTGCGTAGATCTGCAGGCATGCGTCAGTATGAGCTGCAGAGACGTCTGACCCCAACATGGTGACATGGAATGAGAGAACAAACCCCCACTATGGCCGTTATATTATTGGAAAATCAACAAGCCCCATTTAATGTCCAAAAACGTTAAACCCCTACTTCCAGCAACCGTGAGAGATAGCTCTTCCAACCCCACAACCCATTGGTAGACGGCACTGATGAGCTTAACTTAATTGTTTAAACTTATTCATGTATATGTTATATTGTTCGTATGGCGACGTGCGACAGTTTTGTGGCCATAGTTTTAGTATTAACGTGCTGCATTATCAATCAAGAGGCGGAGTTTAAATTCAAGCCAGAGCAGCAATTTAGTTCAAGATTTCTGCTGCATTTTGCATATCCAGCCAATTGAGCAACAGAGAGCACGCTGACCGTAGACCGTCAGCTGGAAGAGTAGGCAGCGGGGCAGTGAGCTGGCCACGAGCACGATTCGTAAATAAAGACTCAAAAATAGCTAAACCCCCACTTCCGGCAACCGGCAAAGCGGTATCTGAAAGCTAAGCTCATGGAACCAGCTCATTCATGGGTGTCTGATTTTACGTTAATTAAGAGTCCTGGCAAACTGACATTAATTCCATTTTCAAGTCTACTAATATCGTAAGCAAGAATAAAGCCTGTTTAATAATAGCAATGAAGCTTGTTCGTTTCATGAACTGACCAGTGGCGTCTAGAGCTCTGTGAAGTTTAGCTCGGAAGGAGTCGGTCGTAAGGATGCTGTCCCATTGCGAACAGACACTTCCTAGTCTCGCTAATCTGATCGACCTTTTCTTTCCACTCGCTTTTGGCCAGCCACCAACTCCTAACTTCGATCGCTACGACTTTAACGAGGATACATTCAAGTAGCTCGAACGGTAGATCTAGTATCTATACGCACACATTAAAGGATATCACATTAATACACTTCTTAAGAACTCGTCATCGTAAAATCAACCAAGTGGAACAATTTCTAAGCAGAGTCGTTTACATTACAACAATACATAATTTCATAGACATATATAGCGCCTATTCGTTTATTATCAAGGAGATTTGGCACAGCACAACCTGTGTATGTATGCAGGGACGTAGCGAGGCTTAAATTCAAGAGGAGGCAACTTCACAGACCATGATTGGTAAAATCCTGGTCATTAGTCATTAGTCAATGGAAGTTCCAGTATATACAAAAAGCAAGAGGAGGCAACTGCCTCCTCGTGCCTCCATGTAGCTACGCCTATGTATGTATGTATAAGCACTTGTTTTAGCGCCCCTTCAAAATTTCTACTCAGAGGCGCTCCCGACTACAGCGCGGACACTGAATCGAAGTTTCACGCCGAAACGCATAAGCAATTGCGAGTGAAGGACTTGCCCAGGTACCCTACGCGGCTGCTTGAGGTGGATTCGAACTCGCAAACCTCCGGCTGCAAGGCACCGAACATATCCCTACACCACCGCGCCTGTGTGGCTGCCTGTTAGGAGCTGATCCCGCCGTTGATGTAAAATATTAGTAGTAGCAGTTGCAGCAGCAGCAGCAGTAGCAGTAGCTGCAGCAACAGGCTAGCAGCAGTGGCAGTAGCAGTGATAGTAGCAGTAGTTGTAGTACACTTTCATTGTCAACTTTTATTAGGAGGTTAAACTGAATTAAAAACACGTGGACGAAATGAACGCAACATTGAACTGACTTCTTACTTCACAGATGATTCTGGTTCGAGTTTTTATTCACAAGCTTAATAAGGAAGAAAGTAGGGCCTAAGCAAGATCGCAGTTACTTTGGAAGGTTTTACTCTGTTGGTATTATTAAGAAGCTTCAAATTTTCTCATTTTTCGACCGTCTCGTAGTTATTGATATATTTTCCAAATTTATAAAATAATTTAACCAGTTTTCACCGGAAAGCTCCAGACATATTGGACCCATCTTGGCGCTGATATCATACCCCCAAGCCGCAATTTTTTGGGGTAACGGCTGGCTTGAGAAAATTTACGGCGGGTTTTCGGCTAGCCGTAAAATGACGTAAACTACCTTTTTCGGCTAGCCGTAAATAAATACGGCTTGAAACATAGTTCGTTCAAAACGTGTATCGACTATAGAGATCCAAAAAGCCAATTAGGACATCTGCTACAATGCCACAAAAATGAACAATTAATAGTGGCACACAAAACGTTATTCGAAACAGACTCAAACAGTACAGTTTCAATAAGTCCGAACTTGTACGGTAATCTAAAAAGTCATAACTCTTTGAAACCAGCGGGAAAACTTTACAATCACAACTTTGTGCGTGTTCTAGCTGAATTAGCTGAATAAGTTTCCTGCGGCTAGCCGTAAAAGCATTCTCGGCGGTTTTTCGGCTAAGCCGTAAAATTTCCGTTGGCTATTCGGCTTGAACAAAAATTCGGCGGCTCGGCGGCTATGGCGGTGGCTTGGGGGGTATAGCTGATATTAATGAGATTGCAGTAATCAGCGACTAAGTGAGTAGCTACACGGCTTTCGCTCAGCATGCTGGAAACCTCAATCGAAGGTTCACATGAAGAACTCAACGGATGCTGAGCCCAGTTTACGATGGTCAGGGAAAACAGGGACCCTATAGTTACAGAATCGCTAAGAAGTCTCGATAGTCTATAATTATTCTGTTTAAACCGACGAAGGATGTGACTCATTTGCACACAAATTCATGTCTTGATTTCGAATTTAAATAGGCCTACTATTGAGCACTAATAAGGATATTTGGCTAGAGAAAGGACATGGCAACTATAGACTATAGGCTATTACTTTCAAGTAGGCTAATTCGCAAAGCTGAGAGCCTATGAAGAATTTAGAATTACAGCTTAATGTCATATAGCTTACCGTCGTGTCACTTAGTAAGTCGAGTTTTGCCCGCTTAGCATTGCCATCTCTTTGGGAGTGTGCTAGATGCAGAAAAATAAAGCAAGAATCTTAATAAGTGCAAGATAAACGCCCGAACTTTGTAACAACAACGCATACAACAGTGAAACATTGTAAAAAAAGATGCAATATTATGAACAGTTTTAATCAACTTAAAATATAAAGTTCAGTAGCTCGGAACTAACTGAAAATTTTTTATATAGGTCTGCGATTTGAATATATAAAAAATAGATTTGATATTCGAACAATCATGAGAACTAACATTATTACATTTTTTTAATAGTTACACAGTGCCATGTACATTGTACAAAGCTGGTCGACGCTTGAGCTTGTGTGGAGCTTACACTACTGAATATGTGTAAACAAAGAAAAACTGTTCGAAGGATTGGTTCAGAAGTTCTGACCGGCATTTATTCATTCATTCTGAAGATTTATATAGCGCCTTTCAAAGTTACTACTCAGGAGCGCTTCCGACCGAACCTCGGCTAAAAAGGATGGTCTTAAGGTTACAGTAAAACGCATCTGAGTGAACTCTAGGAATAAGGCGTAATGTTAATGGGAGCCCATTCCAAACCATGGGGCCAGCAACAAAGAAGGCACGATGCTGTCTAAGAGCAGTTTGCGCACGGGGAACAAGTTCACTATGGGAGCGGAAAGTCACTGAAATTAAGCAATTATAAAGCAGACAATAAAAAACTGTCTTGTATTAACTTACATTCTGAGCCTTCGTTCGTTTGCTCATCATTATTGGATTCAGATGATGTTCGTTTCTTCGGCATGGTGTATTGGTGTAGGCGTAATGTATTAGGATTAAAATTCGAGTCTTGTAACAAGAAACACCAAACGGGACAGTAGACGTACTGTGACGTCACATGTGCCGTCACACAAAGGACGTGACGTCGAACACTTCGTAATCATTAACACTATTAAAAGTCTTATTATAATTATTATATATTATAATTATACTAAAATAATTATAATAATTACTACTACTACTACTAATAATAATAATAATAGTAATAAAAATAATCTTCTTCTTCTTCTTTTTTAATTCAAACTGACAAGTACGCAGTAAGATTACACGACACAGTAGTTACAGACGATAACAAGTTCAACAGGAGTCGAATTTAGCTGTATGGCAGCCATGCAAGGCGCTCATATGTCCTACTAGTCATTTCTACCAGCGCCATCTAGCGAATGGAAGGCTGAGTCAACCTTAACCCTTTGGAAGTGAGGTGAAGCATTGGAACGTTTGAGGTGAGGGGGTATGACATACCCTAGGGTGACAGCCAATATCAATGTAAGAAACAAAATTCAACATTTCTCAAACGACACCCTCTCAAGTTGTTCTCCATTGGGCCAAAGATTACAGGAACAAATTTGACTGAAATCTGAAGCTATTTAGACGTTGCACAAGACCAATTCATTTTTTGTAGTATGCTGCTTTGCGTAATATGTGTGCTTTGTGTGGTAACTGTGGTTGTTGTGTTGTGCAGACTGCAGAGCTTAAGCAATATAAAAACGTTCAGTGAGAAGTCACGAATCATTCATGAATCATGAGCTATAGAAATATTAACTAGTAGCTACTCCAACGTCTTTGTTTCAACCACACACCCTTAATAGGCCTATCGCTCACAAGCGTCTTACGCGTGTCAATAAACTCGAGAGTCAGTACTGAAGGAAATGTATTAAATTAATCAGTTCTGCTAATCTGCTTGTTCAGTCGGTAAGAAATAAATTTTTAGATGGCAATGGCAAGTAGTAGGCCTACAACGGATACCTCGAAAAAGAGTCGTGGTATTTGGTTGATTGGTAGTTCATTTCATGAAGTGACTGGAAGCAAACTGCCATCAAATCGCCAGGTGTTGGGTCGGTTCTTCCATTTACACTCTCACGAAAAGCAGACCATTAAAACTAGTGCAATAACAGCAGCACGGGAAGTTCAGACGTTTTGGGAAAAAGCCAGAATTCCGATTCGTCTAGAGTGTCATGTAGTCACTAAAATAAAGAAATTACATAGCACGTGGCAAAACTTGAAAAAGAGTGCAGGTCGAAGAACAGAAGCTTAAATGGCTAAAGAAGATGCATTTGTAAGCACTCTCGACGATCTCTTCGACGTAGCTCATGCTGACGCAATGACTTTGATGAATATCCCAGAAGATAGGGAATTCCTAACTGCACAGAGAGAACCAGGACGGCGTGGAAGTATGGGTCCAGTGGACACAAAACTAGCCAAGCAAGAAAAACGACGGCATCAGAAGGAGTTGCGGAAAATCAATCTTGAAACATTGGAGGCTGATAGATTGATGACAGAGAACGCAACTGCCCAGCTCACGAGCAGTGAAGAAAGCAGTAGTGAAGATGATGCTGATGATGCATGCCTGTTACTGGGCCCGTCAGCCAAGAAATCATGCCGTGGCAGACCCCCCAGCATGGTCACACCTGAAGTTGCAGCTGCACTAGATAGAACGAGGATAAGCAACAGAAACGCCACGTATGTCTTGGCAGCTGCTGCTCAATCGTTGGGGCATAATCCAGCTGACATGGCGATAAACCGAGAATCTATCAGACAGGCTCGACGACGAAATCGTGAGAAAATCGTACGAGAGATACAAGCATCTTTCTCACCAGATGTTCCACTGACAGTTCATTGGGACGGAAAGTTGCTGCCTGCACTTACGTCAAAGGAAACAGTTGATCGATTAGCGGTATTGGTTTCTGGCGAAGGTACCATGAAACTTCTTGGGGTCCCAGCGATGCACAATGGAACCGGGGAAGCACAGGCGGCAGCAGTATTCAAACTTGTTGAAGAATGGAACCTCACCAACCGTCTGCAATGTATGTCATTTGATACCACGGCTAGCAACACCGGACTCGTCTCTGGTGCCTGTGTCTTGCTGGAAAATAAACTGAAGCGAAAGCTTGTCAGTTTAGCATGCCGGCACCACATACATGAGCTGATCGTTGCAAAGGTCTTCAGTTTATTAATGGAAACATCCAGTGGGCCAAACATTAAACTGTTTGAGCGATTTTCAAAAGCTTGGAGCTCCATTGACAGAGAGAGTTCTGAGAGTGCGATGACGGATGTGTCAGTTGCTGCTTTGTTGGAACCATGGAGAGAGGATATGATTAGGTTCTGTCTTGAGCAGCTGATAGAAGTTCAGCCACGCGACGACTATAAGGAATTACTGCACCTAGCTCTTTTGTTCCTAGGTGCACCCGATGATCATCCACGAAACATCCTAGCGCCAGGGGCATTCCACAGAGCTAGGTGGATGGCGAAGTTAATTTACTGCCTGAAAATTTACCTTTTACGCTCTCAGTTTCATCTAACACCTCGCGAACTAGCGGGTCTACGTGATTTTAACATCTTCGTTGTTCAGATTTACCTGAAGGCATGGTACCGCTGTCAGTGTCCTGTCTTGGCTCCATTGAATGACCTAGAGTTGTTGAAGCAATTCGCAGCTTACGACACAAATCAGAGTGTGGCCAAGGCAGCGATGAAAAGTTTTACCAGCCATCTCTGGTACTTGAGTGAAACCTTGATAGGCTTGGCGTTCCCCGGTATAAAACCCCCTCGGACAAAACCCCCGGTATAAAACCCCCTCGGACAAAACCCCCCGGTATAAAACCCACCAGCTCCAGATTGAAGAGGTGTTAAATAATCTAGCAAGTAACTGAAAAGGTGTTAAAGGGTAGGTAGAGCCTAGAGATTCCGATCAACAGCACATTGAAGAGGTGCTACAGTCATCCGTGTCGTCGCATCACCCAAACATCTGGAAGTTCCTCGATGTGCTGAGGCGGGAGCAAGACCTCAACAATCTTCAGATTGCTCAACTGGTTGGAGGTCACGCACCAGCACCCCAAAGGAAAAAGTACAAAGCATCCAATGAACGGATTGTTAACATTGTACGTGACTTCAGCAATCGTAGTCTACTTGACTACATGCGTGGGATCGCACACAACATTACTATTTAACCCATTAGTAACGATTAGAAATAACGTTGCCAAAAGAACATGATAATACTTAGTAGACTCGTAACTAATTATTTATAATAGTGAGCCATTTGACTATAAATTCCACCATTTTGCTTGTCGAAATATGTTAGCTTGAAAAAATGTCCAAACAATACACATGTCATTGCATCATTACTTGCAGTATGAAGTAACCGCTTGCTTGAAATCTTTTTAGACTATCTAGTCAATATTTTATTGTCAAAAGTTGTGAGTGGGGGGTTTTGTCCGGGGGGTTTTATATTCGCAGCTTACAGGGGGGACACAAATCAGAGTGTGGCCAAGGCAGCGATGAAAAGTTTTACCAGCCATCTCTGGTACTTGAGTGAAACCTTGATAGGTTTGGCGTTCTTTGATTCACGAGTGTCTGATGAAGTTAGAGTGTCAATGGTGAAGGCCATGGAGCGGAGCAGTAGCGACGAACCTCAACGGCGAATCAAAATTGATGAAAAGCACATCTCAGGAATGCAGTTGTATGATTTTGTGACGCATAACACGAAAAAACTTTTCGAAGCTCTTCAAATCCCAATGGACTTCCTGCTGCTTCATCCAAGTACGTGGGAGGAAGATGAAGGATTCCTGACTGGCAAACGTAAGTTACAACAGCTTAAAGTGGTCAACGACGCTGCCGAACGCGGCGTTGCGTTGATTCAATCGTTTTTCGCTGTTCTTACAAACCAAGAGGATCAAAAACAATATCTTCTGCAATTGGTTGAGAAGCACCGGAAGGATTATCCAGACAGCAACAAGGCAACGATTGTTCGAGGACAAGTCTAATGACTGTAAGACTGTAAGACAGTGTAAGTGTAAGACTAGTGTAAGCCACATAATTTCTTACATAAATAACACTATGCCCATTGCCAATTTGCCCATTGCCTAATGCCTATGCCTACGGCCCTACGCCTATAATTAAAAACTTTGATCATCTTGTGCAACCAGTAAATATTAAACAACTGTCTTAAAACATTTCCAGGTTCAGTTTCAGATGCCACAGAACAAAATGGGGGGGTGTCACTTTAAAAAAATTAGAAAAAATATTTCATTGCCACCCTAACATACCCCAATACATATTTTTTACTTGCAAGTCGCAATAGCCTATCAACTACATAACAATATTTGTGAGCTAAACTATAGTTACATAACCAATTATCAGCTAAACTGGTGATTATCAGGAACAAATAACTGTTTTCAATTATTATTAAAATAGCCAGCGCGGTGGAGTTCAGAATCAAAGCGGCCTTCTGCAATGGCATCTCGTGGCCTTTGAAACATGCATGGTTTGCGAACACGTGACATATAATAGGCCTACCCGTAATAATTCATCAATTTTGCATCGATGCTAAGTTATATGCTGTTATATCTTACATCATAGCCCATTTCTTTTTCGGAACTGCGCCGCTGATTTTTTAAAAATTCATAGAAAGCATCATATATACGAAAAATTACAATTTCATTTTAATATGCAACAAAATAAAAAATATTGTGCGTTCAAAAGTCCCTAAAATGGTCGTAAACTGTCCGTATTTCACATTCACTAAGGTAGACAAAAATAATCCCAGCTGGCTCTACGTTTTCCGTAGAAAAAGCAGCGTAGAATAGCTGTGGGGTGTGTCATACCCCACCTCACCTCCAAAGTGTTAAGGGGTAACGGGAATCGATCGTGCTTCCTACTTGATTTTCTGCTCTTCACGCCAGTAATATTACGATTTATCTATCGGCGGTCTGGTGATAGGCCAAAGACTGATGGACCCTCAAATCATAATTCGGGGGTTCAACCCTCTCGTGAGAACAGAAAGAAAGAACAGAAAGGCGATAATAAGTCAAAACATTGCACTAGGTTCATGTTTTATTGGACCCCTAGACTAGAGAACTAATCCGGGCCAGCTGGAAAACCAGTAGGCCTACACTGATTGTAATTATTATTATTAAACTGTCATTTAGCCTATAGCGCGCTTAAACAAAAACAAAATCTTGCACAAAAGCGCGTAACAGAAAAGTCTAATCATAATAAATTTTGAACATATAAGTCTTAAGATTATTTTTTAAGAGCGATAATGTCGAAGATTTGCGAATGAAGTCCGGCAGTTTATTCCATTCAGCCGGGCCAGCTAGTGCAAATGCACGGTTTCCGAGTGATTGTGTGATAACAAAGTCAGTTTTGAGATGAAGATCGTAATCCTCGTCTGGATTGGAGAGATAAACAGTGTGTAACAAGTGATGACACATAAGAAGGAGATGAATTTGTATGGATTCGGTACATCGGAATGCAGATTTTGAAATTTATGCGGGCTTGTATGGGAAGCCAGTGTAGTTCACGAAGGCTGGGGGGTGACGTGATCACGCATAGTTAAGTTTTTGATAATCTTTGCAGCATAATGGAGAACAGTGGTAAGAGGTTGAAGGATTGATGCAGGGAGACCATAGAGGACTGAGCTGCAATAATCAATTCTAGAGATGACCAAGGCCTGTATTAGTATGCGGAGACATTTTTCGTTTAGACTTTTCTTGACTTGCCGTATGCGTCTGAGATGGAAGAAACAGAATTTAGTTATGGAGGATATTTGATTTTCATGGAGAGAGTATCATCGAGGAGAACACCAAGGTCTCGGACAACATCGACCGGTTTAATGAAGCAGTCTTGACCAAAGTTGAGGACAGTGTGGGGTATGTCAGTGGTGGGCGTCAGTAGTTAAAGTGATTTGGGTGAGCAGTGGGAACTCCGAAGAAGAGTTTTATTGGAACGCATGTGTTACCAGGGTTCCATCGCATGGTGGGAACGCAAGCAAAGAATTTCGAGAGCAGTTGGAACGCCGTTCCCAACGCGTTTCCATCCACTTTTAACGCTGATTGTAGACCTACTACAACTGGAGAGATCAGGCAGCGAGGTGTGAACTAGCCACCCGCCTTCATATGCCGAGGCCAAAAACAGTGAAGTCGCTAGCACATCACACCTATAAGGCTGCACTTGAGAGTTTGCTCATTGGACTGCTCTTCTCTTTTCACTATTAATGTTGCCAAAAATGCTCCTGACCCTGAGAGGCAGCCAAAGTGGGTATGAAATATTAGCAACTTCGTTTTCTCAGCCTCGGCTAATAAGGACGAATAGCGAATCCTGTTCCTCGCCGTTTGAGCGGAGTTTTAACAAAATAATTGCTTCTGCTGCTGATCTCCGTTAGTCTATTATTCTCCGTTACGAATTGAACGTTGTGCTTCGCAACGGAAAACGACTTTACAAATCGCGATTTAAAAGAAACTTGCCAAATCAGTTAGGTAGGCCCTGCTCGTGTGTGTAGTTCTGCGAGACAGGGTCTAAACTAATGTGCTTTGTGACACAAAGTGTGCAGTCTAATTGACTTCTCTGGATTGTGCAGTGTGCAGTGTGAATGTTTGAGAGATCAGCTCAAGTTAGTCAAGTAGGCCTGAAATACACACGATTTTCATTCTAATAGGCCTTACTGTAATTTTAGTTACGAGTTCAAGTAGGCCTACAGGCGGACAGTTTGGGGAAGTTGACATTTCTGAGTTCTTTCAGGCCTGCTTTGAGAGGTACTAGGCCTATTGCAATATAGGCCTAGGCTATGTTTGTTGTATATACCAGTGCTGCGTCAAATACTTTTCTAATGTGTTTTAAATATGAAATGCAAGTACACATATTTCAAAATTATTTCAAATGCAAACACAAAATGCAGTTTTCCAAAAGAGTAGGGCCTACTTGAAACAAGGCATATAATACAAATAATTATCTTGCTGTATTTTGCATTTGAAATACAAAATAAATTCACCCGAGCTCAGACGTAAACGTTAATGCTACGTACATGTAGGCCTACAAGTCATGTGAAAATTTACTTCGCTAAATGTCGCTTACACACGCTGCAATAAATTGTTCAATGTCAAGTAAGCCAACTTTCAACTCTAAAAATCCTTGTTCTGCTTTAACATCAGCAGTTTCTCAAAAGGGCCATCAGTGCGCCAGTGGCGTCACGATACTATAGGAGGTGCGAGGGGTGCGGATCGCACCGGGTTACACCTTCAGAGGGGATGACACCAAACGACAATAAAATGCCTACAAAGTTTTTATGCAGAGTTTCAGCAGATATTTATTATTTTAGAATTAACAATAAAATAATAACAACAAAGAAATTTGTCTAAGTTCAGCTTATATAATGTAAGCTGGGCTTACGAAAAATGCTTTTGGTCTGTGGGTTTACGGACTAAGAGCAGGTTTACTGAACTGTTCGTGTCTTGCTTTGAGTTGCGCTACGCTAGATCTGATCGAGTAAATCGATCTGAAAGGCACGATCGTTTGAGAACTTCGAAAAGACGTCACACACACACACGCGCACACACACAACACACATTCTGGAACACTCACACAGACGCAGGCCCGCACTCAGCATAACTTGATGATTAATACGAGTGTTTGCTTAGACAAAGTGCGTATGTCACACATGGCAAAGAACTAAGTATTGGACTAAATCCATGTTGTGTAATAGAGACCTATTCGGTCTAGACGTCTTGATTGTTTTGCAGTGAAGGCCTATAATAATGTCCAGGCATCCGAATTATCTGTATAATAGACCTCTTGATACCCGGCTGTTTGAACATCTACATTGGCTCCCCTCACTGCTCGCATTCAGCTAAAGGTATTTATCTTCATGTACCGATCTACCTGAGTCTTGCCCTTAAATACCTAAGCAATTCCATGCATAATGATACATAGGCCCACCTCGGCCCCCTTCCTTCGCACGCTGCGCTCTTCTGACCGTCTTGATCATTTTGTTCCTCGCGTGAGAACGGGCATGGCTTAGTCTCGCGCCTTTGTCTGCATTGGCACTTTACCATGTAAGCAACTTCCCCCATTGGTTCGCACCACCAGTATATTATCTGGTGGTCCTGCTACATCTTTTTGCTGCCTCAAACTTGCTTTATTCTCGGGCGCTTTCACCTTGTCAGCACCTCTGAATGGTGCGCACTGTGAGAGGCGCATAATAAGTCTTTGAATACAATACAATACAACAACAACCACAACAAGAACTACTACTATTACTACCACCACCGCCACCAATACGA
Source organism: Aporrectodea caliginosa (assembly GCA_020284085.1). Classification (NCBI taxonomy): domain Eukaryota; kingdom Metazoa; phylum Annelida; class Clitellata; order Crassiclitellata; family Lumbricidae; genus Aporrectodea; species Aporrectodea caliginosa. Next base: position 32,654 of record JACEVL010001188.1, read on the forward strand.
CTACGGGGCACTTGGATGGAGAAGCGTGACAGAGGTCTTGGGAAATTCCCTTCGACCTAGTGTGAATAACTAAAATGTTTAGCCTAATTAAATGCCGAGTTTGAAGAAGCAGCATTGTCCTCGATTGCGGGCGTAGCTCATCATCCTATTTTGACAACAAGTCAATGGACACATCAGCAGAATTTATTAAAATAAAAAGCCGGAATCATGGAGGAGCAATTTTTAAGGTTACAAGATTTAGGTAAACGAATTCTAAATGTCTTTTAACACAGTTCGGTTATTTAAACTGCAGATATTAGTAGCCAAGGCACTACCATCCCAAGAGATATCGAATATTATTTTAATATAGTAATTACTCATTACAAATTGTCCCAATCGTTAACATCCTTTCGATTGGTTCATTCAACTGTGAAACGGAAGGTAGTTAAAACATTGGTCTTAGTATCACAGTCATAATGAATACGCCAAATCTCATTCCTCTCGTTATCGTAGTGCAAGTCAAAGAGAAAATGGTGTTTGCCCTCATCCTGCTGCAGATTATATTTACCAAGGAGATTAAATTCTGAATCTAAAAGCTCCATTCCGTGGAACGTTTCAGTTACCAGAATTCTGCCATAAATATCGGCAAAAGTCACACAACTCTCTTCACAAGCTGATGATTCATATTGGCGTACAACGCTCCCACTCGTATCGATCTCCAGTAGCGATTTTTGATAATTTTTGTTGTTGACATAAGCGAATACCATGTTGCCATTTGATTTTTGAAGAATTACATTTTCATATCCCTCTACATCAGGCCTATTCAGAGACACCATCATTTCTCGTAGCAAGGAACCATTCGCATCGAATATGCTTACTTCGTCAGAATCCCGTCCGTCCTCCGTAGAAATGATTACTAGGTTACCATTTGCGGAGATGGATATCATAGAAATTGACGTCTTGTGACTTATCCATGGCGATATCTGAAACTGGTCTTCTGCATCTTTCGTTATGCGAAAGACTGAAAAGGATATTAAATCGTCCCATTCTATGCCCACATACACGCAGTTTGACACGCTGCAGCCCACCATGTACTCTGAATCTGTTCCTGGTAGCGGGATGACGGCCGTCACTTGTTCCATATCGTTGCGGTTGTAAACATTAATTAAACAGTCGTCTTTAGGCTTAAGCCTACGTCTGCAGAGCATAAATACGTCATCCTTCAGTGTAGTCACAGCCTGGATTTCTGTCGAGCTGAGCGGCGACTCATGCAACACTTCCAACCGAATCGTCCCAGGAGCTGAAAATAGAAATGACAAAATAAAAACCTTTTCTTAAAACGTGAAATATAATTAACAAGATACACGCATTCAGGCATTTACACGTGTAAAGACTTGTCAAGAAATTAACGGTGCTATAGGCTACATGCTACTTTAGGCGTTTTGCCCCACTCTACCCTAACTTGAAACTTAAAATGACATTGAATCGTAGATCTACGCTGTTTCGGAAAACGCGCGAGGAAGTAACATTTTGCACGCAGCGTACGTAGACCTGGAGGTATGCGTCAATATGAGCTGCAGTGAAGTCTACCCCACCTGGAATGAGATAACCAACCCCCACTCTGGTCGATTGTATTAATTTTCGTACTGCTGGCCGTTATATTATCGGAAATGAACAACTTCCCATTTAATGTCCAAAACGTTAAACCCCACTTCCGTCAACCGTAAGAGATCGCTCATACAACCCCACAACCCATCTGGTAGACGCCACTGATGATGAGCTCAACTTGTTTGCACTAATCCATGTACATTGTTCGCATGGCGACGTGCGACAGTCTTGTGGCCAGTATTACCGTGATGGATTGTCAATCCAGAGGCGGAGTCTAAATTCCCGCCAGAGCAGAAATTTAGTTCAAGATTTCTGCTCCATTTTGCATATCCAGCCAATTGAGCAAAAGACTGTACAAAGTCAGCTGGAAGAGTAGGCAGCGGGGCAGTGAGTTGGCTAAAGCTCAACTTGCAAGCTAAGGGCATTGAACCAGCTTATTCATGGCTGTCTCAGTTTTATCTTAATTAAGAGTCCTGGAACATTGACATTAATTCCATTTTCAAGTCTTCTAATATCGTAAGCAAGAATAAAGCTTGTTTAATAATAGCAATGAAGCTTCTTCGTTTCACGAACTGACCAGTGGCGTCTAGAGCTCTGTGAAGTTTCGTTCGGAAGGAGTCGGTCGTAAGGATGCTGCTCCATTGCGAACAGACACTTCCTAGTCTGCTTATCGCCTGATCGACCTTTTCTTTCCACTCACTTTTGGCCAGCCACCAACTCCTAACTTCCTTCGCTACGACTTTAACGAGGATACACTCAATTAGCTCGAACGGTAGATCTTGTATCTACACGTAAACATTAAAGGATATCACATATTATGCTAATACACTTCTTAAGAACGCTTCAGCATAAAGTGAACCAAGTGGAGCAATTTCTAAGCAGAGTCGTTTACATTACAACAATACATAATTTCATAGACATATATAGCGCCTATTCGTTTATTATCAAGGAGGTTGTCACACCACAACCTGTGTGTCTGCGTGTTAGGAGCGCATCCCGCGGTTGATGTGTCGTTGGATCAAGAACAGCCAAAAACGGTCCCGTCTTGTAGTGTTTCAGTGAGAAGCAGTGCTAGTGTTGTTATTGTTGTTTTTTGTTGTTGATATACTACTACTATTATTATTATTATTATTATTATTATTATTATTATTATTATTATTATTATTATTATTATTATTATTATTATTATTATTATTATTATTATTATTATTATTATTATTATTATTATTATTTTTACCCGATGATCCCTCAGGATTTATGAAAAATTGCTATAAGGAGCAGGAAATTTGTCTGGAGGGTCAGGCCTCGTCTTCAGGGTTTGCAGGAAAAGTGCCGTTGAATGCGACCAAGTTATTATTATTATTATTATTATTATTATTATTATTATTATTATTATTATTATTATTATTATTATTATTATTATTATTATTATTATTATTATTATTATTATTATTATTATTATTATTATTATTATTATTATGAGACAAATTTATTTCTTCATAAAGCCAACAAAGTTATGTACAGACTGATTAAAAATGGCTGTTTCAATATTTTTATAAGCCGTCATTCAGTCCTGGGCTACTGCTGTTGCAGTCCGAGGTGGCCAAAACAGATAGAGCGTTTCCAGTTTGTAGGGCGACTGATAGGGGTTGCAGTAGATGACTGGTCTCACGCTGGCCGCCTGTCGCTGCTGAGATCTTGCCTCCGAGTTTTTTTAACAAACTGCAGTGATTCTGTGTGCCAGCTTCCTACAGTTTCGACTGCAACTGGGACGAAGTGATGGACTGAGATTTAATAAGATTATAATAATAATAATAATAATAATAATAATAATAATAATAATAATAATAATAATAATAATAATAATAATAATAATAATAATAATAATAATAATAATAATAATAATAATAATTGGTATTATTCAGCATCATCAATTTTTCTCGTAGTTATTGATATATTTTCCAATTTTTAAATTTTTAAGCAGTCTTCATCGTAAAGCTCAGACATATTGGATCCATCCTTTTGCTGGTAAATTAGCGACTAAACGAAGTCGCTACACAGCTTTCGCTCAGCATGCTGGAAGCCCCAATCGAAGGCTCGCCTGAAGAACTCAAAGGACACTGAGCCAGGTTTACGACGGTTAGGAAAAACAGCGAGAAGCGAGATGGTAACAAGTTAGCTAGGAAGGAAGTCTGGATAGTCTATAATTATTCTGTTTAAACCGGCGACGGATATGACGCATTTAGACACAAAACTCCTCTCTTGATTTCGAATTTACGCCCTATTCAGTGCTAATACGGCTATTTGGCTAGAGAAAAGGCATGGCAACTATCAGACTATAGACTATTACTTTCAAGTAATTCACAAAGCTGAGAGCGTATACGAAGAATTTGGAATTACAGCTTAATGTCATATAGCTTACCGTCGTGTCATTCAGTAAGTCGAGTTTTGCCCGCTTAGCATTGTCTTCTTTCTGGAAGACTGCTAGAAGCAGAAAAATAAAGCAAGAATCTTAATAAGTGCAAGATAAACGCCTGAACTTTGTAACAACAGTGAAGCATTGTAAAAAACGATGCAATATTATGAATAATTTTAATAAATAAACTCTATATAGTTAGGCTATGTAGCTCGAAACTAACTGAATAAACTGCAATTTGAATAAAAGAAACAGATTTGATATTATATTCAAACAATCAAATTAACATTATCACATTTTTTTATAGTTAGGGCCTATAGCCCTACAAAGTGCCATGCAAAAAGCTTCTCGTCGCGTGATCTTGCCTGGAGCCTACACTACTGAATATGTGTGAAGAAGGAAAAACTGTCCGAAGGATTGGTTATGAAGTTCTGACCGACACTCCCAAGTGTTCATCGTAAAGTCACTGAAATTAAAACAATTTTTTTTATAAAGCACACTCTCAAAACTGTCTTGTATTAACTTACATTCTGAGCCTTCGTTCGTTTGCTCATCACTACTGGCTTCAGCTGATGTTCGTTTCTTCGGCATATTAGAAGGTATTGGGAGTAAAAAAACCAGTTCTTTAAAGAAAAAAATTCGCCTTTTGTAACAAGAGCGATGTTAGGCCTGTCATCAATGTTGCAAGAAACACCAAACGATTGTAAGTATATGTACTGTGACGTCACACAAAGGACGTGACGTCATACACTTTGTATTGTATTCATAAACACTATTAAAAGTGTTATTAGGTCTATAGTTATTATATGTTATAATTATAACTATATTATAATTATATTTCAATGAAGATACCAATTATTATTTTAATTGTTACTTCAGTTTTTATATTACTATTAAAAGTAATAGGCCTAGATACTGATTCACATTATTTTACTCCGGTGAAAAAGTATCTTACTTTGAAAATCGCCCTCTTTTATTTCGGCTGTCATTTAATTTTAAGTAAGATTTAGGCCTAATGGGTAGCCTACATTATTTAAATAGCAGACTTCTGTACGTGTTTGTCATGCAGTAGAACGTGAAATTATTGTTATAATTGTGATCGACAAGCGAATGTTGAACTTTCGAGGAAGTTAGTTGTTGAACTATCAAGTTGTTGAATTGTTAGAAAAGTTGATACTCTACGATCTTTGCTTACTCTATTTGTTTCTTATTATTTTAAATAGATTAAATTTGAAGGAACTGAATGATATTTTCCTCAAATCTATAAATCCAATTATAATGTTGAGAATGGGCATGGCATAAATATAAAGTCATGGACTTAAGATTCAATATCGGTTCATTGCAAAATTTGTTTGAAAATCTGGGTAGAGACCAGTGGCGTAACAAAGGGTTTCAGGGACTTTCAGCGCCCAGGGGCACGAGTTGATGATTGCGCCCCTTTTAATTTTCTTGTTGCTTTTTAATTGTTCTTATCATTGTACTGTGTAGCCTCCCACTGAAAGCTAATTTGCGCCCCTTGTGCTGCGCCTGGGGCGGTTCCCCCTCTGCCCCTTCGTTACGCCACTGGTAGAGACATTTCAATCTGTGTGTCGGGAGACTTTATACCGTGACACCGCCGTCGCACGAGGGTCGCAACAAAAGATTTCAACAGTGTTAAAATCTTTGGTCGTAACCATATCTATATTCTATGGTTGCAACGGCTTGAGCTGTAAAATATTTTGATGTCATACGCACGGTTGTCTAGGAATATGACGTGCAGGCTTATGAGCGATTTTCTGGGAATTATGTGACGTTATGTGAACGATTGTTTTTCGTTCTCTCTTGCTAGTATTAGCTGATCATAATTAACTTACAAATGTTATTGTGGTCAGAATGTTCACATGTGCAAACTCTATGAAATTTACAGATAAATGTTACTTCTATAGGCCTTCAAATAATTTCTTATAAGTACCTAAGCAGGTCAGAACACATAATTTATATGTAAACGGATTTGCACGTAGTTACACTTTTGTGCTTATTAGTTATTACCAACAAAAATGCCTATGCACTTTCTGGTCATATTATATTATTATGATGTCATGTATCAGTTAGACCTATATGAAGTTTTATGAGGTTCAAAAATGAACATGTATTTACCAACGATTAACGCTAAACTTCTTTGAGGTGGTAAGAAAGTGCATAACAAAGAGCAACAGCTAGTCGACTTACCCCAGATTTCTAATCGATTCACAAAATCGATAACAAATCTCCGCAATAACTTTTGAGAATGCCATGCAGACTGAGGGATTCATGCTCGTGGGCGGCTATAGAACAGCACTACGCGTTGAACCTCATCTGTTAGGACAATTCGAATCTTTTGGTCTTCTTCCACGCACGACTCTAATAAAGACGTCTGAAATATCTGCTTGTAGATGTCGAACGGAAACCATTCGGGCATGCAAACTTCACAGGCGTCTAGAGCCTACAAGCTCCTTGGGCGAAGGTCATTGTGCTCCATTTTTCCAGATGCCGGACTGAGCTGCTCATTTCCGCGACGAGATAGGCGCATCTATAATTGTAGAATGAAGACTTTCAACTGCTTCTTCACGAAGGCTCTTACGAACTTACATACGTAACGTGCAAGTTTTCTCTGTCTTGTCTAGCTTCTCATTTCAATTTCTTAGTAAATTTATTGTCTCAGTAGGGGCCAACCAAAACACAAACACGATTGAATGTTTTTGGGTACGTACACCCTATAGCACGCACACGGCCGGTTTAGCGTGGGAGGTCGACTGCAAAATAGGGCCTAGTAGCACAGTATAAATAATTATAATTATTTATACTGTGCTAGTAGGGAAGGACCGATTCTGGAATCGGAAAGCGATTAGCGCAGAATTTTGCCATAGACCGATTAATTGGAATCCACGCATCCTTGATCCGATTACCAAAAGATGTAATATTTTTTACCAACAACAATTAATTTTTCATTAATACAAAAATGTGCATGGCGACCTCCTATGGTAATTATTTAATCTTAAATATTGAAAGTCTGTGTAAAATAATAAAATTGTCATTCGACGCATCATCAAAATGGCGGACAGTCGGGCTTTTAGTAACAAACATTGCCTAGAACCAAATAAAAGTGAATATTGCCGAATAATCGGATCGGAATCGGCGAAGAAGCAGGCCAACTAATCCGAATCGGAAATCGGCAAAAATGCCAATCGGTCCTTCCCTACAAAATAGCGAATAAGAAGATTGACGCAGTGTATATGGAAAAACGCTATATATATAGTAGGCCTACTGGTAGGTTTCGTGTAAAAACTATTTCCGAATAACGGATTCCGAATAATTTCGTTATACAGGAGGAAGCAAGGCCAACATACATGTAGCATTTGGCTTGTTGAGCTTTATTTGAAAATAAAAGCAATAGGGCCTATACAGTAACCAAGGAACACACATTTTTATAGGCCCTATATATAAGAATATTTGTCAGAAAAGCTAGGCTACCGGTATCTTCCGGTTGCGAAGCGAATTTTTCCAGTTCGTGCTACTGCAGCAAGTGCCTCGCTTTTCAGTAATAGGCCTACCATTTCATACATCGGTGAGCTCTGTCTTCCAGTCTAGCGTCAACTTGTTCGGTGATCGATGTGCTCCGCAACCTGCCGATGTATTCATTCATTCATGTCGAACATTTAGCCTACATAGCACCGCTTCGAGAAAACTACTCAGAGGCGCTCCCGACACCAGCACGGCTAAAAAGAACATTCTCAAGGTGAGAAAAGAACGTAGGAGAGAGGGGAAGCGCTCCAGAGGAGACTATTTCAGGTCGAGGGTCCACCCCTGAGAATGCGCGATTCTGCCTAGTGGAGGTACGAGCAAATGGAACAAGGACCGAGCAGGCCCTATTTCGACGAGCGGAGGGATCGAGAGCCCATAGTAGGCCTACCGACGACAGGAAATTTGTGACGATGTGTGACATGGGGTGGGAGTTTGAAAAATGTGACGTCACATAAGGTCTATGTAATTAAATTTAACAATTTGCAACAATTTAATTTTAACAATAACAGCACTAAAAAATTGGAGTATTAAATATTCATTATTTTTGATTATTTTAATGTATGCGAACACCATTATTAATCATTTTCTAATTATTCAAATATTTGGTAACCGTCAGATTTTAAAATATTGATGCTCTCCCTCAGTGGCGTAACGAAGGGTTTCAGCGCCCGGGGGCAAGGGTTGATGACTGCGCCCCCTTTTAATCTTTTTGTTGACTTTTAATCGTTATTTTCATAGTACTGTGTACCACTGAAGGCTAATTTTGCGCCCCTCTGGTGCTGCGCCCGGGGGCGGCTGCCCCCTCTGCTCCCCCTTCGTTACGCCACTGCTCTCCTATTTTTCCATGAAGGAGCATTTTGCTTCGCCATGGGAGAATGGAGAAGCACAAATTCTGTAAATCTTTGGATAACTTGTTTATATTAAACATAGTTGTAAAAACGTTTTTCGTTTTTTATTATTTTTCAAAAATCGTCGGTTTTTTCGTTTTTATTTCTCGTCTCGTTTTTTTCCGTTTTTTTATTTTTGTAGGCTATGTAACTTTATTTATTTATTTACTGTCTGTCATTATTTGTTTAAGTTTGTTCTTGTCTGATATCCCTTACGTTGTCTCCGTCCTTTCAAGGATTCATCTAATTTACGTCACTATTTAGTGTCATCAATGTTACTTGGTGTTTAGGCTACTTATAAAGTTATGTTATTTGCTGATTAAAATTAGACAGTGTAAACAAGGTTTTTAATTTTAAAATGCAGAAAAGATGTAACAAAGTCAAATTATTTTCTTTTCCGTTTTTTCTCGTTTTTTCCGTTTTTTATTTTTTGGAAAAAACGACGTTTTATTTCGTTTTTTATTTTGTTTTTACCGTTTTTTACAACTATGATATTAAACATCTCGGATCCGGCTGAATTTAAACACTGTCCAATGATAGGGCCTACTAAGTGAGGAATAAAATTCGCTTGCCTGAAGACCAGAGCTAGATGGAGACCAATGAGTTGATAGCGTGAGTTGTGTTTAGGATTACAGCAATTGGAAGGCGGCCGCCTGAATAGATGGATCTGAGTGACATTTTTGAAATTAGCTTAGCTGGGACTATAGCCTAGGCCTATAGGGTCTATAGTTTTAAATGAAAAGCCTGAACAGTGATGGGTATAGGCCTAATGCAGCTTCACAATTTCACATAAAGGTAGGCTACAGTGAATCATAATTTGCGTTTCAAGCAGGCTTTTTTCGATCACTAAAGGTCAGCATTTGAATTAGGCCGACTAGTTTAGGCCTACCAGACAATTTATTCAAGTAGGTCCTACAGCAACATATCTCTGACATTGGAAGAAACGAGACAACGCATGCCATGAACTTACATACGTACTTTGCGAACCAAACGAAAATACCGATGACGTAAATTTTATAATGTCGTCATCTGGCGATTGTTGTTCCGATGACGTCATCTTTCGACCGATTATTTCGCGCCTTGGAAACGAGTCGATCAACGATCGAGCTTCATTTCGAAAGTTGACGTGAAGGAGGAGACCAGGCGTAGAGCTAATGGCAAACATATCGAGGAAAAAATATCGAAATTCGTCAATCAGGAGAAGTAGAAAGATGAAATTCGGCGAAAGAACTGTACCTTTTCATGCCACAAATTGAAAGATCGACACGACATGTAACTTTGAACAGAAGATCATCGAAAATTTGTATCAGAAAAAATTAATTCGAAATTCGACGAAAAACTGCTCCTTTTGAAGACACACATCGATCAATAATCTACACGACATTGGTATTTTGAACAGAAACTGGTCGATACTCATCGATCGCAAAGAAGCGGAAATCGAAGTTAAACGTAAGAATTGTTCAATATATAGGCATATAGGTATATATATATTATTATATATATATATATATATATATATATATATATATATATATATATATATATATATATATATATAGATAGAGAGAGAGAGAGAGAGAGAGAGAGCGAGACAGACAGACAGACAGACAGACAGACAGACAGACATACATACATACATACACAGACAGACAGACAGAAGACAGACAGACAGACAGACGACGACAGACAAACAGATAGAACAGGAAGACAGACAGATAGGCTATATTGTATCTTGCTATACTTTAGGAGGATGGTATTTAGAGTATATGGCCAGATTCGCAAAGGATTGGTAAGCCTGTAGGCCCTAATGCTTGACCAGTTTGTGTAAGGAGTATTAAAATTTGGGTCATCTGGCGAGAAACGAACTTTATATAAACCGGTAAAGCAATATATAAAGGCTCTCTAAAGGCGAAAGTGAGGTTATTCCTTAGTCTTAGAGCTTTTGTACAGGAGAACCTAAAACAAGCTGAGTATTAGCTTTTGCAAAGGAGAATCTAGGTTAAAACAAGCTCCGTCTTAGAGCTTTTGTAAAGGAGAACCGAGTGAGGTTATTCCTAGCTCTGTCCGCCTATTGTGAAGGAGAACCGAGTGAGGTTATTTCTATAAAACAAGCTCTGTATTAGAGCTTTTGCAAACGAGAACCGAGAGAGGTTTTTCCTATGAAGCGAGCGCCGTATTAGAGCTTTTGTGAAGGAGAACCGAGTGAGGTTATTCCTATATAAAGCAAGCTCTGTCTTCGAGCTATTGTGAAGGAGAACCGATTGAGGTTATTTCTATAAAACAAGCTCCGTCTTAGAGCTTTTGTAAACGAGAACCGAGTGAGGTTATTCCTAGAAACCGAGCGCCGTATTAGAGCTATTGTGAAGGGGAACCGAGTGAGATTATTCCTTAGAAAACAAGCTCCGTCTTCGAGCATTTGTAAAGGAGAACCGAGTGAGGTTATTCCTAGAAAACAAGCTCCGTCTTAGAGCTTTTGTAAAGGAAAACCGAGTGAGGCTATTCCTAGAAAACAAGCGCCGTCTTAGAGCTATTGTAAAGGGGAACCGAGTGAGGTTATTCCTATAAAACAAGCTCTGTCTCAGAGCTTTTGTAAAGGAGAACCAGTGAGATTATTCCTAGAACACAAGCACCGTCTTAGAGCTTTTGTAAAGGAGAACCGAATGAGGTTATTCCTATAAAACGAGCTCCGTCTTAGAGCTTTTGTAAAAGAAAACCGAGTGAGGCTATTCCTAGAAAACAAGCGCCGTCTTAGAGCTATTGTAAAGGGGAACCGAGTGAGGTTATTCCTATAAAACAAGCTCTGTCTTAGAGCTTTTGTAAAGGAGAACCGAGTGAGGTTATTCCTAGAAAACAAGCTCCGTCTTAGAGCTTTTGTAAAGGAGAACCGAATGAGGTTATTCCTATAAAACGAGCTCCGTCTTAGAGCTTTCGTAAAGGAGAACCGAGTGAGGTTATTCCTAGAAAACAAGCTCCGTCTTGGAGTTTTTGTAAAGGAGAACCGAGTGAGGTTATTCCTATGAAGCAAGCTCTGTCTTAGAGCTATTGTAGAGGAGAACCGAGTGAGGTTATTCCTATAAAACAAGCTCCGTCTTAGAGCTATTGTAAAGGAGAACCGAGTGAGATTATTCCTAGAAAACAAGCTCCGTCTGAGAGCTTTTGTAAAGGAGGGCAATTTAGCATGCATGCACAGATAGCCACAAAGTCAGTTGTTAAGATATTAGTTGACTGATCTGATGATTTATTAACAGCTGCTTAATCGAGTAAGTCATAATGCTTAATGACTGACTATGTTGTCAGAGCTTATCAACTAGCAGAGTCCACTTCCAGTCAACTTCTGAACACCAGTAGGGACCTGTATGCATGCAATAATGTATGGATGTATATACAGTAAGTATTATGTACATGTATGTAATGCTTGTAAGCATACATGTAGGCAAGCATGTATGCACGTATGAATGAATATGTATGCATGGACCTGGGCATTTTACACAACTTTTTAAGAACGTCTTAAAATGTAAATGTGCATATGTCTTTATATAGTGACTACATGGCAATGCTGTTTGCCAGCCTAACTGATGCTACAGTTCTAAAACAAAGACAAATGCCAATATTAATGCTTTGATGTGCTTCTCTGTAGGCCCACAGTACTGGACAATATTGATTACATCAAACACCAATATAGTAGCAGGAGTCTAAAATCGGCCGTCATACCTCCTGCGCGTCGCCTTTGCAGCATCAACTGGTAACCAATTAACCCAACATTCATCTAACGTTCAACATCGTCACCTGAAGGATGGCACCTAACAGGATGCCGCATTATTACTTTATTATTATTACTTTACAATATTATTACTTCTATGAACCTTTATCATATGTTTTTGTTCATCTACATCGTTTTGCCTGTTGTTTTATGAAATAAATGAATATAGGCTACATACATAATGTTCTGGCAAAATTAATGGTGCTTATAAGGCCAGCAGTATTTAGCTATGAAGAAGACAAGAAAATGGTTCTTGTGTTGCTACAAGGTAGGCCTAGAAAACTTATTACGCCATGCAACTTTGAAAAACAACATATAAAACTGTGTTCCCAATTTCAAAAACCCAAACTGTAAATTTTTGACAAGTTCACCCTTGTGGTGCTCAATTGCTATCATCAAGAGGTTTCTGAGCAAGTAGTCTGACTTACTCAACTAAACACCACTCAAGTCAATGACAACCCATCTGATTTTATACAGCACTCATCAATACACTGGTGCCCACACTGCCCAGTGCATAGATTGTGAGTAGCACTTGATAAATTTTGAGTTTGCAATTATGATTACCTCCATAGAAGTATTCATCGACGGTTCTCAACCATCCGACATCATCGTGTGTATGAGGCACCAAGTGAACATTTAACATTCCTGGCTTTCCCACATTGCATTGCTAAAGACGAATATAATAAATACAGCATATAAAACAGTTCTCAGTTCCCCAATTTTTTAATTTGCATAATTAGCCCATGCTTGATTGACTTTCATAGTAATCAAAACTTTCTAAATAACCATTTAATCAATTAAGAACAGTTAGTCTACATGCCCATTTTACACAACACTTGTATTATTTGTAAGGCTACTGTCTGAAATTTATATCTGGTTGACATCACTGTCTCCAACCTTTGCATCGAAAAATCATGCTATATGTAACCAGAGATGGTTACTGCATCTAGAGGTACCTCAAGCAAATCTTTAATTCACATTTTCGTTGCAACTCAAATAAATTAATCTTACATACATAATAAATGCAATATGATGATGATGACGATGATGACGACGATGATGATGACAATGATGATGCTGATAACAATAATAATCAAACGCTTTCACGTCTTTGCCTTCCAAGGCACTTTTGCTAGATCTTGACGAGCTCTAGCCGTCCCAGAATGGATTTTAATTTTAATTTTCTAATTCCTGAGGATCTGAGGAACCTCAGGGCAAAAAACAAAATAAATAAATAAATAATAAATAATAATAATAATAATAATAATAATAATAATAATAATAATAACAAGGGGCACGTTAGCACAACCCAACAGGGTCGAGGTCTGCTAACTCCAGTTTGAGAGCCTGAGGGATTATTACTACTTCAGGCGAAATAACAACAACAACAGCAACAACAACAACATCAACAACGACAACAACAATAATGCACTCAAGGCGATAGGAGACAAAGTTTTAAAAAGGTAAATTGAGAATTTAAGTGTGCTCAACAAAGCTTTATAAGAAGCACTCTGTGGAAGACTAAAGGTCCATGAGTTTGAGTGCATGTACATTACAGCTGTAGGCTACCTAGCCAATAATATTCATTCATTCATTCATTACGAAGTTTTGTGTACCGTACCGCCCCATTAAGGCTACTACTCAGAAGCGCTCCCGACCCTAGCACGGCTGAAAAGGACAGTTTGGGTGAGAATAGAAAGAGTCAGAGTGGACCCTGGGGAGCAAGCGCAGAACCAAAGGGAGTCTGATCCAGAGCAAGGGGCCAACCGCATAATTATGAGTAAAGTGTGGCCAAATACAGTAGGCCTACACTATGTGCTGTCAAGATGATCAATTACTAAAACATTGGGTTTTCACCTCTATGACCCGGGTTCAAATCCCGGAACCGTCAATACTTCAGAGGTACATTAATCACATTGTCCCAATGTGCTTAACCGCTTTAACGTCATCACTTAATATTTGTGTCTCCCATTACATGGGCACCCGCAATTAGAAGCAGTCCTAGTAGGCAGTTCTTGAATATCGTGCCCCTCCTAAAAATTTACATAGAAAAACTGGGTGTAGCCTATCCCAGTTGTCATGTACTGCTACTCCTGCACAAATATCTGGGGCGTCCACGGTGTTTCCTTAAACCCAATAGGCTGCATAACCTGAATGATAAATAGGCCTATCAGAATATAGGCTAGTTTTACCTCATATCCGCACTGGGCGGCTGCTTCTGGCTCATCGTTTACATTTTCGTTACGCTTGATTTTAAGGATGAAATCGTCGACGATTGCTTTCGCTTCCTCCGTCTCAACCGTCTGCTTCAGGGTCTCATCTACACCTTCGACGCTGAACCGCCGTTCCTGCAGACGGTCCCTGAATGTCTTAGCCAGACACCCGCCAAAGGCCAGAGCCAACGTACAATACAACAGCACAGCCCTCATCTTTCCAGTCTTCTAACAAAACTGAATTACCTTTGCGGTAAACGCTCCAGTTGCACGTTACGACTCAACGCCCCCTTGGAGATAAACCGAGATAAGTCTCTATCGGGAGCTGATAACGAGAAGTCAATTCATACTCAAATCGGAGGCGTTTCTTGGTCAGTCCCAGATAAGCAGATTTTTTGAAAGAAAATCGTCCTTATGCCTTAAACACCCGAAAAAGTTATGTAGGCCTACAGGGCCTACGCTGAACCTAAACGAAAGATCCTATACAGGCCGCGCGGAATCGTAATAGTCTAGGGCGCCGAAGCGGGGTTCAAATAGCCACATTAAGAGTGTGTCGTACATCGCCAACGTACGTCTGATCCTCGTTGACTCCAGACCGCGTAGTGCGATGCTGGTATGTCTTTTACATAAGATGATGTGTTGCAAGGGCGATACTCATCCAGCCATTCATTTAGGGCTGCCTTTTGCTTTTGCTAATCCGGGACGCCCGCAGTCAGTCACTCGATATGCCATTACCAATTTACGCTGTCCACATATTCACTGTCGGTAAAGTCTATTTCTCCAAAATTATCCGAAATTTAAAAAAATTCAACTGATAACAAACAGGGGTAACCCAAATTCATCCGTTTGCGTATGGAAACCAAAAGGGGGGGCGGGGGTCAACCTCGATAATACGTTGTTTATATTGGCCTTCCTTCAAATGAGTCGTCTGTATTGGCCTTCCTTCAAAATTAATGATTCATGGAGACAATTACTACAGAGATAAAGAATTAGGGCTGTGGCCAGGTAGTGTTGTTTTCGTTAACGAAAACTAAAACGAAAACCTTCGAAAACTCAGGGTTATAGTTAACTTAAACTAAACCTCGATAATACGTTGTTTATATTGGCCTTCCTTCAAATGAGTCATCTATATTGGCCTTCCTTCAAAATTAATGATTCATGGAGACAATTACTACAGAGATAAAGAATTAGGGCTGTGGCCCGGTAGTGTTCTTTTCGTTAACGAAAACTAAAACGAAAACCTTCGAAAACTCAGGGTTATAGTTAACTTAAACTAAAACTTGTTGAAATCACTAAAACTAATAATAACTAAAACTCGCGGAACCGGGCAAAAACGGTAACTGAAACTAAAACAGTCAAAACTAATAATAACGAAAACATCTAACAAAAACACACAACGAAAACCTAGCGTCCTTGAATAGGCCTACATGGCATCTTGTCATACTGTAAGAATAATGGCTGCTATTCCATATTTGCAGTAATTTTATATACATTGTTGATGGCTAAATATCAGTGAACGAATAACTGAAACTAAAACTGTAATGAGGAAGTGTCAGTTTCTATTAACTGAAACTAAAACTTTGTGAAATAACTAAAACTAATAATAACTAAAACATCAAGCATGTAAAACTAATAATAACTGAAACTAAACCTAGCGGTAAAACTAAAACAACACTAGCTGTGGGAGAGTTATCAAACAATTGTATGCGGGTAACGGGTTACCTGATTGGATTACACATCGTTCAATCTGGCCCATTAAAACGGCAGACTACCGCTGGTCCTAGATTTGAGCTGCTAGGTGCTTGTTAGTGCTGCTGCTTTAAACACTAGTTTATTCAGTGGTCTATAATTAGTACAGCAGATGTTCGGTCGACGAACTTAATAGTCATTGGGGGTTGCTTCAAATGTACGTATGCAGGTGGGAGGGGTGCAAAAAGGTACACGTGCATGCAGGGACTGCCAGAGAGGGTGAATTTTTCCCGGAATTTTGCGACGTACTAAATGGATGACCCCTACAAGGTATTAACACTTTAATGATGAGCTACATTGGTATCCCAGTCAATTTTAGTACACTCTCGTCGTTAAAGTGTTATAATAAATTATAATATATAGCCAAATGACAGAGTTTTGTTAGTATTTATTTTAGTAAATATCATGCATGTTTCTCATTTGCCCATCAGTTTAGCCTTCAGCTGCATGTGTTTACTACTGTATCAGATCTAATCCAATCAGATCATGTACATATATATTTTGTGCATTGCCTACATCAGCATTCATGCATATACAAACTTTCACACAAGAAAACAACAGATTTCAATCTTCAATATTGAAGCCTAAACTGAACACAAAGTTATCTAATAGCTAATTATTTGCAAACATCATGCTACAGGAAAATTAAGTTAACAATGATTTTTATGAAGTAATGAATGAATGAATGAATGAATGAAGACTTCCTGGCTTTGAGTTAACCTCACTGAGAACGCATACCTTCTTCTACGAATTCGTATATGCAGTCAAACTTTCACACAAGAAAAGCATGAACAAGCTCAGACGCTCGACAAACAAATTCCGCATTAAATACATTCCATCCGGTAGTGTTAATTACTTTATGTTTACCTATTCGTTGACTGCAATATGTGAAAAATAAATTCGTAGCCAAGTTTGAAATGGTTTAGCTTTAGCAAGCAGTCCTTAACCCGAGACTTATAAAGGACTGTCTGGTGCTTTGACTGTCACGTGGAATGTTCGGATCTGCATTGGTTTCAGTTCAACAATCAGCTCAATCGGATCAACCGGTGTCACAAATGAACTCATATCTGTCAAAAACATCAAAAGATGCAAAGACTAAATGTAACCAGGCCACAATTATACTACTGTACTACAACAAACAACAGATTTCAATATTCAAGCCTAATCCGAGCACAAAAAGTTATCTAATAGCTAATTATTTGTAAACATCATGCTACAGGAAAATTAAATTAACAATGATTGCTATGAAGTAATGAATGAATGAATTAATGAATTAATGAAGACTTCCTGGCTTTAGGACCCATGCTTCTTTTTCTTGTTTTCACTAAAACAGGTTGATACAGCCGAGCTGGTCATATGCGAAAGCCTGCTATCCATTACCTCAGAAGTGGTGGTGTTCAGAAATATCTAGTGACGTGAAGACTGAAGAGGTTAGTCAATTGATTGAAAACTGCCATTCTAGCTGGCTGTTTTGGTTGCATGTCCATCATCGAACAAGTTCAGCATCTCATCAACTGAAGATCTTACCAGTCATCTACTTCCATGCTGATTACATGGGATTCTCTGGGATAGAAAAGGTTGCCAAAAATGATTAACAATGAAGCTGGTTTGGCCATAGCAAATGTACTAAGGGCCAACACTATATGGATGGAGTCCATACGTCCAAAATAAGACTTGCAATCTCTTTCACTGTTCTTTGCTGTCCTTATAATTTTTCCAAACACGGCAACCAATGGCTGGGGCCATGGCCCTTCTAGATCGGCCCTGATAGCAGCATAAAGCATATAATGGTATATGTATGTTATTAAACCTTTAACTTGTAATGAAAACTTTAAAAAGCTTCACTGACCACGTGTGGTTCGACCATAGTTCTCCACATTCCACTGCAACCTGGTTGCCTTTGACAGAGGCTGATTGGCTCCAAGGGTTTGTTCTTCCACAGATACAACCATAAATGGAGCAAACAGACCCTACAAAAAGTTTTTCATGCAGACAGAGATATAACACGGCAATTGGCTTTGCATACTCAGAATGTATATCAATATAAATTATTATTGCTTCAACACTTTAAGAAATATCAGGAAATAAATGAACATAATGTGAAAATAATTAAATGAATAACAAAAGCCGATTTGACTGAAAATCTGATTTGACTGAGAAGGTCCATATCAAAATAAATAAATATGTAGTGCATACCTTGAGTTGCACCTTAGCCACCTGAGAGAGCACCATGTCTTCATTCTTCTGGTAGAAGTGTTCCAGACGCATCAGGAACTTCCCAGCATGAAAGTGCTCCAGGGTGAGCAAGTGCACATTCTCAGGCAAACTGCTCTTCAGTCCAGACCACTGTTTCAAAGACACAGAAATGACATATGCAGCAACTTAAAAATGTACCCAGGTACATATCCAAAACATACTTACTTACTTACTTAGTCCTTCCCGTGCAGGTCTGCACATTGGGCAATGCATCTCCTCCACTTGTCTCTGTCCATTGCCAGCTCCTCAGCCTCATTCCACGACATTCCATCTCAAACATGGTCTCCAAGCATAAACTCAAGTCATATGTATTGGATGGTTTTTGGCCACTTGTTTCCAACCACATTATAAACTGCTGAATCGGAGTTTCACGCCGAAGCGCATGCAATGCATGAATATGTATATATGTAGGTATGTATCTATCCGCGCATAAGATTTTATAAAGCACATTTTAAGAGCTCATGTGCACCAACCAGCACAAACACCTCTTCTATAAAGGTGAAGATGACTGTCGAGGTTCAATCCAGGAGTGGAGGACTCTTGTATTTGATTCTTTCCTCAATATAACAAGTGGTTCAAATACAATGTGTACAATACAATAGGTATCCAGTGGATTGCATCATATCTCTCATATATTCTGAAATCTGAAATCTGAAAGAAGTTGGCTAATTGGCCACTAGACAGGGGCAAGTTCACAATGGACTGAAACTGATGGTATTTTGGCAAGCTTGCAAGGATGGAATTGCAGTAGTTCAGGTGTGTTAGGACAAAGGAATGTAGTAGGGTTGCGGCAAAGCTAAGCAATAGGTTATGCCTTATTGACCAAATCTGATGTAGCTGATAAAGGCACGACCTGCACAACAAGTTCATGTGGTCAGACCGGGACAATACATCTGAACCTTTAATCAAATATTTTTCAAAATAATTTTAAAAGCAAAACATATCACAAATGTGGCAGAATTGAAGTTTTTAAATTGGCTGATGCTGCTGAATTCCCTCGCACTGAGCCACTGCAGCCATCACAGACATTCTTACCATTGTCCGATAGTGTTTGCTGAAGGCATCTGGAGTCATAGAAGTTTGAATGAAGCCAACAGAGGGCTCCATGTAGATTTTCTGTGCTGAGTCTCGATGCAGAGGAACTGAATCAGCAATCGTATCCAGAAAGATGTAGTACTTTCCTAACAAAGGAAACACAGTTTAACGTTAACAGTAGTAGCATTGCTATTTATCAAGTTTTTATTTGTACAGTTGAAAAAGCAAAGTTGCACATGATGCAAACCGCTATTCTCATCATTATAACACCTATTATCAGTGTAAAATCAGTAATGAATGTAAAATATTTACTAAACTTAGATTTAAGAAAAGTGAAGTGATTGAAAAGCCATTATGAAGAAAATTAAATTAATGGATGCTACTGTAAGATGAGCTACAAGTCTGCATAAGTGTATCGCGAACTATACAGCAAGCAGACAGGATCTGTAACTGAAATGCCGAGGGTTTGTGCCTGCACAGCAAGTTCCGTGTAATGACTCAGGGCAGGCTGTCGCCAAGCAGCATTCTACGTAATGTAATGCAACGACAATATGATTCCAGTGTAAGGTGGGAAGTAAATGGAAAGTTCAGCAATGTATTGGCTCTGCATCTAGGACCGTGAGATTCGCCTGTTGCCGACTCAAGGGCTGAGGAGTGGGTGTTCTGCACTTCAAACATACCACCAGGACATGGGTGCTTTAATTCATAAGCATTTCAGATATATATTATCACTTTTAAAGAACGTCTGAAAGTATGGCACCACAACAATAAATTCAGCACAGCCCTCTAGGATTTTACTTCTGTAGTGCAAAGTCTAATAGACAATTTTGCAAGAAGCATCTCATCCAGCTTCTAAAATATGAATGTAAAAAATGTCAGAGACTTCTGACCGTTAAGTTTGTAGAAACTAAGAAACTGACCTCTGACGATAAGACCTTTTCCGTCAAGTCCTGGTTCATTCAGTGGTTCGGAAACTCCAAGCCCATCATCATTTAAAATTCGTCTGTGTAACTAATAATTAAAAATGATAAATTTAAAAATGGAAATAAGCAACAAAACATACATCATAAACCCAGTAGTACAATTAAAAAACTCAGGGATTACAGTCTGTAAAAAAGTAAAATGCTAAATAAACATAGGGTACTACACTATGAGAGGACTAGTATGTCTATATCTGTAAATACAAAAAGTAAGTAAAACTAGGGTTTAATTAGGCCTTATGTGAATAAGTAAAATTAAGTTCTGACCACTAAATAGTACTACATGTACATGCTTACCTATAATAGTGAAAATTGTCATATTTTATATATGTTTATGTGCTTATGATCATGGCCTTGAATAGCATCACACAAAGTTGAAACTCTTACCATAAGTTCAATATCACCATCAACGATGCTGGAGCCACCTTGTGACCTGTCCGTCAGTATAGTCAGCTGCCGATTTTGTGCAACATCCTATTAAGAAGAGCAATAATTAAAACATGTGCCAGAGGACAAATAACTGAACAAGGATGGATTACAAAGGCAATAAACGTTTAACCTGCTATTAAAAGTTGGACCAGCATCGGGAGTTGCATGGTCACCCGTGCTAAACCCTCCATTCCTTAGGATGCTCGGCCGGTGACTGACAAAGTGTGCACATCACTTAAGAAGAGTAGCAGCAATATTACAAAAATAAGAAGAAACATCATCCAAAGTGAAACAATATTTCAACATGAAAAATGCAAACAATAATTATTGTTCTGTTTAGTAAAACATGAGACCAAGATGAACGTGTCTGATACAACATGTATTTTCTGGAAGAAAAATAAACTAAAACACATAGAATTGTAAAACAATGACTGAACAGGTGAGTAGTAGTTGAATAAAGAAATTAATTAGTTAATTAGTGAATAAACTATCCCTACTTGAATGTAAATTCGACTGTTCACAGGGTAGTAATTTCCAGCCACAGGTTCTGTCTGATCAAGTTTCCATGTAGGTCGATAATCTCGACTGTCAATTAAGCAAAAGGAAAATACAAAGATATGAGAGCATTATCACTGTTAAGAACCAGAAGTAAACACATGAAAGTATGTCATATAAGAAAATTTAAGTTAAATTTTGTTTAGGAAATTAAAGACTGCTACATAGTTACCAATAACTAGCAGAATGTTAACTAACTGATAAAGCACCCAATAACGTAAATCCTGGCCCAAAAGCGTTGCCAATTAATAAAAGCACGGAGAAATGTAAAAAAAATCCATTTTAAAAAGTCAAGTTTCTTTTTTATTATTTTATTTTCAAAGCAAAAATACTTCTACAACAATATTTATTAAGATAAAACTGAATATAGAGTACAGAAATAATGTGGTTTTTATGTAACATATCTCTTTTTACAGTAGTTGAAATACGTGTGATTCAGAACTGAAGGAAAGTTTTGGCTAAAGAAACACAACCAGAAAAATTTATTAGTAACAAATATACAGTTTCACACAACACTAGATATCAAACTTCACTGTTAGTACTTCATCATTGTGACACATTAAGTGGATTAAAACATAAATGAACAGGCAAGAAAGCACCAACACTCGTTTGAGAACTTCTCGACCATTGGCATCAGTGTAGAAGACACC
>JACEVL010001189.1:0-46464 GCA_020284085.1 Aporrectodea caliginosa
AATATGGGCTCTATAATACGGCTTTGTGCGGGCATGCTGGTCGGGGTCTGCCATCGCTCTACAATAGTTTCTACTATTTATTAATATCGTTACTCGATTTTCATATTAATTTTATTTACGAAAACAAAAACCAGAAGAAGCGCCATCGAAAGATACAAGCACAGGTGTCTCCATCGTAAACCGTGGGTGAGACACGTACTGTATTCCCCACAAGAAGCGACTCTAAGCATAATAATCTAGGCCTACTTAGTCGTCATAAATTTAGCCTCAGAGATCCTTCAAGCAGCGACGACCACGCAGCAATATATCCTGTGCGCGTCAATTGTTTTCCTAAAGTACTAACTCTACAACCAGATATTGATGGCCACACTAAGTGCAGTCGTCAATCGTCATAATTCAAGTCCCATAAGAAGCGAAGTCACTGTATCCCATAAATTATATCCTGTAGGTGTCACATGTTGTTTGAATTCGCATCACTTCAACTTTATTGGCCAGG
This sequence comes from Aporrectodea caliginosa, assembly GCA_020284085.1. Lineage (NCBI taxonomy): Eukaryota > Metazoa > Annelida > Clitellata > Crassiclitellata > Lumbricidae > Aporrectodea > Aporrectodea caliginosa. The sequence continues at coordinate 497 of JACEVL010001189.1, forward strand.
TATTTATAGCCACACTATAGGCACAGTAACTTATACAATCGCCATAATTTTAGTCCCAATGACCCATAAGAAGCAACACCCCCGTAGCCATGTATCCTGTGCCACCCACGTGTTTTTCTGCATTCGCATCTATTCAAAAAAAAATCTAATATCAGATGTTACTAGCCTAGCCACGTATATGCAATTATTTACTCCATCACCATGATTTAAGTCCCATAAGAACTGAGGCCACTGTATCCCATATATCCTGTAAGTGCCACATTTACCTCTGAATTCGTATCACTTCAATTAATTATTGGCAAGACATATATAACCACTTTAGGCATAATAATCTATTCAATCGCCATAATTCAAGTCCCACTGACCCACAAGAAGCAACACCCCCACAGCCATAATATCCTGTGCCACCCACGTGTTTTCTGCATTCGCATCTATTCAATAAATCTAAAATCAGATGTTACTAGCCTATCCACGTATATGCAATTATTTACTCCATCACCATGATTTAAGTCTCATAAGAACTGAGGCCACTGTATCCCATGTATCCTGTAAGTGCCACATTTACCTCTGAATTCGTATCACTTCAATTAATTATTGGCAAGACATATATAACCACTTTAGGCATAATAATCTATTCAATCGCCATAATTCAAGTCCCACTGACCCACGAGAAGCAATGCCCCCGCAGCCATATATGTTGTGCAACCCACGTGTTTTTCTGCATTTGCATCTCTTTAATAAATCTAAAACCAGATGCTAATAGCCACGTGTGTGCAATTCAAGCACCATGACCTAAGTCCCATAAGAGGTGAGGCCACTGTATCCCATATATCCTGTAAGTGCCACATTTTCCTCTGCATTCGTATCACTTCAATTAGCGGCCAGGTCTATATATAACCACTCTAGGCATAATGATCTATTCAATCGCCATAATTCAAGTCCAAGTGACCCACAAGAAGCCATACCCTCGCAGCCATATATCCTGTGCAACCCACGTGTTTTTCTGCATTCGAATATCTGCAGTTGGCCGAATTCTAAGCAATATTTTAATAACTAACCACTTTAAAGCGGCATGGGTGCACGCAGGTAGGCTATACACATGAACATACATGTAAGAGCATTCGAATGGATCAGAAAAAATAAAATCTTGTTTGAAGACATACGCTCGGACATCATTCTGAACAAAGTTTGGTCGCTTATACAAAATTGCTGTATCTACGACATGCGCACGTTGGTAAAATTTACGCCCGCTATCGTTCTGTTTGAAATGTGTCTTGCAGATGGGACGAAAATTAAGTTTCCTGAGACAATTTATCAAGGTTTAATAACCCTAGGCATGAATAACCCCTACGATTATTTTTTAATTGGCAATATCACGGATCCGTTCCTGCCAACACGGGGACGTGACCTAGGAGGTATCGAACTCAAGTAATAAAATTGTAATCCAAGAAATTAAGAAAGGCGGCGATGTCATCTTCACATCACCGTGATCGTAGATTTGCAATCGTAAGTGTTAAGTCAGTAAGAGGTGTGGCAAAAGGTATCAAGACGTAGGGCAATATTCCAAATGAAATAAGCTACCGCTACAAGTTTCAAACGAGGCTACATCAACTAATGGAATGTAGAGGGTCGAAGGAATCCCCTATACCACAAACCTCAGGTGAACGGATCCGGTAGTGCTAACACAGATTTAAGAAAAGTTCATACTACGGATTAAAATTCACAGCGATCTGATCAGAATGCTGTCTCAACTATTAAATAACGTTTAGTCGCGAAGACGCATCTCTAGAAATATTGATTTTCTGACCCGACCGAATAGCAGTCGAACGCAGCACGCTGTTAATTAGTTTACCATAGTCTACCATAGTTTGTAGCAATCGACATAAAAGCTGGAAAAGCATTGTCTTCTGTTACAGTCATTAGCTTATTAATGCCTCAATTCGACAGGATTTGTAACCAAGGCTTCAAAAGGGGGCGCTGTTATTGAGCTGAGCAATATTATTATTCTGATGCTATGTTATTGTTATTGAGTGTAGGACATACTGCTCATGCAGTATATTTTACCATAGTCTAATACGTGTGCAGTAATTGTCATACGAGCTGGAATAGCACGGTCCTCTTTTAACCACATGTTCGAATGCGGAGGGATTTTTTAGAGTTGAAAAATTTATCAAGGGTTCAAGAAAGGAGTACTTGGTAGTTGGTAGTTGGTACTCTCACAGGAGAGGTCCAAAAACCTTATTATTATTTGAATATAGAGTGCAGTGAACAAGCTAAGGACATCCAAGCGGAAGCTGTTGAGAGATAAAAGAAATTGTAATAAGAAATATCCTAATTCCAACTTCAGAGGTTGTTAAAGAAATTTCAAGACAAAAGGGTAGAAACCCCTGAAGCACATGATCCGATAAATAACTCAACATATCTGCAGTCACAACAGAGAGGGATGGAGGTCTTCCATAAACGAGCGGCTTATGCGTGCGGGAGCAATGAGCATCGCCAAGGCCATAAGTCAAGTAAGTCATCTGCAGTCACAACGCATCCGGAGTCCAGACTCGAAGAACTCCGAATGACACAATCTGCCCTGACCCCCTATCTTATGCACTTCCCCAAGTCGTATGGTCATGTGAAAACCTAGGACGTGAAAAACGCATTTAGCAGAGCCGTCCGAAAGGGTAGCCCACATAAGAAAAACAGGCACCTTCGGCAAGATACATTGCTTCGGCAGGAAATCAAGACGAATTTATCTAACAGGACCCAAACACCATCGGTGTTCAAACACATACGCCGCTCATTTAAAAGAGGGAAAGCTACCCACGTTAAATAGCAAACCATTTATGGTGCGACCGTAGAGATCACCTTTATTGGTGCAGTATATTTAGCTCTCTTTACTAGTAATGGCAATATAATGCACTATTATGCAGCCTTTCAGTACTGTTCTGGTTACCTAGCCATACATCCTGGCGTGCCAAGTGCTTTCGCATCGTTGAATTAATTGCAAGCCACTTGAGAGCCACTTTAAGTATTATTACGTTGTTAAATCGTCATAATCATAAATAATTCTCGGCAAGATGTTGATGCCACTTTGAACTTAATATCTTTAAACCTAATTTATGCTATCTACTCAATCGTCATAAATGAAGTCTCTTTGTCTATAACAAACAAAGCCCCCGCAGTCACATATCTTATGCGCGCCACATGTTTATCTATATTCCAAATCAGATCTTGATAGCTGTATTAACTGATCAGACACCATAATTTTCACAGCCAGTTAAAATGTGTTTGGACCAGTTATTTTTGCATGCACTTCAGACTGGAGCAGAAACTATAAAACCAGGTGTTGGTAGGCTATACATGCTCATAGACTTCTGAATTTAGTTCTGTCATAGAAAGTATTGTATTGCCTGCAACGTTGGCATATTGGTAAAATGTTGAAAGTTACGCTAGCTGTCCTTCTCTTTGAAGTACTGGTTGCAGCAGTACAAGGCGCAGATGGGTGCTGTCCTGACATTCAGAAATCACTGGAAGATGTCAATTCTAAACTTGAAGATCTTCGTGCAAAACTCGGGAAACAATTTGGGTGGCCACCTTCTCAGGATGGTTTGTAGACTGTTGCTAACATTATAAGTAGTTCTAACCTGAAGACTTACTTAACACTGTTGAACCAGTGCCGGTGTAGGAGGCAGGGTGGACTCTAGGCACATTTTGTACTATAGAGTTCATGATAGTTCATCTGAACAGGGACTCCTACTTGTCCCTTTTGCTCGAACCTCCACTATGCAGAATCGCGCTTTCTCGGTGAGGGGCCCCTCGACCTGGAATGGCCTCCCTCTGGAGCTTCGCCTTGTTCCTATGACCTTCTCTCCCACGTTCTTCTCTCACCTTAAACCGTTCTTTTTGGCCGTGCTGGAGTCGGGAGCGCCTCTGAGTAGTTTCCTTGAAGGGGCGCTATACAAATGTTCGATATGAATGAATGAATGAATGAATGAATGAATGAATAGCTGTAGACACTGTGGAATCTAGAGTGCAGGAGTACAGCATCCCCAAACACGAGAGTAGACGGCGGGGTGGAGTTTAGGCATTTTGTACTCTAGAGTCTGAGATACCTGTAGGCACGGTGGACTCTAGAGTACGGTGTGCCTAGGAATGATGTACTCTAGTCTAGAGCATGTTGTGCCTAGATATGATGTGCTCTAGTGTACGTTTTGCCTTGCTATGATGTACTCTAGAGTAAGATCAGATGCATAATTTGCCTCACCTACGATAAATTAAACCATAAAGTTTTCATAAAGAATTATTTTGATTGTTTTATATATTCATTATTAAAAATATAGCTGCTGTTAAATTTCACTATCATTTTAAAGTCTTTAATTTTTTAAATACGTAACTTGTATGGCTGAACTAGAGTACGCAATGCCTGAGTTGTGTGGAATCTATGGCACATAATGTACTCTACAGTACGTTGTGCCTAGAGTACACCTTACCTGCACAGAGTATGCTATGACTGGATGTGGGCTAGGCATTTCGTACTTAGAGTCCGAGATACCTGTATGCACGGTTGACTCTAGAGTTCGTTGTGCCTATGTATGATGTACTCCGGAGTAGGTTGTGTCTAGAGCCCACCTTATTTGCCACACCGGTGTCAAAGACCTTCTACTTCTTCTATGCAGACGAAGAAGGCTCTCATGTTAACTCTGGAGTTAAATGCCTTAAATCTTTAAGGCATTTAACTCCAGAGAATAAATTTTTCTGTTACACCAGAGAAGTATGACTTACATTAGAAGTAGTGTGTTTGAGCATCAAAAGTTACTGTATTCCGTCAGGTCATACATGTATAAGTCCGATCAGCATACTAAATATGCTAAATGACTGGGTTAATTATTTAACTACTTGCTGACGTGTCCATACACCCAATCACTAATTGTTTCGGCAAACTCGTAGTTTGTGGTTTGGTTCTGCGCTGTCAATGGTTAACCTGAAATATACACGGATATGTATACCTGGAGGGGAGTGTTTGATATGACGTGTTATGTGCGTCGTATCATGTGCGTCGTGAGGGTCGGTTTAGGGTAGGCCTAAGGTTAGGCGTCGTAGCTAGGCGTCGTAAGGGTCGGTTAGAGTCTGGGTTAGGGTTCGCGATTAGGGTCAGGTTAGGCGCATAGCAAGAAGCAATTGTGAATAACGTAGACATAACTGTCAGACTTTGCTAAATGGTCACAGCTCTCCGAAAAATATAATATGTTCAACAGAGGATCAATTCCACGTCTACTTACCGTGAACGTCCCAGCTCAAAATATTGTGAGGCACATGTCAGCTTCTCCATTACACTAGACCACACGTTAGCCCATATTTTCACTGCGGGCCATAAGCTTTCAGGCGTTCTCAAAATAATTTTCTGCTTTATGACTTAACCCTAGGGCTACCAAGCTTTTTTTTGTAACACTGGCTACCAAGGGGGGGTGGTTACCACCCCCTGGATTTCGTGTTTGGTTTTACATATCATAACTTGTAATATAGCAATGGATGCAGCATTCATTTCTGCACAGAATGGTATATTTAGTTGTACATTATGTGAATGCACCTCGAAATTACATCACTTTTAACAACGGAACCCATTAATTAGCAATATTGTATATTATTGCGTACATTTTGTACTTTTTGGATAAACAAATATAAGATTATGTGTGTTTTGAAACTAATCTATGTATAAAAGATACACACATCATCCCTACACATGTTTATTATTATTATTAAGGAGAATTTATATAGCGCCCCTTCAAGGTAATCTACTCAGAAGCGCTCCCAGTCCAACCACGGCTAAACAATACAGTCTTGAGGTTTACAAAGAAGGTAGTGGTGTGACCCCTAGGCACTAGGCGGAGTGCAACAGGGAGCCCATTCCAGGTCGTAGGGCCAGCGACAGAAAAAGAGCGCCGCTGCTTTATGGTAGTCCGCGAGCGAGGGACTAAGAGTTCGGCTTGATCAAAATAAATAATAATACGCGTAATCTGTGTGAAAATGGCTGGATACAGCATTACAACGTAAACCGATATATATGTTTATATAGTATAAATGTACATCCATACATATATATCCATACATATATATCGGTTTACGTTGTAATGCTGTATTCAGCCATTTTCACACGGATTACGAGTATTATTATTTATTTTGATCACTTCCGGTATTCAAAAGACAAAGATGTAGGTATGCAAATGAAGCCCAACATTCCCTCTAAAGAATGGTATCTTTGTTTCTCTTCCACGAAGACAAATGAATACGCTACAGACAAAAAACTAAGGGGGGAGTGCTTCCATTCAGCCATTTTTCACGCATATTACGCGTATTATTATTTATTTTGAGCACTTCCGGTTGTCTCAGGTCAACTCAGTGACCATAGAAATGTAGCCCCACATTCCCTCTATAGAGTGGTATAATTTGTGTCTCTTAATATTAAAATGACGGATAAGATATAGTCGAAAATCTAGGGGGGTATCCACCCCTCTGGTACCTCGGGTATATTGGGTATAACTTTTGAACGGTATGAGATATCATCTCACATTTTACCTCAAAACGTGTGTAAATGAACCCCCTACAGCTACCTAAAAGGTCAAATTTTTATTCCATACGGAAAAAAGTTTGAGATGAAAAAAACCTAGGGGGTGGCAACCACCCCCCCCCTTGGTAGCCCGAGGGTTAAACATCAGATGGGATAGCGTAAGTGGCGCTAGTAGATGAAATATGCTGGTTTAGGAGAATATAGATCACAGACTGCATAAAAATCTGGCTGGGCACCAGTCAGCAACTGGCTAGGTTAGATATTGCTGCCCTCTGGAGCTTCGCCTCTTTCCTAGGTTAGATATTGCTGCCCTCGTTCCCGCCTTCTCCTTTTCATTTTCTCCTCTGTTATGCGTGACCTAGGCGTCACCTCGGACCGAGAGCTCACCTTTACTCCCCATATTAGCCTCCTTAGCCGTGACTGCTTCTACCATTATTGAGCCAGCTCCGCACTGTAGCCCGCTCACTCACTGCTTCTGCTACCTCCACTCTTATCCATGCTTTCGTCACAACCAGACTTGACTACTGTTGCTCGCTCTACGCTGGCCTCCCGGCTGTTCGACTGGGGTGCTTGGATCGGATCTTGCGTTCTGCTGCCTGCCTTGTCGGCCGCATACCAAAATTTGGCCATGTCTCTCGATACACGCGCGACGCTCTCCACAGGCTCCCCTCTGAGCAGCGGATTTCGTATTAGATAGCTGCCCTAGTCTGGCGCTGCATATTGGGTCACACTCTGTTGTCCTGTCCTTAATGCTAGGGAATCTCGATCGATATGCTCATCTGAACAGGGCCTCCTACTTTCCCCTTTTGCCAGAACCTCCACTATGCAGAACCGCGCTTTCTCGGTGGTTTGTCCCTCGACCTGGAATGACCTCCTTCTGGAGCTTCGCCTCTTTCCTACAGCCTTTTCTCTTATTTTTTTCACCTCAAAACTGTTATTTTTGGCCGTGCTGGAGTCGGGAGCGTCTCTGAGTAGTTTTCTTGAAGGGGCGCTATTCAACTGTTCGATAGAGGTCTATGAATGAATGAATGAACCCAGCCACTGAACCCGCCACGTGATGCGGTAAAGATATAAAGACCAACCAATTAGCATGCACCAGATCATGACTAGCGCCCTCGTTAGATGCTTAATCGCAGGTTTCCTTTAACGTGAAAATGAATTCTCATTGAATTTCAAACTTTGAATCAGTGAAAGGAAGCGCTTTTTAAATGTGTGAGTCTCCTTGTGTAGTCTAAAAATAATTTGTTGTCCACTAGTTGCTTCCGCGTTCTCACCATCCTTCATGCCAGACATCGAAGAGACTAACTTGAGATGACTGGGTATTTGTATGTTTCGAATTAAGCTCATTGTGTAAAGACAAATTAAGCAATTTAACCTAACTGTCAGCATCATAAATATTTCAGGATGTTTCTTACTGAGTTCATGGTTGTTTTTCGCTAAACAATTCAGTGTATTGTTTCAGGTAAATGCCCTTCTGGTTTCACTTATCTGCCTTCGACTGGAAGCTGCTATAGGGTGCATATGAAAGTCACGACTGGTACTCGGCTGGTAGGAAGTGTCAGCAGTTAGGTCGTGGATCTCACTTGGCTGCCATTACAAGTGCAACAGAAAACAATGCAGTGCAGACGTTCCTTGCATCTGAAATTTCAAGTATGTATTAATGTGAGCAGCATTGCTCAACTATTCTGAAAATGTTACTATTCATAAGCTGTTGTGCACATACTTATCAGATAAGTACAATTATTACTTTACAATTATAATACTTCTATGACCTTTATCAACCGTTATTGTTCACCCACCGCGGTTTACCTGTTGTTTTATGAAATAAACGAATATATATAAGTCTTACATACATAAAATTATAATGATGATTGCCTTGCCTTGGTATTCACGAAGAAACATGATACCATTGCTCAACGGGGTAGTAAATTTGATGACCTGTGCACACTGAGCTGATCTTCTGTGGGCTACATGTATACTTCCCAGAAAGAGCGCGAGGCGCTAGAAGTGGTGCTGAGCATTAGGAAAGTAAAAGTTTTTGTTCATATTGTCCCCTTGCGCATCCACGCATGCGCGAAGACAGAATATTTCTGAAGAGGTTTACTTATTGGTGCATTATCATTGTTTGATTTAAAAGTAAAATTCCTATTAATATATTATGTGCTTACTAGGAATTTCCACCGAAGCCTTGTTGATCTGAACTAAACTGGATTTCAACGTCTGTAGGCTGATGCTGACTGGTCGTACTCTATATATATATATATATATATAGCGACAATGCATTTCTTTAAACCATTGATATGTAAAGTTTGCACTAAAACCAGTTGCACAGTAACGGCAAATATATGTTTTTGAAGAAAATGTAGGTAAAACTGCTGCCTGCATGCCCATCGGTCAGCTTGTGTCTGGAAATATGTTTTGGACAAGCGGTCAACAGCAGATCAAAAACAACTGCAAGAGTCCTTTCGTATGGAGAATATCAAGTGGAAAAGAACTGGCATTTAGCTACACCAACTGGAATGGAGGTGAACCAAACTGCGCCAATGGGGAAATGTGCGTGCATTTTTGGGCCGCAGCGAACCTCAATTGGAACGATCATTTCTGCAGCATGCAGATTTGTCCATTGTGTGAATACACACTTTAATATGTTGAAACCGATTTCTTTTCTCCCATGACCGTCCGTGGGCTTGTTGAAACGAAATCTTGCTGAATCAACTAATTTCAAACTATTAAATGGACACTAGGGTGGTTCCATCCATAATGACAAATTTTCATGTTGGTTCTTTTTTATTCTCCAACCCACCATTTGGTGATATGACTTATAGAGACTCTTTAACCAAAATATTTTCAATATATAAAATTATTTAGGACTTGCCCAAGCCAGTTGAAGTTACGATAATTTCGCATGTTCCCATAATTTCAGTTTCGTTGTTTAAAATTATGAGCTATATTGTTACTGGAATTTCTCCAGCTGTGCCACTGCAAACTCAACAACCTCATCCTTCCATGATGCAATCATGGCTACCAATATCGATACTGGTCTCCGGACATGATGTAATCAAGCTGTTGTCTTGAACTTGATGATGGAACAGCAGTTACAATGTCACATGCAATGGTTGATAGCATTAATGAATAGGGTTTGCATAATCGTATCAAAGTTTTATAATTCGATACTGCAGCCTTAAATACTGGAAGAAATGGTGGCGTGTGCGTATTGTTGGAAAGAGAAATAGGTCGAGAACTCTTCAAACTGGCATGCCGACACTACATTTCTGAAATCATGTTGGAGAAACTTGAGAAAGTCATTAGCCAGTATGATGCATCGAAGTCTCCCAACATTGAGCTATTTGGCCACTTTAAAGATTTATGGCCTAGAATAGATCAGGCCTCCTTTTCCAAAACCACAGAGAATGAGCAGATGACAGCCATGATTGCATCATGGAAGGATGAGGTTATTTAGTTTGCAGTGGCAGAACTGGAGAAATTCCAGCCAAGGGATGACTACTGCGAACTTCTTGAGCTATCTGGCATTTTCCTCGGTGGCATGCCGCCAAATGGAATACGTTTCCGCTATCCAGGAGCTATACACCGTACGCGGTGGATAGCCAGAGCCATTTTCCCACTTAAAATGTGGATATTCCACTCACAATATGAACCTCTGCAGTCTGCACTGTCTACACAGTCTGCAGCCAGGTTCGACCATAACTTGGAAGTTTCGTGGCCCTTCATATGGTGAACAAGTCTGGAATCATATGAAGGAAGTGCACTCTTTGTGACAGGCATATTATATGTCAAGTACTGGTTCCAGTGCACATCAACTACAGAGGCTCCCAAAAATGACCTGAATTTGCTCTTCATGCTGTCGAAGAGACTCATGGTAAAGACCCATAACGAAAATTCAGGTTCTGTCGAGCCATTAAAACGAATCAGCCATTCCAAGACTCCACAACTTCTTTACTACATCAACCATGAGATTCTTCCACATTTTGGAACTCTCTGAGGACTTTCTACAGTATGATCCAAGCGAATGGGGTCTCATTCAAACATACCAAAGAAGCCGCGAGGTTGCCCAATCTGTTAACCCTAGGGCTACCTTTTTTGTAACACGGACTACCAAGGGGGGTGGTTACCACCCCCTGAATTTCGTGTTTGGTTTCACATATCATAACTTGTAATATAGCAGTGGATTCAGCATTCATTTCTGCACAGAATGGTATATTTAGTTGTACATTATGTGAATGCACCTCGAAATTACATCACTTTAACAACGGAACCCATTAATTAGCAATATTGTATATTATTGCGTACATTTTGTACTTTTGGATAAACAAATATAAGATTATGTGTGTTTTGAAACTAATCTATGTATAAAAGATACACAGAAATCATCCCTACACATGTTTATATAGTATAAATGTACATCCATACATATATATCCATACATATATATCGGTTTACGTTGTAATGCTGTATTCAGCCATTTTCAAACAGATTACGCGTATTATTATTTATTTTGATCACTTCCGGTATTCAAAAGACAAAAGATGTAGGTATGCAAATGAAGCCCTTCATTCCCTCTAAAGAATGGTATCTTTGTTTCTCTTCCAGGAACAAATGAATACGCTACAGACAAAAAACTAAGGGGGGAGTGCTTCCATTCAGCCATTTTTGGCGCATGTTACGCGTATTATTATTTATTTTGAGCACTTCCGGTTGTCTCAGGTCAACTCAGTGACCATAGAAATGTAGCCCCACATTCCCTCTATAGAATGGTATAATTTGTGTCTCTTAATATTAAATGACGGATAAGATATAGTCGAAAATCTAGGGGGTGGTATCCACCCCTCCCCCTGGTGCCTCGGGTATATTGGGTATAACTTTTGAACGGTGTGAGATATCATCTCACATTTTACCTCAAAACGTGTGTAAATGAACCCCCTACAGCTACCTAAAAGGTCAAATTTTTATTTTATACGAAAAAAGTTTGAGATGAAAAAAACCTAGGGGGGTGGCAACCATACCAAAGAAGCCCGAGGTTAAAGAGGTTAACGATCTCGCAGAAAGATGTTTAGTGCAAGAATTTAAGTCGTCTCTAACAAGAAATGAAGAACAAAGGCAGTTCTTTTTACAGGTTGTAGAGGAACATAGGAAGCTGTTCTCAGCGCCAACAAAGACTGCAGCCATACTTAGGTCAAAATCGGATGACTGACCAATTCATCGGCAAAATTAATGTTGATGTTCTCGGCTACATTTTCTGATTATTTTCGAAGTTTTGCAGTCATTATCTTAAGCTGATAATAAAATTAACTCATTCTTATGACTTTGATTCCATTATTCAGCAAATATTTTGTAGCTGCACATTAATTGTTTGCTTGTATGCAATTATGCTAAACCCTGCTGAGCGCCGATGCAATGATAAAGTTTGAGGAAACCAGCAGCAAATTATGAAAACTTTGTCAACTTTGGGCAAGTCCTAAATATTATTATTTTCTTTTAATTTTTTAACTGCGACCTATTAATACCTGACGTCACCATATGCCTGGTTGGAGAACTATTTTTAACAACTTCCATTTTATAGGACCACCCTAATGGACACATTTCTTGAACTATAATTAGCTGATTAACTTATAGTTTATCCTACCCGAGACTTTAAGCGGAAGCATCTCTAAAAATAAAATATTGCTACAACTACTGCTTACCTTCTGTTTAAATTAAAACTTAAACTTGTCATAATTATGTAGACGTGTACTTAACGGACAAGATGTCGCTCATCCTTTGAATCTCGCTATTGCGTGTCAGCATGTAGTCATGACAATATTAATATTACAGCCTTCACCGCAAGAGGAGAGAATGGCAAGCTATGGTCGAAATGCTGTAGCTTACATGACAGATGTACTGGGCACCTGAGACGAGTTCTTAGAGCGCTTATTCCCAGCCGAAACTTATTTAATAAATAGGCCTATCATCATCTTCCTGACTGTGTAATATTTCTTTCTTATGTTAATTATCGAGGTCACTGACTTACTTTAACAGAAGCAATGGTGGGATTAGAATTTTTGGAGAGATGATTATATCCTATGAGTGTCTGTGTAAGCACTTACAAACTTCATACCATGACAGCTCCTTCTTTCCTTTGGGGCCTTCACACTGACACAACCGGTCAGAGGCGGTAGACGCCACAATCTCACATCTAAGATCAAGGCACGCGTGGAGGAATTTTGCTTCGCTGCACCTCTGAGGAGCATGGACCTATTCGCCCCCCATGGTGACCAAGGACCGTGCGAGGCCGGGCGGTTGGGTCATAGCATGGAACAAGTAATGGCAGCAGCGGTCGCCGCAAAGTTGGAAGACGGCAATATAGGGGCGAGGATCCTCTGCTTGGACGATAGACCGACACCTATCAACGAGGTGACGTTGGAGGAACTCCGCCTGAAACGCCCCCGCTGGACCACCCATCCATCCCTCTGCCCTCCGTCAGTAATCCCTTTCAAGCAAGCAACAGAGGCGGAAGTAATGGTTTGCATTAGGACTTTCCCGGCGGGTTCATCGGGGGGTCCTGATGGTCTCCGTCCCCAGCATGTCCTAGAACTGGTCAACTGTGCACAATATTGTGCACGGGTCCCGAGCTGCTTTCAACAATTACAGCGCTGGTCAATCTGCTCTTGGCCGGAACATGCCCTGACCGGGTTCGCGCTTCACTTTTCGGTGGAACCCTGTTTGCACTTCTCAAGAGCTCAGGTGGTCTACGCCCGATAGTGATCGAATATTTTGGTGCAGATTAGCTGCAAAATGCGTCAACGCCTTTTTACGTTCCCAGGGTCGTGGCACATCTGTCGCCTCGGCAGGTGGGAGTGGGCGTGAGGCGTGACTTGGGGGTGTGAGGCGGCGGCGCTCGCAGCTAGACGCTTCCTCGAGGACATACCAGAAGGTTAAATCTTGGTAGAATTAGACTTTTCAAACGCGTTCAACACCCTCTACCGGGATCGGATACTGCACTCCATCTACACACTCCTTCCTGAACTAGCACCATTCTGCCATCTTGCCTACTCCGAGCCATTTAATTTTAAATACGGTGAATTCAGCCTCCTTTCTCAGGTCGGCCCACAGCAGGGATACCCTTTGGGTCCATTGCTCTTTTGCCTCCCACTCCAGCCTATTCTTACGGAGCTATCATCCCCCTCGCCATTGGTTACTCACCCTGAGCGGACGCGCGCAGATAGTCTCTGATGACGTGGCAATGCTTTAGCGCAAATGCTTGAAGCTGGGCTTACAACTGAACCGCTCCAAGTGTGAGGTGATCACACGCGATCCCGTCCTCGTGGCTGCACGCAATTCTCTCAGTCTTTTCGCACATACAGACCCCGAAATGGCCACACTTTGGGTGTCCCTCTCTCTTCCGTGGGGGCTCTGAGTACTGTCTTGGAAGCACGCACCCGTAACCTCTCGCGCGCCTTGGATAGATTGGGTAACATCGCCAGGCATGACGCTCTAGTTCTTCTGCGATGTTCGCTTAGCTCTACCACACTTCTCCACACCCTGCGATGCTTCCCGTGCGCTGCCAACCCGGGTCTTGAAAGATACGACTCCTCCCTGTAGGGTCCTCAACTTGTCCTTGTCTGATGGCCAGTGGCTCCAGGCCTCGCTGCCCATCAAAGCTGGTAGACTGGGAATTCGATTGGCTGCCTAGCTTGCACCTCCAGCCTTTTGGCTTCAGCTTCGGGCATCCTTTCGCTCCAGTCCACTGGAGCGAAAAGATGAGGATCCTGAGTGGCCGAGTGGGTTGGTACCCGCTCACCGCGCCGGCGCCCCGGGTTCGCTTCCCGGTCGGGTCGGATTATCAGAGATTAATTTCTCGGATCTTTACTGCGGGTGGCTCGGTCGCATTATAAACGTGGAGTACAATACAACACACAATACAACACATCACAATACAACTGGGGCGCGGTGGTGTAGGGGTATGTTCGGTGCCTTGCAGCTGGAGGGTTGCGGGTTCGGATCCACCTCAAAGTCGCCGCGTAGGGACCCTGGGCAAGTCCTTCACTCGAAATTGCTCATGCGCTTCGGCGTGAAACTCCGATTCAGCGTTCGCGCAGTAGTCAGGAGCGCCTCTGAATGGGAAATCTGGTTGGGGCGCTATAACAAGTGTTCAAATACAATACAATACAATACTATACTCGGTGACAAATTCCCTTCCGACCTACGCTACGAGGCCATGCTCATCTAATGGCAGGGCGCAGTCTCGGTTCTGCAACCAGATAGTAACTTTGCCCACAGGCAGTCCTATTAGGACAAGCACCTTATTGAAGGAGTTACCTCAGATCTGAAAGCCACGCTCACAGACACTTCTGTATTGTATTGTTTCTGGGCATTTATAAAGCGCCTCTAGCAGTAATGACTATTCAGATTCAGAGTCGCTTCCTGCGTGAGCACTCCGAGGAAACAGAAAAGTTACCATCAAGCACGCTTTAGGGCGGTCTCTGCCACGCACTCTGGCGATTGGTTAATCGCTCTCCCCATCACCACTTGCGGGCTGAGGCTTGACGATGAGGCGGTCAGAGTCGCGGTTGGCCTACGCCTCGGTGTGCCTCTTTGCGAACCGCACAGCTGTGTCTGTGGCTCTCTTGTTCCGCAGAGGGCTCCCATGGGTTGTCATGTGGGTTTGGTCCGGGCCGATCGTCACGACATGCATTCCTAAACTATCTCATTTTTCGTAGCTTGGTTCAAGCCGGCTACCCTTCCACCAAGGGACCGGTCGGTCTCCTGAGAACTGATGGCAAGAGATCTGACTCTTATACCTTGGCGGGCGGAGCGCAGCCTAGTTTGGGATGTGACAGTCACAGATACCCTGGCCGTCTCATACCTATCGAGTACTTCTCGGACAGCCGGGGCTGCGTCAGAGATGGCGGCTGCTCGGAAAAATGCTAAGTACACCCAACTCGCAGAAGTTCATCACTTTGTCCCCCTGGCCTTCGAAACCATGGGTCCGGTGAGTGCTGAGGGCTTTGTCTTTGTTTCATCCTTGGGACAGAGCCTCAGCACGATGTCTGGATATGCATGCGAGACCTCCTACCTATTTCAGCGCATATCTGTTATGATCCAGCAGTTGAATGCGGTGGCTTTCCACGGTACTTTTGCCACACTGAATCTGAACGACGAATAGGTGCCGTTCCATACGTGTTTCTAACATTCTTAATTAAAGTTTAAGTCCCTGAGGGATCATATGTACCTCGGTTCATAAAAAATAATAATAATATTCGTTTATTAAGTTCAAACTGACAAACCGCATCATGATTACATGAAATAGTAGGAACACATGATAGCAGGTTAAACAAGAGTCGATTTTATAAATGTATAGAAGTCTGTTAGGCGTCGATCCGTCTTACTGCTGCTCGTTTTACCATAGGGAGTGGAAGGCTGAGTCAACTTTATGCTCCCGCGTCAACATTATAGGACTAGCGAGTATCAAACCCGCGTTCTTCTTCGTGCCTGTATGTAATCTTTCAACCATCACCCCCTGACGCTAAAAGCTAAAGTGACATCTAATGAAAGAAGAAAGAGAAGATATGCAACGTCGTACCAGTTGAATCATATCTGATCCCGGATGCTGACGGAAAACACCTCGTCGTAGACGCAGTTTGGCTTCCATTCCATCGCCTTGAGCAGAAAGGAAACCGTCCTTATCATATGACATAGCGGTAGCGGCAAAAGTGATAAAGCTGGTCTCGTATTGTCGGGTCTAAAACACCATAAGGAGTTTCCCGAAGAGGCGCTATAGAAATCCGCAAAAACAATCATGATGAAATTTGTTTACACGTTTCTATGGCCAGTAATCGTGGTTAAGAGGTCGAGTGCGAAAGCACAAGCACAGTAAGACAACAACAAATACATGGCCATTGGCGCATGAGCCTAGGCCTATTGATATTAGGCCACAGAAGAACTAGCCTACTGCTTTACATTTTATCTTTATTATTTTATTATTATAATAATTTTCGTATTAATTTGTTAGACAAGCGAGAGATCTTGAAAGACGCTAAAATGCCCAGATAAACATATTGTGTAAACATTTTAATGAAGAACTATTTAGTGCGCTAGAAATGCAAGCTGCTTTTTAGCGCATAGTTCTTCATAGAGATAGTCTGCTATGGCGTTACTTTCCTTAGGATTGGTGACAATGGTTAGGTGAGCATCAGGATACATTGCTCCACTTCGCTGTCCAGCTGTCGTCCAGTTCATCCCATCGTATATCACCGCGCAACAGCTTCTCGCTTCAGAAAGACGTGTAAATCCACGGCATGATTTCTCGAATGCTGAAAGAAATCGGTCTACAATGTTAATCTATTGGATACTCATTTAACCCCAGTTTGCTATAGCGAATTGATGGCTGTAACTGTAGACAAATTCAATCAGCAGAATGTTTGATGAAAGCGCTTTCCGGTGTTGCAGTTTTCTCTGGAATTTTCGCGAATGCATTATGCAATCCAAACAACAAAGTCACACCTATAATATTTCACATGGGCTTCATACGTCCTACATATGCAAGGTCCCATAAGGGTTCAGGCCCGCATATGAGGAAATTATGATAGCCACTTTAGTTGGAAATACCTTCTCAGTCAGCATAATTCAAGTCCCAATGACCCACAAGTTTCTGCCAATGGTTGTTACATTCGCATCGTTGCCATATTAATTATTCTAAGCCTGCCTTTGAAAGCCTCTTAAGTGCAATAAAATCGACTAAGTCCTCTTGACACGAACGATTCCATGGAATCCCATAATATATCCTCCACATGCCGCATCAATGCAAAGGTTCTTTGCCAGAACTGATGTTGATAGCCACTTTTAGCATAATAGTCTATTCAACTGTCACAATTCAAATCCAATGACCCACAAGAAGCGACGTCTACGCAATAAAAAATTATATGGTTGCGTAGGCGTCAGCAACTTATATCCCCAATAAGTTCCTAGCCCACTACATTCGCATCATTGCAATAAATCTAAGTCAAATGCTGATAGCCATTTTAATTGTAGGCTAATTGCCTCTCTCTCTCTCTCTTTGTCGTCATGGGTTTAACAAACAGTTCACAATGTATATACCACTGACAGGTGACTGCGTGGACAATGCATGTTCGCATGCACTCCAGACTGAAACAGTAAGTAGAAAACTTGATATGGAGACATGGACAAAGTTTTTCCGCTGAAAAGAAGAACTGCAGGAGCTGAACCGTGCGTATAATATTGATGAAAATGCTCAAGCTTACGCGTGCCTTCCTCCTCTGCAATTCATTCCAATTCATTCAAAAAATATACAGCGCCCTTCATGATTCCTACTCAGAGGCGATCCTGTGCTATTCTAAATGATGTTAAAGCCAATATGACCAGATAGTCAGTCGAAAACGAACACAGATCGAACTACAGATGACTTGAAAAGTCACCACTGGCAAGGTTCCGCAAACACGAAGAGCCCAGTCAACGGATTCTCATCCAGAACTGATGGTTGGCACGTTATTCGAAGTTCTTGGTCGCGGTAGCGTCGAAGAAGAGGAATGACGAGAGGCGACAAGGGTAGGAACACACGCACCTCGACATCATGGCAGTTCCTCTCAGACGGTAGAAAACGTTGCGTCCGGGCATCCCTCTGGCACTGGATCTGCAGAAGACGACGCTGACCCGTCAAAAGCGCCTCGGACAAAAGCGCCCCGACAAATGCGCCCGACAAATGCGCCCGACAAAAGCGCCCCGACAAATGCGCCCGACAAAAGCGCCCCGACAAATGCGCCCGCCCCTGCCGACAAAAGCGCCCCGACAAATGCGCCCCGACAAATGCGCCCCGACAAATGCGCCCGCCCCTGCCTGGTGAATGAGACGAAAAATGAGACACAACGATGTATGTATGTATATATGCATGTATAATTGTATATATGTATGTATGTATGTATGTATGTATGTATGCATATATATATATATATGTATGTATCGTTGTATGTATGTATGCATATATGTATGTATGTATGCATGTATGTATATATGCATGTATATATAATATGTATGCATAATTGCATATATGTATGTATGTATGTATGCATATATGTATGTATGTATGTATGTATGCATTATATGTATGTATGTATATATATATATATTCGTTTAATTGAGAAAACAATCTGACAAAAACGTATGTATGTATTTATGTATGTATGTATGTATGCATATATGTATGTATGTATGCATATATGTGTGTATGTATGTATGTATGTATGTAATTGAACATGTATACAGCGCCTCTTCAAGATATCTCTAAATACCTCTAAATAAACACAAACAACCTCTTTCTTGCAGGTATAGAACAAACTCAAGTAATTCTATTGATATTCGGGCGCTGCTGTCGGGGCGCTGCTGTCGGGCGCATTTGTCGGTTATTTTGGGGCGCTTTTGACGCGGCGCATTTGTCGGGTTTTTTGTGTGATTTTGGGGCGCATTTGTCGGGGCGCTTTGTCGGGGCGCTTTTGTCACGGGCGCATTTGTCGGTGAACCGAGGACGACATTCTTAGTAGCCGACAAATGATCGAATAGTGTCACCGATGTAGAACGGTTGGCGCCATAACCGAAGACTCTGTTGTAAGGTAACAACCTGAAACCCCTCAGCGGGCGAAACCATTCTGTCGAGCAGCGACGCGTTCTCGGCTTCGATGGTAAGAGTCCGAAAATCGTCCAAAACACAGAAGAAGCAGTCACGAAAGAGAGAAGTATCTCCACGGACGCATGCTAGGCAATTTTGAAAATCGAATAACAAAACTAGTCGAGGAAAAACCGAATGGTCAAAATTAACACGCAGGTAAAGACATGCGGTCATCTTGTAGCAGGAATTTCCAATGTTGCTAGCACCTGTACAAGGCACATATTCTCCTTTACTGACATTCAGGAGTCACTGGGAGACGTCAAGTCGGATGTTGAAGACCTGCTAGATGTCCTCGAAGACGTTGGTACAAAACATAAAGAGCAGTTCAAGTTCCCAATTTCTTAGATTGGTTTTATAAGCTGGCTTTCATGTTTCTAACAATAATGTAATGTAATGTAATGTAATGTAATTAGCAACTTCTATTGCGCCGGTGTCTAATGCACAAGGCATCAACCGATGGCGCATCAAAACAATCCGTAATCAGGTCAACATCCAGAAGATCAGTCCGTAAGAGACAGAGAGGCAGCCTAAGGTGGATAAGCAATTTGAAAGAGGTAAGTTTTCAGCCGAGAACGAAACGACACAAGCGACTGAGCACAGCGCACAGATACAGGAAGAGAGTTCCAAAAGACAGGCCCAGCAACCGAAAAAGCTCTTTCACCGAGAACAGTTCTTGATTTAGGTATAACCAGACAAAGACAATCAGATGACCTCATTGAATAATGATAAGTCAGAGGAATAAGAACAGATTTTAAATATTGTGGTTGGCTAGAGTTCAAAGTTTTATAAACTATGAGCCCCAGTTTGAAACGAATTCTTTCATGAACAGGAAGCCAATGCAGAGATTTAAGCAGAGGGGTTATATGTTCATATTTGGATGTATTAGTTATGGCTCTAGCCAAAGAGTTCTGAACCCTCTGCAGCTTCAGTATGTTTGATTTATTGATACCAGTAAGAAGTGAGTTACAATAGTCTAGGCGACTGGAAACCAATGCATTTGCCAGAGATATTCTTGCAGACATGGGCACATAACGCCTAATTCTGCGTATATCACGAATGAACATATAGGATGCCTTACAAATACTGTTTACATGGCCAGTGAGATACATGGTAGAATTAACGACAACGCCTAAGTTGCGTGCAGCATCAGCCAGCTCAACAATTGAGTCACCCAGTTTCAATGACTTAAGCCCATCAAATTTCTTAAGTTGCTGTGGAGTGCCAAGTAACAGAAATTCAGTCTTTGATGGGTTAAGAAGGAGTTTATTGGATGCCATCCAGGACTGTACTTCATCAAAGACAGCAGACAACAGCTGTACAGATGAGTCACATGACAGACTGTCAAATGAAATGTAAATTTGAGTGTCATCAGCATAGAAATGGTATTTCAGCAAATGATTATCAAGCAATGCTCCTAATGGTGTGGTGTATAATGTAAACAAAAGAGGGCCAAGCACTGATCCCTGTGGTACACCGCAAGTCAACAAAGCATCGGATGAATAATTACCATTTAAATACACTGATTGAGTGCGTGGACTAAGATAAGTACTAAATCAATCTAGTGCAGGGCCAGAGATCCCAAACCAATTCTCAAGACGATGAAGAAGAATAGAATGATCCACAGTATCAAAAGCAGCAGACAAGTCAAGAAGAACAAGTGCTGTCACCTTACCACCATCCATTGAGCAAATGATGTCATTATGAACACTAAGAAGTGCAGATTCTGTTGAGTGAAACTTACGATAGGCAGACTGAAAAGGGGAGATTAGGGAGTTTGATGACAGGTGAGTTTGCATGCGATTCAAGACTATCCGTTCAAAAATTTTAGATATAAAATTCAAGGTTGAGATATGACTATAATTTGACAGATCATCAGGATCAAGAGAAGGTTTCTTAAGCAGCGGGTGAACTATGGCATGAGCAAAAGTAGATGGGAAAGATCCCTCATGCAATGAGAAATTGATAATTGATGTAATGGTGGGACCCAGGACATCAAAGCACTCTTTAAGAAACCAAGTAGGAATGGTGTCAAGGAGACCAGTTTTGTTAGGCGAGGAAAAGATAAGTGTTCGAACCTCTCCCACAGTAGTTGGCAGAAAGTAGTCCATGATAGGAGGTGTACAATTTGGATAGAGGAATTTGTCCAGTGCAAAGGAACTAATCAATTTAAGTCGTATACTAGAAATTTTTTATAATAATAATACTGTTCTAGTCCCAAGACTTATTTGGCGCCTTTTCTAAATAAAGGCGACACTCGTAACACACGTGCCACACAATGGTAACTCCAGAATAAATATTCTCGGTGATTATTCGTGGAGGTCGTAGTGAGAAATGTCGATTTTTGTAAATAATATGCTTTATAACCAGATCCTTGTAATCAGGTCAATCTCACATGTCATTGACCTCTGTCGCTTTGGAGTCGCAGCAGGCTTCCGTCGTCTGCGGGTCATTTTTACCGAGCTACATCAGTCACATGATGGCCTGGTGAGGTGCAATCGACTCCAGCTCTTTTTATAGAATATAGAATTTCTGTGAGCTCGCTCAGCTCGACCTCACCAAGTATGGACAAATTAGACGAAGGCCCTCACTATATTGATGCAGTTGCTGTGGCGAGGAGAACGTGATCTGAAACATTTGACGCTTTTTTATAGGAACCAACTATATCATCCGCAGACAATTATAGTACTAAAGTTTGCCTCCCGTTTTTAAAAGGATACAGGCCTAATCGTCCAACATTTCCAAAATTTGATCTTGTTCCAAGCTGACTACTGCGGTGTCACCCAATGATGACAGATCAGGAACAGCCTTTGTCAGATGTAGGCCCTATAGCAGTTAATTTATTTATCTGCATTACGACTAAATATTATGAATCACATTGAAATCACTGAAAGCTAGCTTTTATGATTAACTGCTAAATATAGGAAATAAGTTTTTTGACGTCGCGGTAAAAATCTCTGAATTATATAGGCCTATACTATGTGTTGGGCAAATTACCAACAACGTAGCTACTTATCCATGAACTTAACATACATACACTATATTGCAAGCGACATTGAAGCCAGTAATAAAAGACGGATGGAGGATGGAATGACGGAAGGAGGAACCCCACCCGAAGGAGATAGGCTAAATTCTTATCTCGCTTTATCGGGTTGGTGTGAAATATGGGAGGAATTTTAATAATACGGATGAACTTCACACCGACCTAGCCAGGGATTACCAAACTATTAACCCTAGGGCTACCAAGCTTTTTTTTGTAACACTGGCTACCAAGGGGGGTGGATTTCGTGTTTGGTTTCACATATCATAACTTGTAATATATCAGTGGATTCAGCATTCATTTCTGCGCAGAATCGTATATTTAGTTGTACATTATGTGAATGCACCTCGAAATTCCATCACTTTTAACAACGGAACCCATTAATTAGCAATATTTTATATCATTGCGTACATTTTGTACTTTTTGGATAAACAAATATAAAATTATGTGTGTTTTGAAACTAATCTATGTATAAAAGATACACACAATCATCCCTACACATGTTTATATAGTATAAATGTACATCCATACATATATATCCATACATATATATCGGTTTACGTTGTAATACTGTATTCAGCCATTTTCACACAGATTACGCGTATTATTATTTATTTTGATCACTTCCGGTATTCAAAAGACAAAGATGTAGGTATGCAAATGAAGCCCTACATTCCCTCTAAAGAATGGTATAATTTGTTTCTCTTCAAGGAAGATAAATGAATATGCTACAGAAAAAAAACTAAGGGGAAGTGCTTCCATTCAGCAATTTTTCACGCATATTACGCGTATTATTATTTATTTTGATCACTTCCGGTTTTCATAAGACAAAGATGTAGGTATGCAAGTGAAGCCCTACATTCTCTCTAAAGAATGGTATATTTGTTTCTCTTCTAGGAAGAATAGTCAATAAGCTATAGTCGAAAAACTAGGGGAGGTGGTATCCACAGAACAAAAGTTATATCACTTTTAGTCAGTCCACCCACTATTTTTTGATGTTTCAAAAAACGTAACGCTTTACAAAAAGCAACTAAAAACGATTTTACTAAGTCACTTCTCAAATAATTGTTATCAAACAAACTTGATATTGCCAGATACATATTATTATTACTTATAAAAGAAACGGGGTACCAGCGTTGTTGCTCGTCACTGTGACGTCACTTAGCAAGAAGACGATCAAGTTGGTAAATAAAGAATTCTTCAGATTAATAACTGTTTTATTGAAACAATGAAATTGAAATTTAAAAATTATCAAGATGGGCAAGGTGTCAATGACAGACAAAATGCGTATGCAGACACTTCATGAGCAGGGTCTTTGAGCTAAAGTTCTAATCCTCCCTTGCCATGATAAACAGTGGAAGTTAAGTAGGCCTACCGTTATAAAATATGCCCCGGCATTGATGAAAGGGAAACACCGTAAAGGCAGCGGAAGGCCGAAATCTGTTCGCACTCCAACAAATGGATTATCACGTATGGGGAGCTATGCTGGAGAAATACCACAATCTGCGACCAAAGCCAAAAACTATAAGAAAATTGAAGGTTGTATTGAAGCTGATATGGGAAGATTTACCTCTGGAACCCATCAACAAAGCCATTAAAAACTCTATAAAAAAGACTCAGAACATGTGTGGGTACTAGTGGGGGATACATTGAACACAAGTTGTGAAGCAATATCAAGTTTGTATGATAACAATTATTTGAGATGTGACTTAATAAAATGTTTTTTTGACACTTTTGTTGCGTTACATGTTTTTGGACCATCAATTCTTACTTTTGGTCGAAATATTAGCAAAAAACTTTAGGGGGTTACTTTTTTGGCCCACCCTGTATATCGTATGCGGGTCTGTGTAACTACTTAAAAAGTTTATTTGAAGCTTTTGTAAGTACTCAGTAGAGGTGGTGCCTACGATAGCTATTAAGTAATGTTGAAGTCCATTATGAAAAAAGAACGTTCAGTCTGACTATGACGCACGCATTAAAAAGCCAATCTCAGCACCACTCTTTGTATTAAAAGATCTTCAATTTGCCAACTAGCGGATATTCCTAATTAACTGTATTTTCCCATCATTATTGCCTCAGCAAGCCCATTTTACAATACGCGTGTGAGTAATGTACGCTGTACAAACAGAATATACATAGGCTACAGACAGATGGTTTGAATTTGATATGAGATGCTACAGAATTATCGTATGCACAATATGCCAGCAGAAAATATAAAATAAAGAAGTGCAAAAATTTTGTAGACAGTCATTTTGTCATTTTTATGTCCCCCCTCTGAAGGTGTCACCCGGTGCGGTCCGCACCCGCACCCCCTAGTGACACCACTGTGTGCATACTAATCCCTCGGCTACTCCGAATGTTCCTGAAAACCGCCATTTTTCCAGCTGCCTCTGCTATTCTTCTCCTCATCTCCTTGCCTCAGTCGTTGCTCCAAGCAGCAGGCTTCCCAGATAGACAAATTCTTCCACATTTGATAATCTCCTCGCCACCCAACTCCACTATTTTTTTATATAGCCCATTTTCGGAAGTTCCTTTCACATTTTTAGTCTACTTATATGCTGCCCACAAGGTAAGGTGTTTTGTGTATTCCAGGCTTGCCTGGGCATGCACTCAGTGCAGGTTGCACAACGTTCAATGTAAATGTAAGGCTTAGGCATGCCTGGGCATGCCCAGCATGCTTAGTCATGAAGGATGTTGGCAGGACAGGCTATAAAAGGAGGCTACATATACAGACGCTTTGATGTCAGTTTGTACGTATGTTGATGATCAACGGGCATAAATAGCATGGAGCTGCCATGGAGCATACTTAAGAATAAATATAATGTTATGTGGGTTCACCATTATGGCAATATATTCTTTTTTCAAACGTTAGAGTATCAAGTTGAAGGAAATGTAACGTATATGCGTCAACAGCCGTTGTGTTACAACTACGGCGAGTTCACTTAAAAATCTCAAAAGAAGGCGATGACTCCCTTGTTAAGAAAGCATAATTATGAACTGTACTTTGAATATAAGGTTGGCGATCAGGATAAAGGTTGGGTACCTAAAATTTGTTGCACATCTTGCGCAGTCAATCTCAGAGCATGGATTACTGGTTATCGGCCGTTTATGCCGTTTACCATTCCAACGATATGAAGGGAGCAAAAAAATCATGTTTCAAACTGCTGTTTCTTTTTGACAAATGTTTTTGGCCATTCCTCCAAAAGCAATAAACCAATAGTGAATATCCTAATCTTCCATCGACACTGAGACCACTACCACATGATGGCAGCCTTCCTATAGGTCTACCCAATCCACAGGCTGTTTTTTACCATCGGAGACATTATTGAAAATGTGAAACAGGGAACAGAAGACTGTATTGATCCTGATTTCCAACCACTGCAGTGCCGTGAGTCTCATTTGATAACTCAACGAGAGCTAAAATTTAATAACCTAGTCAGGGACTGAAATTCGTGAAAGGATCAAGCGGAATTGCTGTGCTCTCAGAATCAGGGCTGGAATCTATTGGCACAAAGAACTAATAATATAAACTGTTACTGTCATCTATCCAGTCAGTAGGCACAACTGTTAACTGCGTGGTGATTTCAAATGTGTAGCACTTCTTCAGCTTCTTGTTGGATGCAGCTAGGATATACGAAGTATTGTTGTTTCATTTGTGAGTGGGTCAGTCATGCTAAAGTTTCCCGCTACCCACTGGCCACGTCGTAAACATTTGGTACTACGCCAAAGGAAAGTTTATCACGAACCACTTGTTGAACCCAGTAAGATTTTCTTGCCACCTCCTCACATCAAGCTTCGACTAGTGAATAACTTTGTCAAGGCATTGAACAAAGAGGGGAAGGGGTTCAAACATCTTAAGAGACAAGTTTCCTCGCATAAGTGACGCCAAGACATGAGAAGGCATATTTCCTGGTCCACAGATGAGAGAACTGATGAATGACAGTCGCTTTGACGAACTCCTGAATAAAATTGAGTTAATTGAGTGGCAATTTTTGAAGGACGTTAACTTTCTCGGCAATAACAGGTCAGCAAATTATATTCAGTTGGTTGAAAAGATACTTCACGCATTGCATCTGATGGTTGTTACTAAGTGTTGCATGTAGGCGCTTGGCCTTAGCACGTGTAGCTATAGCACGTGAGGGTTCTGTATGATGGGCCACGCGCCTAATGCGTTTGGCGCCATTATTCTACTATAAATCTAGCCGCTTTACCTGTAAATCTAAGTCTAGTTCCGACCTGCTTCAAGATTGCTGTGGACCTCGTGTTCGAGGATCCGTTTGGTTTCGTCTGTTTGTACGTCGACGCGTCTGTTCGTTTGGTCTCCTGCGGGATGACATTTGTACCGTTTGGTCGTCGTCGTTTGAATCCTCTGTTAGGATTGTTTCGTTTGCTTGGACGCTCGTGTTGCTGTGTCGTTTGGTCGTTTGGCTGATGTTCGTTTGGCTTTTGTAAGGTATTAATTTAATTGTAAATAGTTAATAAAGCGTGTTTATAGTACTCGGGACTCTTAAAGCAGTTTCTCTCTAGACTAACACGCCACAGTAAGATACAATTCTTTAATTCCCGTCTGGATTGTTTCCAGCAAATCTTTGTGATGTCAGCGATTAACATGGCGAACATCAGGACATTGCCACAATGGAGAAACGACTCCAGTGCAAGAGTTGTGAACTTGTATGCTTTCAAGAGGAAGCTAGCAGAGATATCGTATCGTATTTAAGTATTTGTAAAGCGCCTCTCGTAGGGTGAACCGCTCAGAAGCGCTCCCAGTGTGCTAAGCCCCGCGAAAATAAACAGGTTTTGAGAAAAGCGAAGGAAGAAGAGAGACTGCCAGAGAGAATTTTAGAGCGAACAGAAGGAGAAAGAGCATTCCAAAGAGAGGGACCAATTGAAGCAAAGGAACGAGCCTGAGCCATAGCAGTTCTACTACGGGGAACCAAGAGGTCAAGTCTATTGCAGGAACGAAGTGGACGGTGGGAGGAAGCTGAATGAGGCCGAAGTATTACGCCAGCCAGATATTGCGGGACAAGACCCCTCTGAGCCTTGAAGATCAGAGAGGATTTTAAATTGTATGCGAGCATGCAGAGGAGCCAATGAAGTTCGTTAAACATAAAGGTAGAGATGTGAGAGTACCGGGGAAGGCGGGCTATCAGTCTAGCAGCTGAGTTGAGGACCGACTGAAGAGGAGGAGAGAGACGAACCTTAGGAAGACCAACAAGAAGGGAATTGCAGTAGTCAATCCGAGAAAATACAAAAGCATGAACTAAAGTTGTGAAAATGGAGGAGGAGACAGAACGACGAATGACCCTGAGACGCCTTAAGTGAAAATAAGAGGAGCGTGTGAGATTAGAGATGTGCTCGGTAAAGGTTAGTGAACTATCAAGGGTAACACCCAGATCACGTACACTTGACGAGAAAGAGAAGAGTGGGAACTTTTCAGAAAGGAGAGCAAAATCAAGTTTATGGAGCTGCTGAGGGGTACCAAACCAGATGAATTGAGTCTTAGAAGCATCAAGGGAGAGGCGATTTGATGACATCCAAGAGTGGAGATGATTAGAGAGAGATTGAATACTCCCGACCAAAAGCAACTTCGATGACGAAAGGACCATGGACAAATGCTTGCACATCATCAGCGAAGAGATGACCAGCAGCAACACAGATCGGAAAAAGAGAGGAGATTTCAGCCGTATATAAAATAAATAAGAGAGGGATATTAAGGCTATTAAGCATTACAGGTTAAATTGCAGTGGTTCTTCTGAGCCACTTAAAACTCTTATTATTTTCCGCGGCTTCCTCTAAGTGACATTAATTAATCGCGGTCTCTTGTGCAATTTTGTGGGTTAATGTTTTTAATCTAATAATCACCAAAATAACAATGTCTGATTCTTCTGAGTTAGAAAGTTACGGAGCTTGCCTCCATGCTTTCTCTACTTTGGAGCGCCAACTAGACCAGTCTAGGCAAATTGCTCAAATAATGAATGGCCAGCAGACTGAGTATAATTTAACTACGGCTGAAATCCTGCCTGTAGAGGATTAGAATCCTGGGGTGAGACAGCACTTCGCAATGCCCTTAGAGGAAGCCGCGGAAGAAAGAAACGGCCTAGAAACAGAGGCTCAGTCTAAAAATTGGCATCTGATAAACCTAGTGGTAAGTTGCCGCGCCGAAGCGCAAGCTTACGCGCCAAAACACCTCATAATTATAGTTTCCCGCCCTTTACTAGAAGAAAGGAGGGTGGTTTGCCTCGTCCGTCAGGAGTGGGTTCGGTCTCCGTACAGGAGTTATCGGAGTTTCCTCTACAGGAGCGCTACTGCACGCAAGCGGGCGGGCAGGACGCGACACATCTATGTAAATATTTATTATGACTCGACCAGATAGCACCCCAACGTAACAGACTGGACATCTTTATACCTTAGTCCACTAGTTTATAGTAATTTATAATAAAACATGGAAGCACTGCCCTGTTTAGTTGTTATCTTAATATAGTCTCAACTAGTAAAGCCAAATATTGATAGCCACTTTGAATGTAGTTAGCCCTACGCACTCCTTTGCCAGATATTGATAGCCACTTTAAATATAATCAGACCTACTCACTCGTTCGTCAAATTCTTAAAATACTTTGCCAGGTATTGATAGCCACTCTAAATGCAATTACATCGGCCTACTTAGACTATTCGTCGCAATCTTAAGAAATTCTTGGTTAGATGTTCATAGCCACTTTAAGCTTAATAATCTACATGTACTTAATCGTTATAAATGACGTCTCAATGACTCTTAATATGCAGCGACTCCGCAGCCATATAATTAGTGTGGACCAGTTGTTTCTCTACATTCGCATAATATCTGCAGTTTTTCTAAACCAGACCTTGTAATCCAAATTTACTGCTACTACATACCCCTCGTCATAATTTTTACGGTCAGTAAAACCTGTATCGACCGGTTATTTCCATGCGCAGTGTGTAATAGCACCAAGTAGCGTACCACCACAGACCTGCCATTGGTGCGAGTAAATACGGCTTAACATGTAGATTAAATAAAATACACGTAATTACTGAATTACTAAATCAGTGAGGTCTACGATGCCACGTACAAATTAGTGACATTACATTAAATACGACCATGACTACTAACGGTGCGGGTGTGTACACTTGTGAAATTACATGAATAGGCCTACTGTTTATCATAATTACTAAAGCTTGCCTTGGAAGTTAACTGTCTTGTATTTTATAGGCTAGAATGATGAAAGAAAGGTAATTGGTATTCGGCTATTAATTGGGCTTTGTAGAAATTTAGTTAGTACCGGGGTAGTTGTTACGTTAAGTTTAGTCTGCCTATAGGCCTAATGCAAGACATGTAGGTCCTATTCTCTGATGGACAGCAAACGGATTCATCTAGTCTTGCTTGAGGAGTAAAAACTCGCGCTTTTTCTATAGAGTGTTTCGTGGTTTAGTTTATTGCCACTCACTGATTATATAATTATAATAACGTATTTAAATAATATCCTTTGCCATACTGACATAAGTGTGGGAGTATTAATTTGACGGCAGGTCGCCACTTATTTGATACTCAATTTTAATTAATCTAGAAATATCGGGTTGCGCCCACGGACAAGCATAATTTTAAGTAGCGCTTTAGAATGTTGCTGTTACGATTACGATACGATTATGATTAAGACTTAGTCTAATGAAATCGTTTATTCACGAAGACGGTGTAAGAAATATCGTTCATTGCACCGTCCTCTGAGAACAATAGGCCTATTCCACTTAATTTTTACTAACGGCTTTCATAAAGACACACCTTTTTCGACCAGATCGCCTTATTGAAGAGCATTCGGATTTTCTTGTAAAAAAAGTACAAGCGCTATAGGCCTACATACTAACGTAGCTCTGGTGATATCTGTCCTAATGATCCTTTTCGCATTAACGCCGCAGCCAAGCACAAGGTACGGTAGGCTATTCACATGACTCCGCCAGAGGCGCGTTTACCATTAGGCGCATTAGGCATGTGCCTAGGGCTCCCAAATCTCGGAGGACCCCAAAGGAATGAAAATATTTCTTCAATTACTGCATAAAAAAACATTTTAAAATGTTGATTTATTTTAATATAGCCTATTCTTTTTTACAGCTAGGCATTCACATAAAAGTACTGAACACTTATATATATTCTTGCGTTTTGTAAAACTAAAATCAAATAACTTCACATTCCTTGAAACAGCTTCTATAACTGATTGTAATTACAGGGTCAATAAAGCGCACAAAAACGGCTCCAAGTTCAACCTCGTTGGTTTTTGCACATGATAGGCTAAACACCAACAGCGTATAAGACTCTCAGTCTTCAGAAGGGCCCACAAAATGTTTGCGCTTAGGGTCCCGTTTTCTGTGAACGCGCCGTTGGACTCCGCCCATTTGAAGTAGCCTACCAACGTGTAATCAGCGAACATGCGCCTTGCAAATGGTACTGAAATTAGCTGTCCTGAGGCAAATAAAGAGGTAATTTCTCCTTTTTCTCTGAAGTTCAATGACTCGTTGCCTGAATAACACCTACGCCGATTTATAAAACCAAGTAATAAATTTTTAATCAAGGACATAAGAAGGGGCGATGCCATCTGTGCAACGCCGTCAACGCACATGTACATAAAGACGTTTTTCTAATGGCCTCGACCCCGCTCGTTTTTCAGTGATTGTTCATTGAATATTTAAATGAAGTTTTCAATGATTTTCAATTATAAATTATGTTGAATGGATTTTCACCGTTGGCCTTTTGAAAGGGCGCCACGTCTTTGAAGGTCCTCTTCGAAGATTTGAATTCGTGAAGTTTTGTGGTGGTGAGGAAGTGTAACAAAGGTCAGCATAATGTCTGTAATTGCATGAAAGAAAGCATGCATAGCCTAAAATTATTAGTTAGCAGACGAGACTGAAGCCAGTAATGGAAGACAGAAGGATGAAAGAATCCCATTTCAGGAAACCAATCTGAAAGGGATAGGGTAAATTCTCATCTCGCTCTAGCAGGTTGGTACGAAATTTCTGGGAGAAATTCTCATAATACGTGCCAATGAGGATTGCCTCCACTGCTAAGTGAAGTGAA
Source organism: Aporrectodea caliginosa (assembly GCA_020284085.1). Taxonomy (NCBI): domain Eukaryota; kingdom Metazoa; phylum Annelida; class Clitellata; order Crassiclitellata; family Lumbricidae; genus Aporrectodea; species Aporrectodea caliginosa. The sequence continues at coordinate 31,842 of JACEVL010001189.1, forward strand.
GCCGCTATTACGCATCTCTGAAAATAGATTATCCTAAACCGACCCGTTAGCAGCCTAACGTAGCACATTAAACTTCAGTTTACCTTAGTCAAACAAGAGAACACGAGAACCCTACAAATTATATAGTAATTGACATAAAAACTAGAACAGCACTGTCCACTTTAGTTATTACTGCCTCAACTCGACAAGATTTGTAACCAAATCTTCAGACGCGGGACGCTTTGTCGTAGAGTTAGGCCATTTAATGATGTAATAGATTAAGCTCTCTCTTCATTTGTAAGGGCTGCGTAGGCAGTATTTATGCAGTATATGCAATATATTTAGGTCTCTTCACTTGCATATTCGTAAAGCCGGCGACATTCTCTTCTCAGCACGAATTTTTAAGCCATATCTTGATATCTTGTCTATAATTATGTAATTACGTACACAGCGGCCAGAATCTTAATTTTTTTCATAAGTTTATGTTGATAGCCATTGTAACGGATCCCACTACTATAAGACCCGTGAGTTTCATCTTATTCACTTTGCTCATTTGTTTCTAGCAATGCATCTAAGACCGATCATTAAAACATAGTTAAATGAACATTATCTTGAGTTTTATGAATATTAATAGAATTCAATAAGTGTCTTAGTCTCTTAGAGCACAATTCTATTATAAGATCATAGTTATATTAACATACTCTTATAAGATCATTAGTTCATTATGCATACTAATCTACTAAAACGGCATAATTCAACAACAAATTACCCATTAGCCGAGATCTTCACTTGTATGTTCAGACGTTGGCCTATTACTGAAAGCTACTATAAAGCAATTAATATCTGAGTTGACACATTATATGATTTCAATAGATTGAACTGGCCTTAAGTTTTTCGTTTCTGTTGAAGAGCTACCAATGCGTAGAAATATGTAGTAGTTACAGTATGAAGTCAAATATGTATATTACTTATGTAGCTCTAATCCTTCCCCAACCTTCCAAATGAACTGGAGAGGAGTGATGTCGACTTTTAGTGATTCTCACGAGATAGATAATCTCAAGCAAGATTACAACTGAATCAGTTTTGGGCGAAAGTTTGAATATTAAAGTCCACACGAACTGAATTCACTTAAGTTCCAATTGAAGAAATAAACACAAATAAGAAGCCACCAATGCGAACTGAATCTATGCAATCTAAAGAAGATATTTGAAAATTCATTGAAAATGATTGGATCAAATGTTTTGGCGAACAAACGGAACATTATTAGTAGAAGCAGAAAACGTTGCATGCTGTGAGACAATTCTTAGGCTGCTACCATACCACCATAGACTCTTACACGCATGCATACGTTAGGTAATTAATCAATTACCCATAGGCCTATAATGCATATACGTGATTATATATACCGACACAAAAACTGCACAGATTCTAGATAGACATAATATTTTTTACCAAACTTATTCTTTAAGCGAATATACCTCTGCCTCTGAGAATTGATACCGCTTGGGAAATCAATTTTAACTATTTTACGTTATTTTAAATTCAAGTCTTTAATTAAATGCTTTACAACACCAATCAAACCCATAAACAAACAAATTAAAGTACCTGTTTGTTTAAGTTAACATGACCTATAGAATGTCACTTGTCACTATAAGCTTGGCTCCGCCAGTCTGTCTCATGTGGGCTCTATACGGGTCCCAAATGGGAATATTGGTCCTACGTGGACTCCATGTGGGCGTGCTAGCCGAGGGGCTGCCATGACTGTCCAATTTTCCATCATTTATTATTATCGTTACTACATATTATGCAATTTTATGCATATTAATTTTATGTATGAAAAACAAAGTCGTAAGAAACTCTCTTGAGAGACACAAGCTGAGACGTCCTTATCGTAAACATTATCTGTTTTCAGTAGCGGTTGTGTCAACTTGAATTTCTAATAAACGAATATTTGATGATGATGATAATGAGACACGTTCTCTATGCCTCACAGGGAGCGACTTTAAGCATAATAATCTACTCAATCGTCATAAATTAAACATCAAAGATCCTCAAGAAACGACGCCCACGCAGCAATATACCATGTGCGCGTCAACTGTTTTACTACATTCGCATCTCATCAATAAAATCTAAACCAGATATTTGCAATCCACCCTAAGTGGAATTATCTACTCAAGCATCATAATTCAAGCCCTAATAACCAACAAGAAACAATGCCGCTGCAGCCATAGAACCTGTGCCACCCAAGTGTCTGTTTGCACTCGCATAATTATCTGCAGTAATGCTTAGCCAGTTTTTAATAGCCACTTTAAAGCTGCATGCATGCATTTTAGTGCACATGAACTCGAGGTCTTCCGATTGGATCAGAAAGTATAAAACCTGATTAAGATACAGACATACTCAAAGACTTTTTGAACAAAGGTTTTTCGCTTCAAGAAGAGTTGCTGAACCTGCAACGTGAGCACGTTGGTAAAATGTTTAAGTGTGCGCTCACTTTCCTTCTCTTTGAACTGTTGGTTGCAACAGTAAATGGAGCAGATCAGAATTCACTGGCAGATGTCAAGTCGAATGTTGGAGACGTGCAAGATGAACTCAGCGAACAACAACTGTTACAGTCTAACATTCCACCTTCGCAGACTGGTTTGTATGCTCGCTTTCATATTTCATGCAATGTAAACTGTTCCAATCTGAAGAATTGCTTAGAACCGTTTCGCAGCAAACACGACAATCATTACACATGTCTCGTATAATGATCAGTCTAGAATTGAGCCCAGAATAATATTCAAATAAAATATTCATGGCACTCATCTATGAGAAAGGTCGGCTATTGAGCGTGCTTCGTAACCAGACTATTATCGCATAATAATTGGCTGCTCTCTTCCTGTTGTCACGGCAGGCCTCCAGGTTGAGCTACGTCAGTGACATCGTGGCCTGGATGAGCTGCAGTCGACTGCAGCTAATTTCCTTCAATTTCCCTGATGCATGTTCTCACCCAAATAGACGATGTGGGACTTAGCTTATCAATAATGGTTCTGACGCTGTTGAGGTGAGGATGTAATCTCAAACGTTTTGCTCGATTGATTTTTGTCAGTGACGTCACAGATCACAGAACCAATAAGAAAAAGGTTTGCGATCCTTATTCTATAAGGATGGGCTGACCACAGCACAACTTCTACGCTGGGCCGTACATGTACATGTATTGGCTAGTGTTGTTGAACAATGAAGTTGCCCTGTGCAGCATTGTGAATAATTCTATGACAAGGGATTTCGGGGTGAATATGTTTGTTGCTCAAAATAAGTTTTACAGCTACAATCAAGTATTAACAAGTACTGAGCAACAGGAGGCAAGAAAAGCTAATAGTTTATACTAACCCTGGCCTCTGTTTCATTATTATAATCAATACATGGGTTGGTTAGTTTAATGAGTAGATGTATTCCCTAAGTTCAGTTGGAGGCGTTTGAACGACATTCAGGCACCAAGCAGCTCCGATGTCTTAAGAGTTTTCTCCACTACTTTACAACTGGGCCATGGACATCTGCTTGAGTGTCATCAGCATATTGAATAGCTGCAAGCTCCATGCATGTACGTCCTTTTCAGCCGAGGATGGGTCGGGAGAGCTCCTAAGTAGTAACCTTGAAGGGGCGCTATATAAAGCTTCGGAATGAATGAATGAATGAATAATGCAATGTAATGTAATGTAATGCAAGTCTTCGAAAATTTCTCAGCGCCCACAAAAGTCACGTCAGGGAGACCAGCTTATTCACCGGCAGCCCGGCGCTATATCAAATTAAGTCCGCAATAGCCAAACTCCTCTGTTCGTTTCGGTCCCAGGTCAAATTCCGGGAGGTCAAGCCGAGGAGACAGCATGGTGCTACGGTGCCAATCTTTGATGATGGTGGTGGTGTGGTGGCGCAGGGGTAGAATCAGGATAGCTTGAAGCGTTCGGTTTTCAGTCATGAGTGGAAAGCAGAAGAGGAGAGTGCAAGCGGAGGAGAGGTTGAGTTAAGAGGCGAGATTGGAGGCAGAGGTCTTACGTGAGTGCGTTCCAAAGAGCTGGTGCAGCGTAGACTAAGAAGCGGTTGCAGAATTTCAGAGAGGATGAGACTGGAGGCCGGGATCGACGAAGGTCACGGATGTGCATATAGCAGGTGCGAGATATCTGGCTGATGTGGTCGGAAAAGGTGAGGTTCTTATCGACGATGATTCCAAGATTGCGGACAGGAGAAGAGTAAGGTGCGGAAGAAGCGAGATCGGTTGGACAAAGATTTGGAGGATAGGCTAGTTTGTTTAATTGCTCGCGGAGGCCAATAATGAGGAATTCTGTTTTTGTTGGGTTAGGGCATAGCAGATTAGCTGTCATCCAGGCTGAAATCTGGGTAATTGTGTTGCGTAAGTGATTTATTGCGACTGGAAGGCAGTGAGGGGAGAAAGAAATGAAGAGTTTAGTGTCGTCGGCATAGAGGTGATGATCAGTAAAGGCTGTGGAAATGAGTTTGCTGAATGGGGAGATGTAAAGAATGAACAGCAGAGGAACGAGAACAAAACCTTGAGGAACACCGGAGGTGAGCGCGTGCGGATTAGATGAGTGACCAGCGGCAGTGACAGTGGAGGAGCGTGATGAAAGATATGATTTTATCCACAATAGGACAGTGCCAGAGATTCCAAATTCAGAGGAAAGGCGTTTGATGGAGATGTACCACAGGAATGGAGAGATGCTCTTGTAGTGCCATTGTTTAAAAAAGGAAATAGAAGTGAACCATGTAACTACAGACCAGTCAGTTTAACCAGTGTTGTGTGTAAGGTCATGGAGAGAATTGTTAAGGATAATATAGTGGAACACTTGAATGAGCATAATATTATAAAGGGCAGTCAACACGGATTTACTAGAGGTCGCTCGTGTTTGACAAATCTTTTGGAATTCGTTGAGGAAGTCTATGAGAGGATAGATGAGGGAAAGCCTGTAGATGTAATTTACTTAGATTTTGGCAAGGCATTTGACAAAGTCCCTCATAAAAGACTGGCCAAGAAGTTGCAAGCATGTGGGATTAGAGGGCAGGTACTAGCATGGATTCGAAGCTGGCTAGCAGGAAGAAGACAAAAGGTGGGCATAGGTGACAAACATTCTAGCTGGATGGCAGTGCTAAGTGGAGTGCCACAAGGATCAGTGCTTGGGCCATTGCTGTTTGTACTTTTTATTAATGACATAGATGATGGGATTTTATCTAAAATTTCTAAATTTGCAGATGATACCAAACTATGTAGAGCAATGGGAAACGAAAAAGAAGCGGAGATACTACGGGAAGATCTAAGAAGAATGTTCAGATGGTCACAGGACTGGCAGATGCTCTTTAATGTGGAAAAGTGCTCAGTGATGCATATGGGGAAGAGAAACAGCGAGTTTTCATATGAAATGGGGGGGTATGGTGTTGAAAGTGAGTGAGGAAGAAAGGGACTTGGGAGTGATTATGCACAAGAGCGCAAAACCCTCAAGGCAATGTGCTGAAGCATCAAAAAAGGCTAACTCTACTTTAGGCATGATAAGAAGGACAATAGTCACCCGAGATAAGGATACAATATTGAGGCTATACAAATCACTGGTTAGGCCACAGTTGGAATACTGCATCCAGGTGTGGAGTCCTTACCTGAAACAGGACATGGAAAAGCTGGAGAAGGTGCAAAGAAGAGCTACAAAAATGATTCGGGGCTACAAGGATTTGGGATATGAAGAAAGGTTGAAAAGGTGTGGACTAACAACATTGGAGAGAAGGAGGAGCAGAGGAGACCTAATTGAAGCCTACAAGATTATTACTGGAAAGGAGGCAGTGCAGAAGGAGAAGTTTTTTGAATTAGCACCAAACAAGGCAACTCGGGGACATAGGTATAAATTATTTAAGAAACCAAAAGGGACATTAGGGCAGAAATGCTTCAGTGCAAGAGTTGTAGATTTGTGGAATAGTTTGGATGATAGTACTGTCTCAGTGGACATTATCACAGCTTTTAAGAAGAAGCTAGGAAAATTGGGCTATTAATCATGTTCCAGGTTAATTACAGTGGTTCTAACACAGACTAAACGTCTTCTGAACCACTTAAAACCCTTGTTATGTTATGTTATGCTATGTTATGTTATGAAGATAGAATGGTCTATTGTGTCGAAGGCGGCAGATATGTCTAAGAGGCACAAGCAAGAGATTTGTTGACGACCTATCGCCACGACAAGTTTGTTTCCACAGGCAAGGACTGTTTCGGTAGAGTGATGCAAAGAACTATGTCCAAATGGAGAGTGTAGAGGATGTAGAGTTGCATTCCTAAAGTGGAATACAGTTGAAGACCAAGTGTGACAACCGACCACTCACTCACTCGTTTGTGAAACCAAACGTGGCTGCCTTAGTGCGCCTAGAGAGGAATGAACGCTGCTAAGACATAAGTCGACACACGAAACCGAGCGATTGTCTCAAGGCGCTACAATATATTGCTATGGTCACAAGCGTCGTACATGCGCAATCAATCAGATAGGCATAATGCTAAGTCATGTAAGTCCGATCAACCGATTAATTCATTTACTAATGGCAGACTTGACTAGTTCCCGACTTGCATGATACTTGTCTACATTGGAATGTACTAATTATTCAAGGGGATACATGTAATTGACTGGAGATGGCTAGTTGTTTCTAACCTAATACAATTGAACTTTTTAATATTTTATTTCTGGTACCGGATGATTTTGATCTGATGTTTCTTAAGTAGTCTCTCTGGCAGGCCCTACGCACTTGGCATTTCGACGATTGATAAATAGACTTTATCAAATAGATGTTGGCGTAATTGCAAAGTCCATTGATCCATTGAGGAAAAGCCAATTGAGAAAGCGGCAAAAACGCGCTTTCTCAAGTTGCGGGTGCCAGAGTCCGTCCCTCCTACAAGTAAGTGCAGGTAAGAAATTGGAAAGCGATCTTCCGAGTGAGTTGCCAATTGCCTGAACTTGTTGACAAGTCAACGAAACGCGTCTGAAGCGTCGGGATCGACTGACCCTGGGTGATCGTTAAGGTTCATACCGCTTCCCACGAGGTTTCACTGCAGGCAGCCCAGCAAGCCCTGCACCATTTGGTGGGTGGGCCAGCTCGTGTCTTTTTACGCCGTAATTTCCTGCTGATGCACATCAGTGCAGCTTGATCGGATCATCATCCGAGTAAAAAAATAGTCGTCTATTGCTTAAAGGTACTCGCGCATGATGTGACATTGTTCATAGACCCACATTATAATCGCATCTGGGTCAATCCAATTTTTGTGTCGAGCAGGCTCAAACTAGTTTTGATCTACTCATGTACGACCTCAACTGATGTCGTGGCTGCGCATCACTACATGTGCATGTCTCATCTCCTTTCGTTCGTCCACGTAGTTGGTATTATTATCGTCAGGAGTTCCTGATACATTGTCGTAACTCACGTCAGCCCATACTTTATAAAAAAGGTGATGTATTTGATGCATCCTTGTCCTCACCTACCTTCTTCCCGAAAATCGAAAATTCTAATTGAGGGAACTGGATAATTGGATATTTCGAAATAAGCTCAATGGAAACTTTCAAACTTTCAAACTTTTCTAAAGAATGTATGTTATCGAGTTCGAAGTTAGTTTTGAATGCTAAGCAACCGATTGCACTGTTTTAGATAAATGCCGTCGTGGTTTCACTTATCTGTCTTCGACTGGAAGTTGCTACAAGGTTGTATACGAAAGTCACGACTGGTACTCGGCTGGTCAGAGATGTCAAGAGACATCGCGCAGTGGATCTCACTTGGTCGCCATTACAAGTGCAGAAGAAAACAGCGCACTAAAGACATTCCTTGCAACGGAGGTTTTAAGTATGTATAAGTGTGAGCACTAGTGCTCAATATGCAGGCTTCTTATTTGCATATGTGTATGTATAATTGTAGATATGCATGCAAGTGTGTGTATTTGTGTATCAGGACAAATAATATAGTGCTTGTAAGTGCCTTACCAAGGCACTGCACAATTGACTATCTCACTCTTCTAAATCAGTGCGAGTTCAGACAGTTTGAACATTTTTGTTGAACAGAGTTAAATGCAACAAGTGCAACGGAAACTGTTCCATGACGAAGGTCCTAGTCATGAGAACGTAGGGTACGATGAAGTCGATATACGGAGGCGCGATACCTGCATGTCTTCATGAGCAAGAGAGCTATAAGATGGCTAAACCCCGTTGACTTGAGACTGGAACATCATGATGTCTGTCAGTACCAAAGACACCCGCCCTGGGAGACAAATGTTGAACATTACTCTGTCGATAGAAAGCCAATGGAACGCGACCTTTAAAGACCATAATTATCTCTAACTTTACACGTTCTTCGTATTTTCATTTGAGTCAAAAATTTTAATTAGCAACTTCTATTGCGCCTTTGTCTAATGCACAAGGCATCAACTGATGGCACAACAAAACCAAGCCGTAATCAGGTCAACAGTCCGTAAGATCTTTTAAAAAGGCGTCTTAGAGTTGTTCGACGTTCTGTCTCGTCTTCTGTTCTTACCATGCTCGTTGAATTATAGAAAAACATCTAAACAATTTTCGACCTCCCATCATCACTGGTCTCCGCTCCAAGATATTTCATTGTTTCGGTTTGTTTCAATACATTCCCAGCCCTGTCCCTGATCATTAGTGTCTCATCCGCTTTAGAGCCGACCACGGTTGCTGTCTTATTGATGTTTATTTTAAGGCTCTTGCTCTACAATGCCTCCTGCCAATGGAGATCTAGGGCTGTCCAAACGTATTGTCCAGAAAGTTACCGAATTTGCAAGTTTCTGCAGCTTTTCACAAAGTTCCAGCTAATGTGCGTCTCAGTGTAGTTTATCAATTATATATTTCCAAAAAAACTGGTGGTTTATTCAAGATATGCAGTATTCAATTAAGTTCTCAGACCGAGAGCCATGTGCGTAGCCTATATACACGCCAGATGCAACTTGCGTATCTAATGGCATACGACATCTTAATTTCTCATAGTCTACTAAGAATGTTCTGAACCCGCTCCTCCCTCCTGCAAAGACACTCCCCTATTCCCTGCGTCCCAGACCGCATGATCGAATTGTCCCACAGCCTGACAACTTAATGAGAACAAGAATGCTTTATAATGAGTAATTTCATGTAAACCAAAGTGCGGTAATGCAGTTGGATAAATAGAGAATATACTTACTTACTTACTTACTAATGTATTTCTTTTAGAAATCTAGTCAGTGGAGTTTACACTAATTTCATCAACGTAATAAATGCAAATACATTTTTTAAAAGGAAATTTAGGTAATACGGCTTGCTTCATAAGAGGTGATGCTGCTGCGGGATACGGGTATTGGACAAGCGGTCAACAGCTGGTCAAAAAGAACTGCAGGAGTCCTTTCGTATGGAAACTATCAAGTGACAAACTGCTGGCCTTTGACTACACCAATTGGAAAAAAGACGAACCAAACTGCGGCAACAATGGGGAATTCTGCGTGGATATTGAGGTCTACAACAACTTCGGTTGGGACGACAGATGGTGCAGCGACAAATTGTGTCCATTATGCGAATACACGCCTTAAAAATTTAAGCGGATGTCCTTTGCCCTACGACTTTTCGTAGGCCTTTGAGAAGAAGTGATGCGAAATCAACTCATTTTGAACTTTTAAAATAATGGAAAATTCTTTGAACTACATAACTTATTAACTTTTAGCTTATCTGAGACTTTTAAGTGGTAGTCTCTTTAAAATATTGCTAATGCTACTGCGTATCTTCTGCTTGAAATAAAACTAAAACTATGTGGACACGTAGTCTGTGAAAACATGGCGCTTATCCTTCGAAGTTGGATACTGTACCTCAACATGTAGTCATAACAGAATAAATATTACAAGCCAAGAAGTCTATAGCGAAGTTAAGGTTGAATTGTTGCAGCAAACAATGTCATGAGAGCTCATGCTGTGCTACAGTCCAGCTGAAAGGTGTTAATCCCAGCCGCAATTTAATCATCTTCATTTGCCCGTGTGTGAAAATTGACCAAAATATTTTTCCTAAACTATCCAGATCACTAACTAACTTTAACGGAAGTTATAGTGATATTAGAATTTATGAACAGATTAATTTTAACCTATTTGGGTATGTAAATGTAGGCTAGTTATAAGCTTCATGTGACGCTTTTGAAAAGTCACAAAAGACCAGCCTAACAGTGCCTATCTAGGTTAAGTAGTGTTAAAGCGCTTAATAAAAAAAAGAATGCTCAGTTTGACACCGATTAAACGTTGACTACAAACATTTCTGTCTGATGATAGTGATGATAATAAATGATGAATGATGATGATGATGAATGATGATGATGATGAATGATGATGATGATGATGATGATGATGATGATGATGATGATGATGATGATGATGATGATGATGAATGATGATGATGATGATGATGATGATGATGATGACGATGAATGATGATGATGATGATGATGATGATGATGATGATGATGATGATGATGATGATGATGATGAAATTGGACAATGTCTCGTCAGTTTTTGTTCACATGTGGGCTTTTCCATCACTACTTTGAGTATGGTCTTAGTGGATGTCCTCTAATTATGTTGCGCAAAACGATCGATTGGGAGTCCCAAAAGATACTCAGCATGCCTGCTATGATAACATTGGAAAGTATAAAGATTCAGTGACGACTTCGTGAGTGGCAAACGCTTATGTTTTTAGCCATCATTGGCACCTCTGACAGCCACGCTCGTTGGGTCTACATAGGGCCCGTAGCTGACCTCAAGTTGCTACCAGTCGCACAATGCTGGCCAGCTTCACATCTATTAAGAGTCAATCTTACATGCAGCAAGTATTGTAGGTTGTGTACGGAGTCACAATAATTGGCGTTATTTGCTGTGGGTATAGCTATAGGGCTATCATCTTGAGGCAACCTCGTTTTGTTTACCAATAAATTACCCTTTAAATATCGTATAGTCTTAATAGAAATTCCTCAAGATACATTCTGCCAACTGCTTAAGTCCTCTCTGTTTAGCCGTGGCTGGGCTGGGAGCGCCGCTGAGTAGGTTCCTTGAAGGGGCGCTATATAAATTCTCGGAATGAATGAAAGAATAAAAAAATAAAATGCGCTCTCCTAAAAAAAGGAAATGGGCTCTCCTAAAACTGATGGTGTAGAAAACAATATCAAACAGCCGTTGTTGAAGCTCTTGGGACCTCGAATATGAGGTAACTTCTAACTTCTATTGAGCTCAAATATCCGCCAATTACTAGAGTACGGTTCGGCAGCTGCGTTGTGGCTCGCTGGGTCTACCTCGAGCAAGAAATAAACTAGTATCCCCGAAATAACCACAGACTGCGTCCATACGCTTGTTTGGAATCCTACTACATCCTATGGATCATGACGTTGCTGCCTTGTTGAGGCCATTGAAGAAGATATTTGAGCAGCATTTCTGTCACTCGTAATGATTCAGTCTATAGCTGCAGCCACTTCATGAGTGATCACATTCACCGTGCTTCTTGTTTTCGGCTTTTCATTTCACGGACCTTCATCAGAATCAGGTGACAAGGGAAACTGCAGTTGCTATCCAATGTAATCATCATCGCCGTGTTCAGTATAAGCTTTGGTGACAGTAGTTGTAACTGATGATGTCACAAACGCTTCATTTATTTCCACTGAATAATTTGCTGCAGAACTTTACGCTTCATCACGCAATTTTCCTTCAGTGTGAGGTTTCGATCTACTCCGGCTATCATTCTTCTCCGATCTTGACTACAGCAACAACTGGTCTTGCTTTATTTTCACTAGGGAGCACTAACAAGCCATTCAACCAGATGGTCCCGAAACGTTTGTTGATTTCTCACATTGTTGCAATGTCAAAATTAGGAATAATTGGTTTAAACAGAAAAATTCACTTTTACAGAAAGTCCTAAACATTATTCAAAATTCAAAATATTATATTAGCCATCACCAAATGGGTTGGTTGGAAGATGAGAATAACATTACACGAAAAATTCTACACTAGGGATGGGAACACGCTAGGACGCAATATAAATAAATATATATATATATATATATATATATATATACAGTATTATTATTACATGCAGTATATTTATATCTGCTCACTCGTTTCTTCGCATCATTTTATTAAGTTAGAAATTGAGAGCCGCTTTTAAAGTAATTACGTAGGCCTACTCATTCGTCGTGATCTTGAGATATGCTAATAGACAGTCTAAGATTAATAATTCTATCAAATCGTTATAAATGAAGTCATAATGACCCATGACATGCAACAACTCTGCAGCCATAACAGTATCATGTGTGGGCCACATGTTTGTCTACGTTCGCATGTCTAGATTCTAAATCATACCTTGATATGTAATTGACTGCTATTACCTACCCCTCATCGTAATGTTACTGTCAGTGAAACGTGTATCGAGCGATCATTTTGCATGCGTAGTGTGCAAATTTCGAGATAATTTATGATTTCGCTTCGAGGCGCAATGACTCTGCATGAATAACCCTAAGCTGATTCGTCATAGGCAATGTCACGGGTGTATCTCTCCGCCCGACGCAGAGATATCGGAATCATTTAATACATGTGTAATTCAATACCTGAAAATGTGGCGACGATGTCAGCTGCACCCAGTGCCGGTATCCCGAGATATTCTATCCCCCTAAAGCATATTCCCGGATGGAATAAGCCGGTTTGGAGTATCCGTGGGGATAAACCATTCTCCCCATCGTCATATGCATCACGATAGTCAAGACGCAAATCCAGTCAAAATCACCAAAAACGAAGTAAATTAATTTCAGGTCGACGTACAAACTAAAGATACGTAACTTAAAATATTTTATGTGTACAATAAATCCAAACAGTACGACTGAATGCACTTAGAAACCGCCAAAAATGCAAACTAAACCGAATACTCCATTTTGCTAAGGGGATATTTATGTATGGGGAATGGGGAATACTCTATTTCGTGACACCAGCCTTAATCACAGGATGCCAGAGACGCCAAAAGCTAGGAGGCGCTAGTATGTGCTTTAACAGTTTCATATTTTTCACATATTTAGCCAGTTGATTGTTATTAAGACGTATGTACACCAGAGTGCGAATATACAATTGGTTTAATAAAGAATATACTTACTTACTTATTTATTATCCAGGGTTGACTATAGCCTACTAATGAAAAATCGTAATAATAGTAAATAAGTCAGTTGAACGCAATGTTCTGGCTAGTTCCTCAACAATTCCTCATTGGGTTGTGACGTTGGTGGACCGTGAATGGAGTAAAATGAATGCTTTGCCAGGAGCGCCATTTGGGATGAGGCAGACCCTTTGTGCACCAAGGTAGTCGTCGTACATTGTACATATGTATATGTAGTCTACATTGTAGACGTTTTAATAAACGACCGCATGGCAACGACCCTGCTCATTTTCAATAAATTTTCAATGAATAGATCAGGTGACAGCCTTCACCACTGCTGCTATTTTAATGGGTGCCACGCCATTTTAGGGTCCATGTTAGAACATTTGACTTCGATACGTTTTGTGGCAGTAAGGAAGTATAATGGCCGTTATGGCGTAAGAGACAAACATGCATAGCCTACACACACTAGTTTGCAAACGAGATTTAAGACCGCGAACCCCAACCGAAAGGGATAGGGTAAATTCCTATCCCGCTTTGACAGGTTCATGAGAAATAGAAGAAATTTTGATAATGCGGACGAAATTCGCACCCACCTTCAGCATAAATAATCTGATCAGAGGTAATGATTCAAGCTCACCTATTAAGTGACGTTTAGCTGCAATTAGGCATCTCTGGAAATAGTTTTTTTTCTGAACCGACAGGTTGTCAGCCCAACGTTGCCCAATGGACTTCATTTTACCTTGGTCAAACAAAATAACACGAGAACTCTACAGTAACTAACGGTGAAGTACTTGACATTTCACATGTAAAGACAGAATATGAAGCATAGGCTACCACTCCATAATACTTAGTTCTCTTCACTTGCTAATACGTAAAGCCGGTGATCTTCGCATCTTTGCAAAAAATGTAAGTCACACCTTGGTAGTCCCTTTAAATGTAATGCAGTACTCAGTGGTCATAGTCTTAGAAATTCTTCGCATAATAATCTAATCCAAAAAAGCTAAAATAACGCAGAGGCAGAATTTTTTACGTGTCAGTTTGGACGTATTATTGATAGCAATTTTAAAGCCATCGGACATCTTAGTTGACGTAGTCTATATGATTTCAGTATAATTGAAATGGCCTCGGGGATTTCGTGACTATAACATTATTATCTACTCAAAAGTCGAAAGCTTAACCACAGTGACGCATTTTCTCTGAATAAAGCATCTTTGCAATAAATCTAAGCTATAGAGGCTGATGGGCAATTTAAGCGTAATTAGTAGAGGAGAAGTAAATCCTCTGGGCCATTTACAAATGCGCTACATAAAAATCTGTGATTCTCCCATAGCCTAGGTTATTAATGATCACACGTCCACACGTTTCTTTTTTTAAAAAAACTGTTGGGAAATCCCCAAGGTATCGATCGATGAGTCATCGCGCGCGAAAGTTCCCAACAGTTTCGATCAGTCGTCAGTCTCGATGATGAGCCGTCACACGGTCGT
>JACEVL010001189.1:46838-79338 GCA_020284085.1 Aporrectodea caliginosa
GGGCCCCCCAAAAAAAAAAAAATTTTTTTAAAAAGGGGGGGTTTTTAAAGGGAAAAAAACCCCAAACCCCCAAACCGGGAAAACCCCCCCCCGGGGGGGGCCAAAAAAAAAAAAAAAACCCTTAAATTTTTAAAAAAAAAAGGGGGGAAAAAGGGAAATTTATTTTTAACCTTTGGCCAAAAAAAACCAAAAAACCCCCTTTTTTTTTTTTTTTCCCCCCGGGGGGTTTTTTTGGCAAAAAGGGGGGTTTTTTTTTTTTTAACCCCAAAAAAAAACCCGGGGGGCCCCTTTTTAAAAAAAGGGGGGGCCCCCCGGAAAAACCCCCCCCCCCCTTTTTTTTAAGGGAAAAAACCCCCCCGGGGGGGGTTTTTTTCCCCCTTTTTTTTTCCCCAAAAACCCCCCCCCCCCCCCCTTTTTTAAAAAGGGTTTTTTTTTTTTCCCCCCTCCCGGGCCCCCCTTTCCCCCCTTTTTCCCCAAAAAAGCCGGGGGGGGCCCTTTTTTTTTTTTTAAAAAAAAAAAAAATTTTTTTTAACCAATCCGGTTGAAAACCCGGCAACCGGTTACAGTGTACAATTATGCAATTGAAACAATTCACAAGAACACAAATGACAGAAGACATAAATCTTAATTACTAACAGAGCAGACAGCCTGCAATACGCTTGTTTCAATGGCAGCCTACAAAGCATGTCTACCCTACGGGGCTCGAACTCGGTACCTCTCGCTCTCTATGCCAGTGTGTTCTGCCATCGGACATACGATCAATAGCATCTTTAACAGTTCAAGAAACTTTTATGTTCGTCTTAAGGCACATTTGCTAAGAGATTATTAGGTAGCCGTTCCGGAGCGCCCTTGTGAGTTGTTCAAGGTACTCTGATACCTCAGGTATAGCCGTTCCATTTAAAATAATAATAATAATATTATTATTATTATTATTAATTAATAATAATAATAATAATAATAATAATAATAATAATAATAATAATAATAATAATAATAATAATAATAATAATAATAATAATAATAATAATAATAATAATAATAAAGGATCTGGATCTGATAATATTGGTAGCCCGCTCTCCACGTCGGCGCCCCGGGTTCGCTTTTCCCGGTCGGGTCGGTTTATCAGAGATTAATTTCTCGGATCTTTACTGCGGGTGGCTCGGTCGCATTATAAGGACGTAGGCCTACAGTACATTATATGGAGTACAATACAATACAATACAACACAATACAACCGGGGCGCGGTGGTGTAGGGGTATATGTTCGGTGCCTTAGCTGGAGGGTTGCGGGTTCGAATCCACCCCAAAGTCGCCGCGTAGGGACCCTGGGCAAGTCCTTCACTCGCAATTGCTCATGCGCTTCGGCGTGAAACTCCGATTCAGCGTTCGCGCAGTAGTCGAGCGCCTCTGAATGGGAAATCTAGTAGGGGCGCTATAACAAGTGTTCAAATACAATACAATACAATACAATACAATACAATAATTAATTTAAACTTATCCTCAAACCTGGCTCCTGTCTTTTTTTGTTACTACAGCAAAGGTGGACCTTAAATAATCGCCCTCTTCAAACTGCTCCCTTATGTCTGCCTACATGTTGAGGTTGTCGACGTCTAAATTTGCACAAACAGGCTCTGTCCCTGCCTTTATTGCTATATATAGCGACTTGATTTACCTAGGCTATACCACAGGATATAATCTTATATAAATACACAATAATAATAATAATAATAATAATAATAATAATAATAATAATAATAATAATAATAATAATAATAATAATAATAATAATAATAATAATAATAATAATAATTATAATAATAATAATTTAAATAATAATAATAATAATAATAATAATAATAATAATAATATTAATAATAATAATAATAATAATAATAATAATAATAATAATAATAATAATAAATTAATCACAGAGATGGGCCGTCATCTGACAAAGGCGACGGACGACGTCAGAGAGACGACCTTCCTCTTCCAAAGACTGTCGTTGACAATTCAGCGCTTTAACGCTGTGGCCTTCACCGGTTCTTTTGTTGACCCTATGCCCGAGATGGAAGAGGGATAGCCGCTTCCAGTTACACTAGATAATAATAATAATAATAATAGTAATAATAATAATAATGATAATAATAATAATAATAATAATAATAATAATAATAATAATAATAATAATAATAATAATAATAATAATAATAATAATAATAATAATAATAATAATAATATTCTTTATTCAGATGCCAGCGACGGCCTATTCGTACAGATGCGTAGAGATAGCAGGGATCATTTGACATGGGCGATCGGTCGTTTTTGGACCTGCGTAAAACTCACCCATGTGAGCTTGAGAAGATTCTCTATGATCTTTCCGAAGACTTAGTTCCTCATCGTAATCCTAATCATCAACTCCAAATTGCCCATGAACTACTCTAAGGCTAAGCTTATTCATGAGCTTGAAGAAGTCCAACTTGAACTCTACTGTTGCTTTAGGACAAGAATGTACGTTTAGTGTGTTGTATGGGATCGCCCAAGCCTCTGGGAGGATATTCAGCGCTCTGTATATCCTAGTCACCAATTATTCGATTGAATAGCTATTATGACCTACTTTTTGTTTATTCTTAAGAGACCTCTACGCGTTTAACTCGAGAATCATACAGCAGGGAACTAGCTCTTAGAGGAAAATTACTGTATCGAATATAAAGATAATTTATTATAAGAAATGATCTCCAGAAATAGATAATGAAATGAAATCATTATTAACAGAAGAATAAGAATTAACTCTCATACCGGAATTCAGAGAAAACGATCATCAGCCACACAACGATTACTGTAGGTAATGATTCCCACAAGAATGACGTATCCTGGGTTGCGCGGACTTATATATAGATTTCCGGCGCTTAGGTTGGTCACGTGTTACATCCGCGTTTCAAATCTCGGTTGCACACTAATCTGGCAGAATCTACCGAAAGGAAACCCTACTCATGACGCCTGGGCCATTGAGCCACGGAGCTGTTGGGAAGTCAGATCGCTTCGGTCGATAGTAAGGGAAACTGGCATGCAATGTGGGTGGCAAACTATTTCTGTATCTCGATGTATCTTTTCTGTAGCGCCATTACATAGTTTTAGATTTCGATATTGCACCACAGACCGTTCCTTTTGTTCAGCTTCGGAACCACCTGCAACTGGCGAATGTGTTACCCAACTCGCTCACCAGTGTGCGATGATAGCTGCTCATCTATTGCTCTGCAATGGTCTTGGTCTCTGGTGCTAGCCAGTAATCGCTGTGGCTATTGTGCAGGTTGGCGGTGTATTATAGGTCCCCTCCTCGAATAAGCCGGTGTCATGATATAAAGTCTACCCCCGAAACAGAGTCTCCCCCCGGAGACTCTGTATCAAAACAAAGTCTCCCCCATTGAAATAGAATCTCCCCGTCTACGATACAAAGTCTCCCCTACTAAAAAATCGCCCCTCTATATTTCAGTTGCTTTCATATATAATTTTAAATGTGATTTAATATGTACATTTTCGTAAAAAAATTCTTATGTGTTTACTATTTGAATTGGACATGAAAACATGAAGTGAAATCAGAAAATTATGAAATAAATGTTTTATAAGAGTAAATGTAGAACACCACTAGGATGTCGGACGTTTATGTCAATAAAACGCAATGGTTAGGCCTAGATTACACACATTGTTTGTTTGTTATAGCCTAATTAAGGAAATGGCTCTGACCACAAGTAGGCATTTTACTAGTGCTAGTTTCTGAAACGATTCTGTGATCAGTAATCCCTATCGCATTCAATAATTAATGCTACAGTCCTTTTGCCAGCTAACGCTAATTAGCTTCCCGCTGATTTTTTAGGGTTAGATGACTTAGATCTACCACTGAAACTGTGTTGGATATTGGTCGTTCAATATTATAAGCGTCAGATATAATATCAGGCCAGCTTATTAGCTATACAAGGAGTCTGAAACGATGCATTGGAATAACTATACCTGTACTGACTTCCTGATACGAGCTAGCACGTGGCTTCTATGCGATTCTTGATGCAGATTAGGCCTAACCTTCAACTGATATTAATCAACTGATATGAGCTTGCACTTGATTTTCTGTGAATCTTTTGATGCGGAATAGGCCTACCATTCGTCCATTGATCTGGTTAACATATTCGTTGCTTATTATTGTTAGCATTCACAGAACCACCGAATAAGCGAAGCTAAATCAAACCTGTTTAGTGTCGATAGGCCAATATCAATTAAAGAAAATAAAGCATTGTAGTATGTGAAGCCAGTATAGGCTTGAGACAAAGACTACTGAAGCATTTGTTAAACCATGGAATTATTATGCTTGTCCTTGCTTTTCTGGCATTCTTTGATGAAGATTAGGCATTCATAGAACCACTGAATAAGCGAAGCTAAATCAAACCTATTTAGTGTCGATAGGCCAATATCAATTAGGCCCTAAAGAAAATAAAGCATTGTAGTCCGTGAAGCCAGTATAGGCTTGAGATAAAGACTACTGAAGCATTTGTTGAACCATGGAGTTATTCGGCTTATATCGAATGTTATTTGCTCATGGAGGTAATAAACGCTATAGAACTTAGTTGATTAGATTCGTTTATAAGGGCAGACCACAAAAAGTTATTCGTAGACGCCAATCATCGTCGATATGACGGCGTCGTTAAAATAAACTTATTACACACAATTATTCGTAACTGAAGTTCATTAAATTTTCTGCTTAGACTTAGACGATCTCAGCGGATTCAATGAAACAACTATTCTCATGGATTCAGCTTCTACTTACGGGTACAATTTTTGTTCTCAATCCTGCAGCGTCTATTTTAAATTGACCATACGAAATAATTTACCAACTTAAAGTATGGGATTAGCCACAAAGGCCTTAGAATTAATTGACCAGATAAACACCCAACATCCTACAAATAAGCGAATTTATCCATGGTAGGCCTACCCTTGGTATGGAACAACGTCCCTATCACCATTCGTCGATTGCCTAACTTGAAATTATTTATGAAGACTATGCGTAGGCCTACTCGTCTAATAAATGCTTAATCATTCAAATCTCTATGTTGCTGATACTTAGTTAAAAAAATTTTTAATACTCCACTATGCTTATTATTTGCTAAAATGAATAAATATGGACTATTAGTTCCTTAAAAATGGCAACTATGACAATAAGTGCATAATTGTACACCAGGGCAGGTAATGAATTAGAAAGTCTATCTGAATTGTTTAAAGCCATTAAATAATATCCTTAAATTTATCCAAGACTAATTATACTATATTTAGATCTAAGAAGAAAATTCTTCCTGTCCTTGATTCCAGTATCAAAATTGATAACAAAGAAATTACTCAGGTCACTACTACAAAATTTTTAGGTGTATATGTTGATGAGCATTTAACGTTTAATGATCATGTCTCAATAATAGCAAAAAAGTGGCAAAAAACATAGGCATTACTTCTCGGATTCGACATGTATTACAGAGACATACAGTATCCTGATGAACTTGTACAACACTCTCATTCTTCCTTACCTCTCCTATTGCAATATTGTATGGGCATCAAACTATCACATCAAACTACCACTCGCACCTGACAAGACTTACAATATTACGGGAAGCGTATTGTACGCATTATTTGTGGTCTTAAATACAATCAAAGCACTCGCACATAATTTAAGAAACTCAGAATAATGTCGTTGCTAAGCATAAATAAGATGCAGACTCGGATATTTATGTATAGATTTAAACATAGGCTATTACCAAAAAACTTTGCTAATAACTTCCAATTGAATTCAGATGTACATTGCTACTACATCAGATCCTATAATAAGTATCATAACGTTTATGCACGAACCAAAACTCGACAGTTTTCAATTTCTTATCATGGACCCTGTGTATGGAATTCGCTGCCGATTCCTTTGACTAATGTGACAACTTTAGCAATATTTCAAATGAAACTTAAACAGTATCTTATTGAACTGGAATAAATAAACTATAATGGATGTAAGAAACCACTGAAGACACTATGGCTGCTACTGATCATCTGTTCTACCTATACTTAGAAAATTAAGGAAAATGGGGCTCCCTGGCAGCGGAGCATTAGTGCTCCTTTAGGGATAATTCTTTGACAATAGGAAACCGATTGTCTTATGGTAGACAACTTTGCTGCATAGATAATTAATTGGACTGAAGTGATTATGTACTGCTAGATTTGTTTTTGTGAAGCATTTGGTACTTGATGTCAATAAAGTGTGTTGAATTGAATTGTTGTTGTTAATTGTTGATTAAAACTGGGAACAATAAATTGTTTGAAAATGAAAATTGAAATTGAAATAATACTCCACTATGCTAATATGGACTATTAGTTCCTTACAAATGGCAACTATGACAATAAGTGCATAATTGTTGATTAAAACTGGGAACAATAAATTGGTTTTAAATGAAAATTGAAATTGAAATAAACTCTCCCCGGGAAAGACTTTATTTCGACGGGGGGATGAAATATTCTCTCTCCCCGGAGACTTTGTTTCAGAATATAGTCTCCGGGGCGAATTTATTCTGAAACAGATCCGCCAGGGGAGAATCTGTTTCGAAATAGAGTCTCCGGGGGAGACTTTTAGGGGAGACTCTGTCACGCGACACCGGCAACAGCCTCGTTTGGCGTTGCTGACACCTGGTCGATGCTCACGTCTGCCTACTGATTTCTTTGGGCTAGTCTGGGTGTAAACACGCTTTTGAATATGTTGTACTAATGTTAATTAAAACTCTTAATAATAATTTGCGTCGAGACTAAATGTCTGAAATATAAGCCTAGCCTTGCATTGTCTACATTTATCGTTATCTATCCCAAGCAAATTAGAAAACACTGTTTTGAAGACTTATTGTTCATTAAGCCAATCATAAACGACCTGCTAGCTATGTTAAGCGTCTTTGTTAGCCTAGGTCCCTATAATGCGCTGCATAAATACCCAGATACATACAAACATTACATACAATGTCATAAATGAACCTACCACTTCAGCAACTTTTTAAACAGCTTCGCAACTTACATCACATTACTACCCTCTTACAGGAACATGAATTTGTCTTCATGGTCTCAATGGACTTCTCCAAAGCATTTGACACTATTCGTCATCACTCTTTGTTGGAAAAGCTTGGATCTATTGATATTCCGGATCATATTTTCAATTGGCTTTCAAACTATTTTCATGACCGCAAGCATAATTATCACCAAATTCCAAGGAGAAGTTTCGTCAATTGCATCCATAAATGCTAGTGTTGTTCAGGGATCGGAGGTTGGACCTGGATCCTACGTAGTTGGGTCGTCTGACCTTCATCCTAAAAACAGCATTAATATTCTTGTTAAATATGCTGACGATACCTATTTATTAGTAGGATCATCTAATATTGGAACAGCTGCCGAAGAATATGATCATGTGGCATCCTAGGCAAAAACTAATAATTTGAAGTTAAATCCATCTAAGACTCGTGAAATAATTTTCTCAAAATGAGGTTTTAAAGGGTCATCTATTATACCTATTGTCATCCAAGGTGTTGAAAGGGTTGACACTAATAGAGTGCTAGGGATTACCCTAAGTTCTGACTTGCGCATGACAAAGCATACTGAAAAAGTCCTTACCTCAAGTTCCACTTCTTTATACGCCCTCCGTGTTTTGAGAGATCACGGCATGGAATGCGCTGTCTCCATCTACTCGCTCTCGAATTCTAGCTAGTAACTCTCTTCCGCCTTTGCTTTCTCAAAACCTTTTTCTTCTCTTTGGCCTTGCGCACTGGGAGCGCCTCTAGGAATGGTTCACTATGAGAGGCGCTTATAAATGTTTGAATGGCAATACAATACAATACACCTAATGTATGCCTCCCCTGCCTGGTGGGGTTATGCCAGTGAGACTGATAGGAACAAATTACAAAGTATGCTAAATAGGATGAAACGTAGAGGTTTCCTCTTATCTACTACCCCTAGCGTTGTAGATATGTCCCAAGCTGCTGATTCTGGCTTATTTCGGGCTATTTGTGGGGATTCATGTCATGTTCTCCGGGAATCTTCTCACCTACACAGCAAATCAAATATAACTTACGTCCTAGAATTCACAACTTTAATTTCCCAATCAATGACAAATGTAATTACATACCACGTATCTTGTTTAAGGATACATGAGTCAATTTCTGTTATTAGCTTAAATTCATGTAACAGGTAACGGAGTGGACAATTTCCGCATAATATGAAACAAACCTATTATCGCCTGCATTTCAGACCACAATTTTTGAACATATCAATTTGGTTCATTTAGGAGTTGAAACCTCATAATTGTTGAAACATGAGCATCTTCAATGTAGATTAAATTTCGGTAACGGAGTGGACACCTATGCAAAGTATCATACGTAGTTTACACCTTTCAAACCAAATTATTGCCGCATCTATTCGATATTTATAAAACACAACCACAGACGTCATAAAATGGTCTGATCAATTTGCAGCAGGTCCAGATGTTGGTAAGTAGGTAGTAGTGCAAGGATTTATGTATGGTAACGGAGTGGACATTATTTCAGGTGACAGCTGAAAATAATGCACTTAGCCATAATAAGTACTGTTTAATTTAATGACAAACTTATTAAATGAAGGGCGTTTCAATGCTGCTTACGACCAACAATAAATCCTTGGAAAAACTATCATTTGTAGTCATATTTTTTTAATGTTATTGCGGCAATGTGTGAAAGTGACGGTAACGGAGTGGACATTTGCAAATTAAAACTCACCAGATAAAATAAACAGTAAAGCATCTTACCAAAATAGCCATGGAACAATTATCTCCTCAATAGTAAATTCATATAAATAATTGATTTGAAGAAAAATTATGGCGAGGTTGATTTAAAAAATCGTTGTGACAACAAAATGTCTAATTGGTCTAATAGCGGAAAATGACTCACATATTAATTGTCTTATAATTATAATTACTTGTATTTGTCTAGAATTATTAACGTTAGCCTGACTCTTTTAGCTAATTGTGTTACTTGCAACCTGTTGCGTTTTGTCAACTGGATTATTTTGAAATTAAACGAATATTGATTGACTTCTGATTCACTTTTTCACAGTTTTCGAGGTTTCTTTGTTTCACGTTTTGAACCTGAGAATCAATGTCTGTTGATTATATACTAAGAATCGAATTAGACCGTCTTAATTTCAAACCATAAAAGCATAAGCCTCTATTAAGATTGACACAATTATCAGCAGCTAACTATTGTGCCCAGCCTGCTTCTTCTCATTTTCATTAAACGAGTCCATATATGTATATATATATATATATATATATATATATATATATATATATATATATATATATATCACTGTTCCTGAAAGAAAATGTTATTGAAAAAGTATAATCCTGTATACTTTAAAATAAGTTGTCGTGCATTTGAGAATTCCTCACCACAACACTTCGATGTTTGCAACTTGAGATGGCTGGACATTTAGAATGCAAGACATCATGTAAAATGACAATGACAATGACAATCTAGTTGGTAACTTTTAACTTTTAAACTATTTCTGAATGCTTCTTGAGCATACTTCTTTCAATTGTTAAGCGACTAATTGTGCTATTTCAGATATGTGCCCACCTGGTTTCACTTATCTGCCTTCAGTTGGAAGTTGTTACCAAGTCGTATATGAAAGTCACAATTGGACCTCGGCTGGTAAGAGATGTCAACAGTTAAGTGGTGGATCTCACTTGGTCGTCATCACGAGTGCAGAAGAAAACAACGCACTGAAGACATTCCTTGTATCAGAGATTTCAAGTGCGTATGAGTGTAAACAAGCTTGTATAGACAATGTATATTTGTATATGCATATAATATGCATGCATGTATTGTATGTGTGTATGTATGCTTACATGTATGAATGACATTGAATGTATGTGTGTATGTGTCAAGACACTTAATATTGAGCGCTTCAAACACCTTACTATGGCGTTGGACCATACCCCCAAGCCACAATTTTTTGGCTAACGGCTGGCTTGAGAAAATTTACGGCGGCTTTTCGGCTAGCCGTAAAATGACGTAAACTACCTTTTTGAGCTAGCCGTAAAAATATGGCTTGAAACATAGTTCGTTCAAAACGTGTATCAGCTATAGAGTTCCAAAAAGCCAATTAATTAGATATTAGGACATCTGCTACAATGCCATAAAAATGAACAATTAATAGTGGCAAACAAAAAGTCATTCGAAACAGTACAGTTTCAATAAGTCTGAACTTGTACGGTAATCTACAAAGTCATAACTCTTTGAAACTAGCGGGAAAACTTAACAATCACAACTTTGTGCGAGTTCTAGCTGAATTAGCTGAATAAGTTTCCGGCGGCTACCCGTAAAACATTCTCTGCGGTTTTTCGGCTAAGCCGTAAAATTTCCGGCGGCTATCGGCTTCAAGAAAATTCGACTACCAAGAAAATTCGGCGGCTCGGCGGCTATGGCGGCGGCTTGGGGGTATACGTTGAACACGTGACTACCTCCTCTAAACAAGTGCGTTTTAAGACACAATGGAACATTTTTCCTGAACAGAGTAAACATGCTTCTTTGGATGTATGTATGTATGTATGTATGTATGTATGTATGTATGTATGTATGTATATATATATGTGTGTATATATATATATATATATGAATGTATGCATGCATGTATGTCTGTGTATGTTTGAATTTATGAATATATGTGTATAACTGTGTGTCAAAACAGTACAAAACAGTGCTCGTGTGTTATGGAAACTGTAACAAGCCACAGGAAGCCACAGGAAAGCCCGATAAGCTCGAGTTGATGCACGGAAGCGCGGCGCCTGTCTATCTCCACTAGTAGCAGAGCGCTAAGACCGGTGACCCGGTTGACCTGAGACCAGATCATCAAGTTTCCCGATGTGTGTCGGTGACGTGTCGACTAACAATACAGCCTCACCAGTAAAAGAATTTTGAAGTTTATTCTGCCGAGAGGTCCATGTATAATATTATAATCTGCCAGATTGTCCAGTAGTCAGGTGTCACTGTTGAGGACGGACTGGACTGACGCATTCTGAACATCGAGAGGCCAGAATGTATTGCGATAGCCGAAGCGCGTCAGAATAAGTGATCGTAAGCTCCAAATTTGTAAAGCGCTACTCGAACGTTAAGAGCCGGTGTAACAAAATAGAGTATCCCCCATTAAAATTATATTATCCCCTTAGCGAAATGGAGTATCCGGCCGGATGAATGTGAACGGGAGGAACTATACCTTTTCATGCAAAAGTATCCCCATGAGTCGTACGAGATCATCCCCCCTTCAAAAAGTATCCCTCTGCAATTTAATTACAAACTGTGCAATTTAAGTCAATTATTTAAAACTATGTCAGTCGTGGTGATGTGCACAGTCATATCCTACTGATTGTTGACAGCTAATCGCGTAGTTTAGGTTGGCAAATTATTTCATGTGGTCGATTCAAAATGGATTGATGAAAAAATTATTTCTCTAAATGGAAGTGGGATTTATGAAACCATTTCTGTGCTTATCCTTCGCAGGGCCAAAAGATTTTACGATACGTCGAGGTCCAAAAGGGGTAATTTTTTACCCTACTAAAATTTGTAATATCTCAGCTCACAGGTACGCTACCGTAGCAAATGAAGTGTCGAATTTAATAGTTTCAAGGTCAAGGAGTCCATTTCTCGTAGTGCCAATAATGTGCAAATGTTACTTTCCAAGATAGCGGCCAATATGGGCGCCAAAACCCAACTAAATGTATTTCTCACTTCATAGTTAAGCTACCATAGCAAATAGAGTGTCTAATCGAATAGATTCAGGATCAGCGAATCGATTTCTTGTAGTGCTAATAGTGTGCGAGTGTTATTTTCCTAGATGGCGGCCAATATGGCCGCCAGAACACACACAAAATGTATATATCAGCACATAGGTAAGCTACCGTAACAAATGAAGTGTCGATTTAATAGTTTCAAGGTCAAGAAATCCATTTCTCGTACTGCCAATAGTGTGCGAGTGTTACTTTCAAGATGGCGGCCAATATGGCCGCTAAAGCACGAACAAGTGTATATCTCAGCTTATAGGTACGTTACTATAGCAAATACATGTAGAGCGTCTGGTTGAATAGTTTCAAGGTCAGCGAATCGATTTCTTGCAGTGCCAATTGTGTTCGAGTGTTACTTTCCAAGATGGCGGCCAATATGGCCGCCATAACCCACAAAATGTATATCTCAGCTCATAGGCAAGCTACAGTAACAAATGAAGTGTCAAATTTTAATGGTTTGAAAGTTAGTCAATCGATTTCTCATAGTAGCAATAGTGTGGGAATGCTACTATCTAAGATGGCGGACAAAATAGCCGCCAAAACACAAAAATATGTATATATCAGCTCAATATTAGCTACAATAAAAAAAATGAAGAATAAAATTTAATAGTTTCAAGATCAAGGAATCGCTTTCTTGTAGTGGCAATAGTGTTGGAATGATATTTTCCAAAATATCTATATCTCAGGAGACTCAGCTCATAGGTAAGCCACCGTAAGAAATGAAGTGTCGATTGCAATAGTTTCAAGGTCAAGGATTCTATTTCTCGTAGTGCCAATAGTGTGAGTGTTAATTTCCAAGATGGCGGCCATATTGGCCGCCAAAACACGAATATATATCTCATCTCATAGGTAAGCTGCAATAGCAAATAATGTGTCAACTTTTATAATTTCAAGGTCAAACAGTCCTTTTTCGCAGTAGAAATAGTTTGGAAATGATACTCTCTGAGATGGCGGACAATGTTGATTGATTGAATGTGGATGAAAAACAAATATGCATATTTCAGCTGTAAGTTTAGCTAAAATGAGAAATGAATGTCAAATAAAATACATTCAAGGTCAACATATCGATTTCTCGTAGTGGCAATAGTATGGGAACGTTACTATCAAAGATGGAGTCCATTATGGCCGCCAAAAGCAAAATATGAGCTGAAATATACAAATTTTTGTCTTTTGGCGCCATATGTGTATCTTACCTGACAGCTGAGATACACATAGTTTTGTGTTTTGGGGAACATATTGGCCGCCATCTTGGAAAGTAAACTCACCACAATTATGCAATTGTTAAAACCTAATTCTTTGGTTGATTCAACACTTTATTTCTGAATTTGGGATACTTCTGAGCTCAGATATTTTTAATTATTTTATTATAGATATTTTTTATTTTTTCCCTATGTACGAAAAAATAACGACGTTGAGGACCAAATGGGATACATTTTTACCCCATGACACTTTGGACTCAAAAATCATTTCCCCACAACATGACATCATGGTGGTTATGCTGTCAAAATATGTTTGGGGTGATAACTTGTAAACACATGCAACGTCAAATTAATACTCCCTACAGTTGCTCCGCAATCAACATCCAAATACCGCTGGGGTAATTATTTACCCCTCTTGGTCCTGCGAAGGTTAAACAGAAGCTGGGTTGATCGAAAGAATTTTTCCCGCAAATAGAAGCTGGATTGATGAAACTAAGTTTTTGATTAAACAGAAGCCTGATTGATGAAAATGATAGTTTTCGTGAGTGGATGCTGGATCCATGAGAATAGTTCTTTCCTTAAATTAAAGTTCCATTGGTAAATATGTTTGCTTAAATAGAATTTGGGTAATTTTGTTTCAATAAATGGAAGTAGGATTTATGAAAAAATTCCGATGACGTGGAAGCTGGACTGATGGTAGTTATCGTGGACATTGGTAGACTGCTTACTTGCCAACGTCAAAGAATCCAGTGAAGTCAACTCTCTCTCTCTCTCTCTCTCTCTCTCTCTCTCTCTCTCTCTCTCTCTCTCTCTCTCTCTCTCTCTCTCTCTCTCGCTCTACTCTATCTACCCTTGTGCAAGTTGCAACATTGTCTAAAAGTTAGCCGATTCGGAAACTTGTGTAATGTGCGTCGTCTTCAACGCAATTACATGTACGACACAGTTTCATAACGGGACTACGGTGCTATTTGGGTGACTTGGTAGCTTGCGCTTGATATCAGTCGTTTCGTATCTACAGGTACACCAGCAAAGACGCAGTTTTCCCTCCATATTGCCAATTACTAGCAAACTGACAGCGACGTTGCTACCAAAAATTGCGAAGCTTAGAGGATATAAGAGCGCACACAAATTAATTTTCTCAGCTAGCGCTAAACCAATGAAAAAACATGCAACTGAAACTGTGCAAACTTCACTGGAAGAGTGGCTCAAGTGGGAATTGTTCGCAGTGCAATGCCATAGTGAATGTCACTGAGTGCAAAGATTTATTCGCAAAAGGGAAACAAGCTGACTTGAACCAATTTTGCACAAACTTACAGTCAAAGCAGCAAACATTAAGAATGAATTAAACAATCATGATTAACTAATGAAATTTGGTATGCACTGCCCAATAATTGTTGTCAGTTGTATAATCAATACGTCAAAAATTATACGCCCTGATAGAGCCGCTAAGTTGTTGAACTGAATTTGATCTGAAAGAGCGCATTCACTTTAGTGGAAGAGTGGTTAAAGGCGAACATTTAAAAAATGGACTTTTGAACTAGAGGGCTCACTTAGAGTCACTTGCTTTAAATATTTCTAGTTTTGGACTTTGATTAAAGCATATATATTCATAAATTATACGCATTTAAAAAATAATACATTATACCTGTGCATTTTTATCCACCGGGGGATGACTTTACACGATGGGAGATAGAAATTGATAATCCCCGCCATCCGGGGGGGATAAATTCATTCATCCCCCGGATAGTCTTAGGACGGATAGAATATCACAGGGACACCGGCAACAGATAATTTACGAGCGCTGCGTCGTGTCAGAGAGGTTGTCTGGAAATGGAGATCCGAGTCCGGCTGCCAGAGAGAACAGAGAGAGGACGTAGAAGAGGATGAATGTACGAGTTTCTTCGGCACCAAACTCAATTATTAATGTCTCCAATATTATTTGAGTTCAAAATACAGTAGGCCTGTCCGATTCGAATACGACTGAACCAGCCTACTTTAGTCATGGATTCTGCTTTTAAATTAATGATTTCGCATAATAATATTGAAGTAAAGAATACTTTTGTTAAGAGCTTTAATTGAGCAATTTCATTATTCAATCGAAAAGTAGCCTAGGATGCTTAGTTTTGCATAGACTGCTATGATTGCTGATTCCACTAAGCCAATACGATTCAATTTATATTTGTAACCTATACGAACAGCGGTAACAATGCATTTTTCCAACCAGTAGTAATTAGGGTTTGTCCTATAATCCAGCAACACAATAAATGAAAATACGATACTTCTTTTTAAAGAAATTGTAGGAAACGCTGCTTGCATACCGAGAGAAAAACCTGATAATGGAAACGTGTTTTGGACAAGTGGTCAACGTCAGATCGAAAACAACTGTCAAAGTAATTTCGTATGGAAACCATCAAGTGACGAAAGGCTGCCACTTGTCTTCTCCAGCTGGAAAGCAGGTGAACCTAACTGCGGCGGCACCACCAAGGAATCCTGCCTCCATATATGGCCCAAAGAGAATTATCATTGGAACGATAATATGTGCAACATCCATATGTGCCCATTGTGCGAGTACGAACCTTAGTTTTTGTAGATGAGATTTCGCATTTACGCGACCCCTCAATGATCCAATGAAAACAATCAATACTAGAGTCATATTATATCGAACTATTAAATCATAACTCTTCAAACTTATTAACTGATTAACTTTTAGTTTATCCTAGACTTTAAAGAGCTTATTTTCAAAAATAAATATTGCTGCATCTGTTGCTTATTTTATGTTTAATAGGAATTTAAAACGTATCACGTGTAAACTCGTTGTGAACGAGAACAGGTCGCTTCTCTTTCAAAGCTGGATATTTTATGTAGGCTACTCATAGCCAGTGATTCATTCATTCGTTCCGAAAATTTATATAACGCCTCTTCATGGAGCCGTTCTCAGCCCAGCCACGGCCAACGAGTAAGGACTTTAGCAATTGGTAGAAAGCAGTCAAATTATTCCGGGTATATAGCCTACATCACGCATGTAGGCAGAAACTGGGCATATTTAGGAATATGACCAATAAGCCGAACAGCAGAACGAAGGACCCGGTGAAGACGCCCTATTAAGCCAGATGGGTAACCAGCAAGAACCGAGCAGCAATGGTCAACTCTGCTGGTGACGAAGGCGTGAACTAGTACCACAGCAGCATCATTGTATGTCGTCAGCATATAGCTGGTGCAAGAGTCCACACGACAGTAGCAGGGAGCTAACGTCAGACGTGTAAAGAATGTAGAGCAGAGGACCCAACACCGATCCCTGGGGTTCCCCAAAAAGGGTAGGAACCCAGCGAGACCTAGAGGAGCCAGCAATAACACAGTTAGTGCTATCTGTGAGGAAAGAACGAAGCCAACAAAGTTGTGCACTAAACCAATTTTTTAAAGTTAAATTTCAACTATTTTTCGACTAAAATAAAACAGTTTAACTATAGTTGGCAACTGATTTTGCAGAATGCATTATCTAGAACACTAGAAGATTGTTTGATTTGATGATTACCTGCCTTAATTGTAATTGTCTGTTTAAATTATTCTTTTATAATTGCGGTTATTTTATATGACCATGTGTCGGAAATTATTTAGAAGTTTAATCTTTAGTTTTATTAGATTTCATTTAAAATGTCGATTGTCTTGTAAAATGGCGACTGATGATCAACAGGCATTTTATTACAGTCCGCAATAGAAGTTGATCGCATGTATAGAAGACACACTTGGACCTCTAGCGACTATCTTAAGTGCCTGTTGTACGTATGTGTGTAGTTTATGTGTTAAACTATTACATTGAGATATTATAGATCTCAAAGGGTTTCCTGTTTTATGTATTTAGGTAATCCATAGATGATGCCCAATTCATTTTTAACGTCACTAATCCAGTTAAATTGTTTTTTAGTTAGATATGGTTTTAATTCGTTTATTAATGCCTTGGGTCAAGTCGGCAGCAGCCTCCCGGCTGCTATCTGTTGTTATTATTATATTCGTTTATTGGCACACAAAAACAGCTGACACACAGCAACTGATTACAGCTAATTGAAAAGAATATTAAAGATAGAATCAAAATGTAAAACTAATGTTAACAGGAAGGTTCAAAAGATGGATTTTAGTGTTAAATGGTACATTTTGACAAAGACTCTCAGATTATTTGTATCAATTTCCTGTAAAAGACACGAGGAATAAAATTTCTATTGTCCTTAAAGGGAAGTAGGCCTACATAATCATGAGGTTGGATAACGCTGTTGATAACGGTGAGTTATTCGGTCACGGCCTTGCCCTTGGATCGAGATGGTCGACGGAGGTGTTGATTTGGGCCGGGTTAACAACCGGGGTCATCGACTGCCCGAACTAGCCCATCCGATCCGTCCTTGTAGGGCGTCGTCTGCTGACCATCGTTTAAGTAGGCCAGCCGTTGAGCTCCACTGTGACTATGTACAAGTAGGCCTACATATACATCTACGCAAAAATTCAGAGAGATAGATAACCAAAATTGCACTGTGGGGATTTATTTAACTTTCTATTACCCCTAATTAGGCCTATATTGGGCAAAATAATTTTTTTCCTTGCTACTGAGAACTTTATAAATGTTCTTAGCTAAATTTTGGACGCTGATTCCAAATATGAAATCGAAAATTGGCTAGCACGTCGGGCATCTGTGAGGTTCTGTACGGGGGGGCGATAGCGCATTGGATAACACACTGGCATAGAGAGCGAGAGGTACCGAGATCGAGATCCGTAGGCGGACATGCTTTGTAGGTTGCTATTAGCGCCGTGTATTGCAGGCTGTATGTTCTGTTAGTAGTTAAGATTTATGTCTTCTGTCATTTGTGATCTTGTGAATTGTTTCAATTGCATAACTGTACACTGTAACCGGTTGCGGTTTGTCAAACGGATTGTTTCAATAAAGAATATTATTATTATATTCTTCTTCATCCAGATCAGCTGTAATTATAACTTTAAAACTGATCGTGATAGACGAAAATGGTACTCGGATTTGGAATCTGCTTGCCAAATTTAGTAACGCACAGGTGGAAGAATCCCGGTAGGAAAATTTGACGCGAAAATGCTTGTTGGCCAGTGTCATTTATATTCCATCATAGTACAAAACAAATTGACTTAGCAGCACGGCCAGCACCCATAAACTGTGAATTAGGAGTGGGATGTAATTCCATATGAATTTATTATAATTATTTATTGTTATCGGAACTACATTATTTTGCATAGCCAGGTCCTATTAGATGACACAAGCCTAGGCAACCTTTACCTTTGGTTGAGAAAAGTCCTCATGTCCCATAGCCAGCGACGCCAGAGCAAGCCCATATATCCTGTAAGAGCACGTGGAGTCCTGCAATCTCTTTATCTCTGCAATAATTCTTGACGAGATGTTGACTGCCACTTAAGGCGTCAATACCTACTCAGTCTGCGTAATTCAACTCTCAAGACCCCACAAGAAGCGACGCCTACGCAAAGTCATATATTGTTTGTCTACATTCGCATCGTTGAAACAATTCTGAACTAAGACTTAGATGTTTGTGAACAAGATGGTTGATAGTCACCGTAAATGTAACTGTATGCAAGCGTCCACTACGCACCATCAGTCACTCGCTCTCCTCTTACGGAGTCACAACTCTCGTCCATGCGCTGATTTTTACAAAGGCTGACTTCGACAACTCCATTTCTTCACTAAACTTATTAACGCAGCAGCCCGCCTTATTGGTGGTCTCTCGAGGTTTGCCCACATAATGCCTTAATTCGGGACACTCTTCATCGGCTTCCTGTGCCCCAGCGCATTCAGATCAAAATTTTAACCCTTTATATGCAACTGTTTGGTCGGAGTACCTCTTTCTTATCTCAAGACCTTCTATACCTCGGCCTCTTCATAACCTGGTTTCCGCTCGAAGCATTTCCTTTAGTCAGAGATTACTAATGTTTTAAGTCGACAAAATTTGTAACAAATTCGTCAAAAGCGGAGGCGTTGTTGCTGCAGAGTTGATCCATAATTTATATCAGGTGTATTATTATTATTATTATTATTATTATTATTATTATTATTATTATTATTATTATTATTATTATTATTATTATTATTATTATTATTATTAAATATATTTGTAACGCGCGCATGGTCACAACGAAATGTGAATCTGAGGCGCGGAAAGGTGTAGTATTGGTACAGTACTACAGTATATTCAGTTCTCTTTTTGGGGCGCGGTGGTGAGGGGTATGTTCGTTGCCTTGCAGCCGGAGGGTTGCGTGTTCAAATCCACCTCAAACCGCCGCGTAGGGACCCTGGCAAGTCCTTCACTCGCAATTGCTCATGCGCTTCGGTGTGAAACTCCGATTCAGTGTCCGCGGTGTAGTCGGGAGCGCCTCTTAGTAGAAATCTTGAAGGAGCATTATAACAAAGTGCATCATACATACTTGTAAATTAACTGCAATAATATTGCAGTTAATTTACAAGTATGTATGTATGAGCACTTATATGCGGTATAATAGACTTATAAGGGTAGACCATATGGGCCTACGCAGCATTTTCAGTTCTGGTTACCCGAGCCATATATCCTGTGCAGGTCACATGCAAGCGCACCGTTGCATAAATTCAGACCCATTTGATAACCAGCTTAAATATTATTACGTACTCAGTCATCATGTTCTTAAGCAATACTCGCCCAGAGGTTGATTGCCACGTAGAACTTAATAATCTACTCAATCGTCATAAATCTTCATTTATGATGATTGAGTAGATTATTAAAGTCTCAATGACCCATACCACAACACGCCTCATCATTAGGCTGGTCCTTGTTTTCTCATTTTCGAAATTTGTAGCTCTCAACCTTTCGAATGGTTTAATTTAAGTGAAAGCATTTTCTGTAAAATTTGACGCAGATCTATGCTATATCTGCATTTCAGCTGGCTCTCGGGACCAAAGTTTACTATGTACTAAACTAAAAAACAACGTCCGTATGGTATGAGCGTTTCATAAACATCATCATTGAATATTTCTTGTCAAGAACATAATAAGCGTATCTTAGTAAATGACTAACTGTATTTATATTTACACACTGTTACGTATTAACAGCTTTTGTCATCCCAGTGCTGCTGTATGGATCCGAGTGCTGGTGCATGCGCAGAGAGGATGAGAGGAGATTGCTGGCGGCGGAAATGAGCTGGCTGCGAAGAATACTGGGCAGAAGTAGGAGAGACAAGATCCGAAATGAGGTTACCCAAGAGAAGCTGGGACAGAGGGAGACAGTGGTGGATAAGATCAGGAAAAGAAGGCTCACATGGTTCGGGCATGAACGACAAAAGGCTTCCAGCCGCGGCTCTGTATGGACATGTGGAGGGAACACGAAGCCGAGGAAGACAAAAAAGACCTGGATGGACAATATAATGGAGGATCTGAGGGCACAAAACATGGATATGAGGGAAGCCATGGATAAAATCAGAGACAAAATGATTTGGAGATGTCACGTTAAGGACTCATCGTTGGCGCACGCCTGACGGAGGAGAGAGAAGATGTATTAACTGCTGTGTCGTCGTAGGGGTTTCCTCTCCTGCTGTTTTGTCCTGATTTTCTTTGCACGCGGCTCTCGTGCACGCGGCTCTTTTGTACGCGCTTCCTTTGCAAACGACACGAGTCCTAACTTTTGCACACACTAACGACTTCCTGTGTAATGCAGTTAAGTAGCCACACCAGAAGAGATCAACGTGCACTCTCCCAAAGACGATCGGAGTCAAAGAAGACGATCGAAGTCAACACACATGCACCCACTGAGAATGTTTGGACCAGCAGACGAAGGAGACGGTTGAAGCCGAAGAAGATGGCAATGCGTTCGCAAGATTATATAGTTCGCCCTGCAGAAGCGAACGAAGAAGTAAACTAAGGTCGGAGAAGTAGGTCCCTGGCCACTCTATACATCGCAACAGTGTCCTGAAAGAGGATATATCTAACGACCCACACCATACAGCGAGTGGAAGATTTTGGTCCCCCGCTAAAATTCCAACCAGACATTACCAACAGCAATCCCAAACTGAGAAAGAAAGCAACATCTACCCAGAAGAAAGTCAGTCTGGATCTGGAGATCAGGATCCACGTTCCAGTACAAGAACTGCTACACCGCCACGAAAACAGGAACGCCAACTGGCAGTTATGCTATGATCGAAATGAACTAAATGACAGGTACGCTATCATGATTGCCTTTGAAGCGTCTCGTGCTTTCGGACATGGCCCGGAAGCGCATGCACTTAACAGGTCAACCTCCATCGTCTACGTCGGAGAAACCGAAAAGCAGAAGCTACTGGCATTGCAGAGGCATTCAAAACAGACACGACTCTAACAGTCTACTGGGACACAAGCCAACGACGATGGGGGAAGAAACAGCTGTTACTTTAAAAGCCAGACCTTGATACTGTAAATTACTGTCGACATCCAGCGAGCAGGTCGACGTTCAAGCTGTCAAGCAAAAGAATTTCGAGGACTTCTAAATATGAACATATTATATCTTGTTAGAGTTTGCATCGAATGGGTTTACTGGTTCTTAACACATGTTGCTTGCAAAGCAGCTAGGAATGACCTGCTCTTCCTGAAGCAACTTGTTGCTCACCCTGATCGAGATACCAGTGCAGCAACTTCACGCAAACTATCCGGTGACCTTTGGCACCTTTCCTAGGATCTGATCCTTCTCAGCCTCAGTTAAGATTTTGCACATAATGTTTACAAAAAAGCAACACCTTGAAAGGACGAGTGATAACATTGCGTTGCATTCAATTCTCGCAATATAAATAAGGGCAACCCTACTCCGAATTAATAAATCCGGTGTGTGTCGCATGTCTCTCAACAGTAACTCAACGCCAGATCTTGATGGCCAATATAACTCTACTCTCATTACCTACTCAATCATTGCAAATTTCTAAACGTCTTGACCAGTTGTTGATTACCAATTGAAACATAAATATCTACTCGACCGTTATAACTCAAACTCCAATTACCATATCCTTAAGAAGCAACGCCTCCGCAGTCATATATCCTGTGTGCGCCAGATGTTTCTGTACACTCGCATATTTGCAGCAATTGTAAGTTTGATCTCAATAGCCAATTTAACACAGAATTTATACGTTCAATTAAACGTGTATCGACCGGTATTTCTGCATGCGTACAGTCACGTAGGCAATCACTTCTGACTGGATAAGAAGGTATAAAACCTGATACAGAGGCATAAGCATAAACGTCTGAACAAGAACTTCTGCGTATTGCAGCAGTTGCATATCTTACGTGCGTAGACCATACTGATAAAAATGTTGAAAGTTGCGCTAGGTTTCCTTCTTTTTGAAATGTTGGTTGCAGCAGTACAAGGCGCAGATGGGTGCTGTCCTGCCATTCAGAATTCACTGGAAGAAATAAATTCTAAACTTGACGATCTTCGTGCAAGACTCGGAGAAAAATTTGAGTGGCCACCTTCTGAGAAGGGTTTGTAGACTGTTTCTGACAGAATAACTGTTCTAATAGGAAGATTTACTTAGCACTAATCAGAAAGGCACGCCACAATCGTAACACATATGTCACCAATTGATCAAATCAGAATAAAGCCTAATTTTCGATTAAAATAATTGTGACGCTCATACTTGAGAAATGTAGGCTATTTAAATGTCATACTTCTGCTGCCAAATCTTTGTAACCATACCAAATCTCACATACCATTACCTTCTTTCGTCCTGGAGTCACTTACGGCGTCCAGCGTCTGCGAGCCAACGCAAGGAGCTTAGTGACATCGTGGCCTGGATGAGGTGCAATCGACTGCAGTTCATTTCCTTGAATACAGAATTTGACTTATGAATTTATGCTCGATATAACCATTAACCAAGTTGGACAAATTAAACCACTTCGGTTCAAATGTACTGAACGGGGAACGTGATCTCAAATTTGTTCATCGAATGATATCACAAAGCCAGTAAGAACCAGTTTTGCGATTCCGAGACAACAGCACTGAAATTTGTCCCCGGGTTTATCAACAACAAAATTATAATTTATTTTAACGTGAAAATGAATTCTCATTGCATTTCATACTTGGAATCACTAAAAGGAAACGCTATTGAAAAGTGTGAGTCTGCAAGTAATCTTGTGTATTTTAAAATAAGTATATTGTATATTTGATGCTTCCTCGTCCTCACCTACCTCAGTCACGGAATTCCAAGATTTTGACTTGAGATTACTGGATATTTTGAACACGAGGAACATTTGTGATGACACATTCTGACAACAATGAAATCTGTGTGAATGTTGTTTCCTTTGCAATTATAGCAACTGAGTGTATTTTTTCAGATATCTGTCCTCGTGGTTTCACTTATCTGCCTCTGGCTAAAAGTTGCTACAAGGTCGTCTTCGAAAAACATGATTGGACCTCGGCTGCTCAGACATGTCAGAATTTCCGCCGTGGATCTCACCTGGTTGCCATTTCAAGTGAAGCAGAAAACAGCGTACTGAAGCCATTCCTTGCATCCGAGCTTTCAAGTAGGCCTACGTTCAAGTTTGAATATGGTTGCTCACTATTTAGGCATTTTCTTTGTATGAGTTTAACTGCAAGAATATTTGGCATATTTTAACTTTTATTGTAAGTTAGGCTTCCAAAACCCATAAATTTATGTGACTTCATTGTAAACTAAAATGCGGTTAACAGTTGGTATTGTAATGGATACTTTAATTACTCACTTATAATGTGCATGCGTACATCAAGGCATTATAATCTAGCGCGCTTAGGTAACTTACATTCAAGTAATCAAAAGACACGATGGGTTGAAGTTGTTGTACGGCAGCGGATCACTCCATAAGGTGAAAAGAGCTTCAGGAGCAGAATGTTAAGCTTTGCTCGCTCTTCGACAGAGCGCCAGCTGATGGTATAGCCCTACCTCAAGTGATTTTCCATATAATAAGAGATATTCAGCAGATCGGCCAATTATCGATAGAATAAGGAAGAAAAGGCTAAAGTGGCTGGGACATGTGATGAGAATGGGCAATGATAGATTACCATCGATGGCTTTACACGGATTTGTGGAGGGCACTAGGAGTAGAGGAAGACAACAAAAGACATGGATGAATAATATACGAGAGGATCTGGAGAGAATGAAGATGACCATTGCAGAAGCAAAGGAAAAATCAAGGATAGAGAACTCTGGAGACGACAAGTTGAGGACTCATCGTTGGCCTTGGCCTGACCGACGAGAAACAAAGAAGAAGAGAGAAGTAGTTGAGAACGCACCGAAGGTGACGCATTCTGAATTTCAACAGGCCTGCGTGAATGGAATTACGTGAGAAGACGTCAGAATAAATTAAGGTACTAGCGCCTCTGGGATACTGAACTTGAGTTAGTGTCCATTATTGGGCAAGTTCATTAGTACAATTTCTAAAATCTAAAATCCGTTTTCGAAATTGATTGGGCCAGCGTACTTTGCAACAAATTTTGATTCGAATTAATGAATCCGTAGAGGCATGCACAAGCAAGTAATGTTAATGTCAAAAACTTCTTTTTATATAAATCTCATAATTGATGCAAAGGTAGAATTTTAATATTCCATAGGCTGCTACAAACTTGTCCGTCGTTTAGGCCATCGTGCCCTGAACCTACGAGAGTACCAATGTCTATCGGATATATTGGCACTTTGGAAATTCGGTTAAAATTTAATTCTGCATCGTCCAGTCGTCTACAAAATGAGATGACTGTGCATTTCTTAAATCGATAGTAGCATATTTGCACTGCTTTCAGCAGCACAATAAAATGCAAATACATGTTTTTTTTACAGAAAATGCAGGTAACACCGCCTGCATTGCGAGAGAGTGGACTGATCTTGGGAGTTTTTTCTGGACAAGCGGTCAACGTCAGACCGAAAACAACTGTTGGAGTCCTTTCGTATGGAAACTATCAAGTGATAAACAGCTGTCAATTGAGTTCAAAAATTGGCTGCCAGGTGAACCAAGCTGCGGCAACAACAAGGAATTCTGCATGCATCTTTGGGCCACAAAGGACTTCCGTTGGAACGACATACCGTGCAACGTGAAGATTTGTCCAGTGTGCGAGTACAAACCCTAATATTTTAAAACAAATTTCTTTGACCCAGGAACTAAATTTAGTGTGCCTGATATTAGTGGTGAATTGATGCTATTAATGGAGGAGTCGAACTTTATAACAAAAAACTTTAAGCTTCTCTGAGACTTTTCAGTGGAAGTCTTGTAAAATAATATTACTGCAACTGCTGCCTGTGTTTTGTTTGATTTGAAAATAGGCCTAAAACTTGTTATATTGATACTGCTGTCTACAAAAACTTGGCATCCGTAAAAGCCGGATATTGTATGTTAGCGTGTCGTCATGGCAATAGTAATATTACAGCCTGCACCCCAAATAGAGTATAATGGCAAAGTTATGACCAAATTGTGTTAGTAAATCACAGTCCTTCCTGAGCGACCTGGGTACAATTTTACCCTCCAGAGTACCTCAAGATCTTTAATCAAATCAATCAATCAAAAGTTTTATTGCCACCGTTTCAAAATATTAAGCATACAATTTTCCGCTCTGATTAGAAACGCACAATAGGAGGCCCAGAAGGGACCAAAGTCCCGCTAACTAGGGACACCTAGATGAGTGTTACATTTAACAAAACAAAGCCAATGAACATCAAGAATTAACAGTAAACCACAGAAAGTACAATAGTCATGAGCAGCATAACATGTCACTTTTTTGTCTTAACTAGATAAAACATATTTCTACTCGCAAGGTACACGTGAATTACAGTCATTAATTAAGTGTAGGCGTAGCATTTTCTTAAACATGTGTAAGTTTCGTGCATCGCGAATGTCCTTGGGAAGGTTGTTCCAAATGGCAGTACCAACAGATTTAATGGAGAATAGGCGTGTATTGGTGTGAGCAAAAACAGGACGAAAGGCTTTAGCATTTCTTGTTTGGTAAGAGTGTATTTCTGTACCATGCTGGAAGAAACCTCTAAAGGCCAGAGGGAGTAGGCCATGCTCGTATCTATACAGAAACTCCCCAATTTGAACCGTCTTGATCTGCTCAATGTTAAGCAATTTTAGGATAGAGAATAAAGGAGCTGTGTGTTCTCGTGAACAGGCTCCTGCCACAATGCGTATTGCTCGCTTCTGAAGGATTACTAGTCTGTGCAATCTTGTGTCGTATGTTGAGGCCCATATCAGATTACAATAGGTTAGATAAGGATATACAAGAGAATAATATAACTTCATTCGAATTGGTTGGGGTAACAAATAAGAGGTACGAGCTAGAATACCTACATTTTTGCAATTTTAATGGCGATATTATGTATGTGTTCCTTCCAAGTCATGTGTTGATCCACATATACCCCTAAGAATTTAGTCGAATTAACCTGAGTAATGGGAACATCGTTAATATTCAACGACATCTGGTTATCTAATGGCCCAGATTTCCTATGTGATTTAAATATAATGAAGTTCGTTTTTTCCAAATTAAGAGTAAGTTTGTTAGCACAGAACCAATCAGCAGCCAATGTAAGTTCTGCATTGACAGTTTCAAAAAGAGAGTGCAGTGACTTGTGGGAGTAAAAGACATTAGTGTCGTCAGCGAATAGAATAAAGAATAAAATTGATGATACATTAGGCAGGTCGTTAATGTAAATGAGAAATAAAAAAGGACCAAGGTTAGATCCTTGGAGTACCCCAAAGTTAATTACCTTAAGATCAGAGAGGGCTCCATTACAACAAACGCATTGAAGACGATTGTCAAAATAGCTGGCAAACCAGTCGAGCTGCATTCCACGTATTCCATATGATTCTAATTTACACAGGAGAATTTCATGGTCAACGGTATCGAATGCCTTTGCTAAGTCGAAGAATATACCTACAGCATATTCGTTATTCTCGATAGCACTAGATATCTTGTCTTGCATGCTTATCAGATTCATATAGGGGGAATGCCCGGCCTGGAAACCATGTTGGGAGTGAAAGATGATATTTGATTTTTCCACAAAGTTATAAAGGCGATCATACATTATCTTTTCATAGAATTTAGAAAAATAAGGGAGAATTGATATGGGTCTATAATTCGTTTCATTATCCTTTGCTCCTTTTCAAGTGATAGAGCCTTAATTTGTGTGCCTATCATAGGGTTTGGGGGCAAAACGCCAAAAAAGCTATTTTTAACATTTTAGGACAATCAGATTAACTTAATTTTCAAGTTCTTTTGACCTTTGTTGCCTAATATTTATATCTTAGTACCTGCAAAGCACAAAGAGAAATTCTCAGTCCAATATCGATTTGCCGGGGTTGTGGGAATCCAACAGTAGCATAATCAACATCGTATGACTATCAAATGACCTTGTATTTCAAGGTCAGTTGACCTGCTGTGATTAACCCATGGTCTCGTAGGAACTTTAAGTGTTAACATGGTGGTCGGTCTCGGTGTCTTTTCGGGGTCACGGAATCCAAAAAAGGTATAAGCAATACGGTTTGATCTTGTAGTTCAATGTTACTTGACCTGCCATGGTCGACCTTTGGTTTCACAGTAAACGATAGAATTGTGTTAACAGCACTTTCATTAAAAAATAACAGTAGTCGTTATGCACTGTGATTCACAGAAATACAGGCACAGAAAACATAAGAATCAGCTTGCCTTGAATATCAAAGTCAGTTGAACTGTTCCAGACCAGTTGACCTCCTACTTGATATCGCAGATCATTGACTGTAATTACAGCAGAGTGACAGGCATTGGTCTTTTGTATGACAAAACCGTAGTCTGGGCACCGTCACACTGAGATTACCTTTCTAAGACTTAAGACTGCAATGGATACATAAAATGATCACTTAGAACGTCACATCACGTCATCCGTAAAACATAAAGACCGCACGGTCTGTGGATCCAAAACTCGCCCTCACATCAGAAAGGATGGGCCTACCACGTACCAGTCACGTAGGCCAAGACTATATGTGAACAAAATCCCTTCTAAGTGTACGAAATCCGCAGCATACTCAAAGAATCAGTCTAGTACTCAAAGTTAACCACATCAAACTTCAGCATGTTAAGAAAATTCTGCATTTACACAAGATATTCCTCGGAAATGACAGGTTCCCTACACGAAATTTTATCAACTGAAAAGAAAGGGTAGGGCCATTGAAAAAGAAAGAGGGATATGGAGCATTTCTAGGGGATAAAGTGGAAGCTGCTGAAGTACTGAGTAAATATTTCAGCTCAGTGTTGACGTTGGAAGAATTACGAAACATCCCTAAGCCCAACCAGACATTTTCAGACGGTGGTGGTGATTTCCTAATGTTCCTTTTCGCAGTACGGCCCGAACCAATCACGCAGTCCAAAGCCTAGAAAAAGGAGGAGGGCGACGTCAATAGTGCTTTTAGCCAAAAACTATCGTTAAACATTGGAAACTATTACTAACCTGAGTCGTCCAGATGATACTGAATTACCTGTCCGGAGGCAAAGGTCGGTTGTTTTTATTCCTCTTTTTGAGGTAAAACAATGACCCCTCGCGTGAATACGGTAACCTCATATGCTGATTTGCTAATAGACGATGTTATGGGTGCATTCTTCCACCCGACAAGGAGCTTGACCTGCGAGGCATCGAACTCGAGTAATAAATTTGTAATACAAGAACCTAAGGAGGGTAGCGATGTCACGTAAGCCAACGCCGTCGTCGTACATGTAAGCTTATGATGATTTTTTCCTATAGTGACCGTATGGCCGGAAGAAAGTGTGAGAGATTCGTAGATCAGCTAAAGCTTTCGCAAAAGACTTGAGTAAGTGTGATCCTCATTCGGATATCGTGTGGAGTACCAGTTTTGTTTTCTCGTCAGTCGTTAAAAGGTCGGAGGACAGCGCAAGAGTTGCAAGCTCTGGTCTTAAGTTACACGAATGGTGTTGCAATGCTTGAAGACTTTTACTGCCGAGACCAGTATCATCATTGAATAATAGTTCTTTTTCCGAAAAGCTTCGTGAACGTTGGTCCAAACTAAACAGCAACAAATCCCAAAGATATTGGTAACCGAGGACATGATAGCAATCTCATCAGCTGACAGAGCATCACACTCCGAAGGATTACCGTGAATACCACAGTCTTGCCAATTGGATGGATGCACCAAACACCACTGGTAT
Source organism: Aporrectodea caliginosa (assembly GCA_020284085.1). NCBI lineage: Eukaryota > Metazoa > Annelida > Clitellata > Crassiclitellata > Lumbricidae > Aporrectodea > Aporrectodea caliginosa. The sequence continues at coordinate 76,066 of JACEVL010001189.1, forward strand.
TCACAAGCCTGTCACTCTTCACAGAGAACTTGGAAGGTGCAAGGCTATTTTAGTATTTACTCAACGAAAATATTGAGATGCTATACAATGGGAACGAGACAGTAAAATGTTTGACAGCTCGAGGACTATTATAGGGATTACAACTCTTCATTCTTTTTTTATCAGTATACATTCAATCCTGGTTTACTGCCAGAATTCACTACATGAAATGACATCCTGCTAATTCAGAGATTATGGTCTCAGCAGTACGGGACTTAAAACAGTGCAACACGATTCGTGTTACTTAAACCCAGAGCTTGCAACTCTTGCGCTGTTCTCCGACAAAAGAAACTTTTTGGCTGGTGAGACCCAAAACTTTCAAAAAATTTTTGGGGGGACACCCTAGTAGGCAACAGTCATTCTAGGAACCTATTCAAGCAGATCTACATCGGATCAAACTCCCAAAGGGGACAGAACAAGTTGTGACACGGCACGCCATTCTACTCTCGTTTTATCTTACTTTTGGGCCCACAGCTGGCGAAAAGTAGGCCTAGCAACTTGTAGCAGCCAGTGGTACAATTGAAATTAGGCTGACGTTTTGAGATAGAATCTTACATGCCACAAGGAATGGCGCCATTCGCTGCCAATGTTCTTCATAAGGATGCAATCACACATCATCTCGTGGCATGCCCCGTTTCGCTTGCGACTTAAATATGTACCTTTCAGCAAAAATTTGTCAAAGATACGTTTTTAAAACGTTTGCGATCGTGGACTTTGCCCCGAATCCCACGAGAGAGGTCATTTTCAGGACAATTCGTCTGTCTGAATAGCCTTCCTTCTTTAACTTCTCATAGATAAATTATTCAACAATATGATTACAAATATTTAAGTAAATGGTTTTGCAACTTCAACAGAAAATATTTAGATCATCTAATCCTAATCGTAAAGTTAACATTTAAGGTTAAGCGCAGAGCACCAGCTTATTCATGAGCGCTGCGTCATGTCAAAGGGATTGTCCAGAGATGGTCAAGGGAAGGGAAGTTCCGAATCCGCTTGCAAGAGAGACCACATAGAGAAGAGGTAGAAGAGACAGAGGAGCCGAGAGAGAATGTGAGAAACAGATGGACATACAGACAGACAGTGAAGCTGAGCATCAAACTTTTACTCAGAAAGGACTTGACTCGAAAGAGACCAATTTGTCCGGGACATGAGTCCGACTGACTGATTGTCAGTGGAAGCTGTTGGATAGGTCTAGATGAAGTCACGCAACCTATTGTACAACAACATATTGTGTAAAGTTCTTCCTTGGCGTTATCGATCGTCTTCTCATCCTCCATTTTCTGTCGATCCTTCTCTGGGAAACGATTCACAGGAATCGATTATAAAGTTTGCGAAGAAGATCAACAACAACAAACTTTTAAAGATTTGCAATTGACTCACTGCTTCCAATGCAAGATAAAACTAATTGTAATTGTAATTAAAAATTTATACAGCACCACTTAAAGATAAAACTAACAAGAGGCGCTAACCTATAGGATGTAAATGTCATAAGGTAACATAAATTCCATTAGTAGGAGAGTCACCAGTGGAGGGTCCGCGCACACACGTGGAGCCTAGCCAACGGATTCCCATCCACAGCTGACACCATCATATTCAGAGTCTGTGGACCAAGTTGCGTGGTCGGTCCACTGTGGGGCGACTTCCAAGCATGAGCGTTTTCGTTACTGGTGGGAGCTAGTGACTTCTAAGCTACACGCAGAATCAAAATGTGGCTTAAGCTCAACGGTTTTAGTGCAAATAATTTATAAGAAGGTATCATGAAACTGTGGCTCTTAACCCTTATAGGGTCACCGGGGGGTAAAAAAATACCCCCATCTCGGTTTTTGACAGAAATTTTAATCCCTGAAAATAGTTGAAGAAATCGCTTCTATGACTTTTCCTAAACATGTTTCATCCACAGAATGCAACCAGTTTCATTAGTTACTCATGCACCCAAATCAGCTATAAAGTACGAAAATGCACCACGTCGTAGCTATTTTACTCAGGAATATATAAATGTAACATTATACATGCTTTACACATGAGTGTCTTGCTGTTATAATGTTTCTTTATCAGTATCTGAACATTATATATAGAAATCGTTTTGGTTTCATCAAATTAGGATGAATAAATGAAGTTCTGCTATGAATTATGACATTATGACATTATAAGCTCAATGATATTACAATGTACACAAACGGTACCGTTCAGCATTTACTGAACAGTCATTCTGCATCTGCAGAGAGGGAAAGTGGGCAGGATAAGCAGGATAAGCAGGAATATGCAAGTGTTTTGACTGCATGCTTTCCGCACACGAAACTGTTGCACTTAGTGCATTTGTGTTCACATTTCTTGTCGTCTTTACGTTGTTGGGAGACCTTCCCAACCGAGACACTGTTTACGGTACTTTGTCCTAGATTGAAGAGACATTCTGGATAAAGCTAAATATATTTAGTATGGAACTGAACTATATATAAAAAGTAGGCGTGATGTTATGCTTACTAGAAATATACGAATATCGTTACTGTAACAGAGACAGAAAATAGGATAGTTGATGAAATATATCATGTATAGTTTGGAAGGAGTGTTCTCTCCTATTTAAACCAATGTGAAAGAATCGTCGTCGAAGCTTGGCAGTTTTCGTTAGGCCTGTTGCCGTGTGGTGTCGAATTCTCAGTAGAACTGACCAAGACTTCCATGTACTAGATAAGTCTAGTTAACTAGTTAAAACTGTTGGTTTCGTGTCCGCTGTGGCCAACGAAGTTGTTTGTTTGATGTTCAACGTTCTCGAGACAAGGAGACGTGAGGATCTGATGTTCTTCGATAAGGTTGTGTGTGTTACTATTATGGATTTTGTTTTATAATATACATTCTTTTTTACCCTAGAAACGAGTTGTCTTCATTCGTATAGTAGCACCTTACAACGTGGACACGAGTGGCATCGACCATGTTTCTTCGCTGGATTTGTTGCGCATCGACTAGGTGCCGGTTGTACACCGATCGCCAACATGGCTTTTGCTACAGGTGGTTGGTGTGAAATTGATGGATCGGAGGCACGCTGTGTAATCAATGGCTCCACGAGTTTGTCAGCAACAGTACTTCTGTCAGGAAAATACGTCGCTTATCAAGACGTGTTGAACATTTATGATTTTTCCATTGCGGGTTTTTCAGATTCCACACGACGAATGCGTTTAGACAGGCAGCATCAATTATGAAATAGAATAATCGCATTGGCCACCTTTGAGTTTTCCGGGC
>JACEVL010001189.1:84338-163638 GCA_020284085.1 Aporrectodea caliginosa
GACAAACAGAGACAGAGACACAGACAAACAGAGACAGAGACACAGACAAACAGAGACAGAGACACAGACAAACAGAGACACAGACACAGACAAACAGAGACACAGACACAGAGACACAGAGACACAGACACAGAGACACAGACAGAGACACACAGACACAGAGAGACAGAGACACAGAGACACAGAGAGACAGAGACACAGAGACACAGAGACAGTTACAGATAGAGAAAGAGAGAGAGAAGGGATACCCAATAATAAGAATGGGTCCACTGATTGGAGAGTGGTTGGGGCAGAGATGGATGACTGACAGGTGGAGTTGAAGGATGTTAAGACGAGACGATGGCAGAGACAAGCTTTCACTGTTATTAATACACAAAATGTAACAAAATGTAAAAAAAATCATTTTCTTCGCAAGAGAACATCGATTACCAACTCGCTTGAGAAGGCCTAAGTCCCCCGAAGATTGACTCTCAAGATCCTGTAAGAATAGCCACGACCTAATCGAAAGATTTTCTTTTAGCACACCATCTAAATCATCCTAAGATTTATGTCTATCATATTTCCAGTCTATTTGAACAGTAGGGCCTATTGAAATCAATAATATTTTTCGTCTTGCAATTACTAATTTCTTAATGAAGCAATTAATCATCGTTATAGGGCCTACTTAATTATGTAAGTGGTATTCTTCAAGTCAAACTCAATATGAAAACAGAAGTTGGATGAGAAGCAGGAAAGAGGAATGCAAACAAGGAGAAGAAAAGACGATTATAAGGAAGTACTTACTTCCCGTTTCTTTTTCTACTCATTTGCATTCTTCTTCTAAAGTGAATAGATACGGGATATAACTTGCCAAAAACTATAATCTCTCTAATCATGATGCAACTAAGCCTATTTATTTAGCACCAATTGTTAAGTATACCATTTCTAGGCAAAGCACAGCAGCTTACTACATTGAGTTTTCATTTATAACGCGCGCAAGGTCAGCAAGCTGAATCTGAATGTGATTGAGGGTTTAACCTGATGTCTTTATGCAATACTAACCTCCCATGTGAGACTCGAAACTTTATGTTACACGACAAGAACTCCGACCATTTGACTACCGTATCCAATAGGTCAGTAATTTTACACACTGAACACTATGTAGGCCCTAACGGTTTGAATAATTTGGACGCGATTACTTTTCAAAGCACTCCTACACTATACCTGGGAGTTGATATAGGAAGGCTTAGTCAAAGTATACCCCGCAGTCGATCGAGTCGAGTGCATACGATCGACTTGGCTCGGCCGACGATCGACTCGATCGACTTCGATGACTTGGACTGTAGTCTCTTGGCCAAAATTGCTGACGACTGTTGCATTCTTATATTCCAGTTGATATAGGAAGGCTTAGTCCAGTGTCGTGTCAAAGAAGTTTTGTTAGAACTCTTACGCAGTTTCCTACATAATTAGCTATAACTTAATAATTTTAGGAGAAAGTTTGACTACATAATTAGCTATAACTGAATAATTGTAGGAGAAAGTTTGACTAATGTAGTCCTTGTGTACTGAATTCGTTTAATTGTCAATCGGAACAGTTTATTTATTTATTTATTTAAGTATTGCGTCAGAAAACAGAACAGATAGCCTAACAGTACACATCATGACAGAAACAGATCAGTCACTGCGCAACAGGAAGCCAGGAAAAAGCTAAAAGCTTACACCACCCTGGCCCCTAGTACCTGGTTAACATTTCAGTCAACGTTTAGTGTCACACAGATCCAGATTAAATTATACTAACAGGCAGCTGAGTCCGAATAGATTTAGTACTATACATTAGACATTTTATACATTAAACATCATCATCATCATCATAGGACACATAAATCAGCACCAAAGTAAACAGAGGCAAATTTTATGACAAGATTATGAGAGACAGACAGTCAGAGAGACAGACAGACTGACAGAGACAGAAACAGAGACAGACAGAGAGACAGAGAGACAGATAGACAGAGAGACAGAGAGAGACAGAGGGAGACTAGGCCTATGTAGGGTGATTCTGAAATGGATCTGAGCTATTTAGAAAATATATTAAATATGTTAAACAATTCACTCTTAGTAATTTGACAGTTTTTTGTCGACCAGAGGAATATAATAGACGTAGTTGTAATTGTAGGCTAATTACAACAGTTTATATGACATTGTCAGTAGCAAGCTATTGCTACTGTTTTCCTCTTTTCTTCCATTTTTTATTAATTTTTAGTATCGTTTTATTTTGTATGTTGAATTTATCTAAAAATAAAACTTGGGAAGTATGCACTTTGGAAGACACTAGCATGGGCGACCTCCATTGTTAAAACTTGGTGAACAAATCCTCGTGTCTCAAAGAGGGCGAAGCACCTGCAGCCCATATGTAATCATGTACAATTGTAAATGGTTAACATGGAGAGTACGGGTTCAACCCTACTCTGAGTAGGTTGCTGTGTTGGAATATGAGCAAGAAGTCCTTCACTCACAATTATTGCCGAGCTCTATCGATTGATAGTTGATCAGTAGATAGATAGGCGCAACTAATAAATACTTGATGAATAATTAAAGTAAACTACAATACGCCGCATAGTTTTCGGCAATCTCTCATCTCTGCTCCAATTTCAACTTGTAACTGTAATGAAACATTTATATGGAGCCACTCAAAGAGAAGAACAAATACTCATCCTATAATATTAATATGTTAGACGTTATTAAGAGCTAGACACTAGATCAAGTCCAGATGTCAATGGCCACTTTAAGTGCGATTTTTAACGTAACCATCATTATGTATTATGCAAGATCGCAGGTTCACTCAGTGGCGTAACTAGGGGTTCGTGCGCCCGGGGGCAAGAATTCCGCCAAAATTTCTGATGACCTTTTTTTTTTTTTTTTTGCTTTTTCCTCTGTTTTTTTAACAATAAACTTGTCAAATATCATTTTGCGCCCCCTTGCCCGTGCGCCCCCAGGCTCACGTACAAAAAGTTACTTTTTTTAACCTATTTTTCAATTTTTACCGGATTTCTTTAACAAAAACACATTTTCAGACTAATTTTGCGCCCCCCTCCTGCGCCCGGGGCGGCCGCCCCCCCTGCCCCCCTGTTACGCCACTGGGTTCACTACGTTTATGCTTCGAGAGGAGCAATAGTTTGAGTTGTCTCCCAGTCTGTTTGGGAAGGAGACTCAAGGAGTTCTTGTATTTTTGTATTTCTGTTCTAGTCTGCTTAGTTTGCTTAGTTTCTTTGTTCTGCTTTGTGCGAAATAAAGTATATATATATATATTATTCAAGTTTCAATGTTCCTTTACAGGCGACGACACTACGGCCATATATCCTCTACATGCCACTTGGTTTTCTTAATTCGCATCTCTGTAATAAATCTAATCCAGGTATTGATAGATACGTTATATGTGAGTCGTCAAGAGATTATCCATCAGTTAATTATGTATTGGACGCTGCAGTCTGCGTGCGAGCACGTAGGTGCGCATGCACTTAAGGGTATTCTACCGGATTGATTAGAAAGTGCAAAATCTAGTAAACAGATATTCGCGTAGGATTCTGAACACAGGAGATTTCACGAACCTGCAACGTCCACGCATTGACAAAAATGCTTAAATTTACACGCACGTTTTGCAGTTAAGATTTATGTCGATCACATTCGCTGTCAAATTGGACAGCACTGAAATTAACTAGTCTTGTAATTCATTAATTGGCTATCAAAACAATTGATTGCAGCTATAATTCAGGTTAAGTAAGACTCTGGAACAGAAACAGGATCTTACAGAAACGCTATCTTAGTCTACTTGTCAAAAATTGCAACCTCGCGAATCATAATGTAACAACATATTTAGGCTATGTAACGCCTATTGAAAAGCATACTACGGTACAACTAATAGCATGACATCACATTTCTTACTAACTCACTCAATATGCATTGTGAGATTTCATTTAACCTATTACTGTGCTATGTCAATAATTCTGAATGAGAGGCGTGAAACAATTGTGCATGGGGCATTCGCTGAAGGTACACTATATATCCGTTTGAAAATGTACAGTTCGCGTTACAATCCGAGTACTCTAACCATTTGGTTACCAAACACAGTGTACATTGTGCCAGCCATTTTATGCACTGAGCTTTATATTATGGCTTTCCAGTACAATTCAACCTTGCTCTTTACGCTTGCTTATACCTTGTATAATATTAAATATCATTTAGACCAAAACACTAGATTTAGTCAAGACGTTAGTAGCCACTTCAAGTGTTATTATCTACTCAATAATCATAATTGAAGTTCCAATGAACCATCAGAGGCGATACCAGCCCAGCCATATATCCTTTACATGCCACATGGTTTTCATGATTCGTATCTCCATAATAAATCTAATCCAGATGTTTATAGCCACTTACATGTAAGTCGCCATAAATTTAACCCTCAGTTTATCATCTATCGAACGTTGCAGTCTGCATACGAGCCCACAGGTGCACGTGCACTTAAGGGCATCCCATCGGATCAGAAAGTATAAAATCTGGTATATTTAGAGACATACGCATAGACTTCTCAGTTTTGCAGCTTATGAAATTTTTTTTGATGAACCTGCAAGGTGAGCACGTTCGTAAGATGTTCAAATTTACGCGCGCTTTCCTTATCTTTCAACTGTTGGTTTTAACAGTAAATGGAGCAGATCAGAATTCACTGGCAGATGTAAAGTCCGATGTTGAAGCCTTGCAGGAGAACCTCATCGAAGATCTTGGTACAAAACGTGGACAAGAGATGAAGCGTCATACTCAGCATGGTTTGTAGGCCGTCTTTCATGTTTCTAGCAAAATAAAATGTTCTAATTCTAAAACTTACTTAGCGCCGTTCCGCAGCACACACGACAATCGTTGAATGTGTCACCTAATGATGATTTCAGAATGAAGCCTGATATTGGAATAAAATATTTGTTACGCTCATTATGTGAGATTTTCGACAATAATTATTGTCGACTGCTTAAATGTCGTGACTCGTAACCACTTCATTTTCACAGACCATTGGCTTCTGTCGTTCCATTGTATCTGCAGGCATCTAGCGTTTATGAGTAATCTTAAATACTGCATTGGTGACATCACGGTTTGGGTGAGGTGCAATTGATTGCAGCTTAATTCCTACTACAGGATTAATTTCTCTGGTGCTCAAATTGTACTGGAGTCCTATCTGCTTAGATTCAAGCTCTGTTGAACTGTGAATGTGTTCACAACTTCTTTCTTGATTCATATTTCTCAATTGACGTCGGAGAGCACAGAACCAGTAATAGCTTTTCGATCCCATGACAACTGAAATCTGTCGCCCACTTTCTTAAATGGTACGATCCGCCAACTAGGCTTACTGCATTGTTACCTTGACGAGCTTTTCAAAGATCAGAACTATTAGGCAGTCCAATATGCTGAGTTGCTCAAAATCGTCGAGCGTGCTAAATTGAAGCCTTCACATTTGTCTAAGAGGCCTGCATAACTGTGCATCGCGATAGCTCGTAGACTCTCATCGCCGCTGTTGTGGTCATCAAATTATGCTTGTGTCTTCGTATCGCCTACTAAGCTACAGCGGCTGATAAGGTCTTTCAGATCTCTGGCTCGAGTGTGTGGAAAAGTTTCCACGATCAGTTTAGGAAGCCATCAGTGATCGGTTACTTTGTAACAAACACATTTGAAACTCTGTTATCTTCCTATTAACATTTGTGCTGCCAATTGGCATTTTATGGTACTCTAGAAGTTGCTACCCACGATGCTAAACCTATAGCAAACAAAGAGCATAATTTTACACCAGATTCTATGCCGGTTAAGACGTCAGCTGCAATCGTAACTATTACATGCAAATTCATATTGCACCACTTCTCTTGACCTAATAAAATGAAACCACAATCTATTAGAATGGTCTTCAAGAGATTGCGGAAAAAGGCAAAAAGAGGCTAAGGAGTTCATGTTGCAGATTGCTAGTTAACTTATTCCAGAAGGATGAGCCGACTAATGCAAAACTTTATTCTGGGCGGTATAAGTTCGAGCCAGTGTTGAATATCCACGTCTTCTTGCGCAGCAGAGCGAAGAATGCGCAGCAGAGTGACTGGAAGAGACTGAGACGCAAATCTCCTTAATTGAGATACGATGGAGCTCAGCCTGCTACACGATTACGCATAAGCATGAGGATCTTTAAACTCAAATGCGAAACTGGATTTAAATCCAAATCAGCCGAACCGCAGCATTTAGAATTGATTGAAGCTGATTAATACAAGATAGAGTTATGCCTGCATAAATAGTATTTCTATTGTCAATGTGTTTGAGCATACGAATTCGTGTATCAGGGTTATGACGACCTGAGTTAAGAGTGGACGTGCATTGTGCAAATCTGGCACAGGTGGTAAAAGCACATTAATTTTTTCAAATATGCTTCACATGCTCTGAGATGGTCAATTCCTGGTCCATGTTACCTCCCAACAATCGGCCTTTGAACGCAATCATGTAACACTTGACTTATCTGGCTCTATTTATGTCAACTTTTAACAATGAAGACCACTCCATTTTTCTGCAGCGCTTAGCGACCTCCTTTTGGTACATTGGAACTTCCGCTTTGATGGATCCATTCTTTCTTCTCTGCCACCTTGCAGGCAGTAATTTTGGGGCCGACGCTTCTTGTTCTTCCTCAGAGTTTTGTCTTAGCTCCTTCTATAGATTCTTTATACCGCTAATCTCATTAGTATCCTCCTCGATAAATAGGTTGCCTTGCTTCGCATCAGTATGCTAATTATACCCAGGCTTACATCTGTGGTCCGGCTGCTGCAGCTGCTACTCTGTTTGATCAGGTTGTGCATGTGTCGGAGACTTTAAATGCTTGGTTATCTTCAAATCGTCTTTGGTTGAATTCTGACTACACTCGATTTATTTGACTTTGTAGCCGTACCCATAAAAAGTTCACAAAAAACGTTCTTGTTCTTTGCCGATCATTTCCAGATGTCAAATTCTCCACCTCTATCCGAGACTTGGGCATAATTGTTGATTGCTTGCAACACCATCTGCTTCTGCACTTATCCACGTCTTTGTCTCTTCTAGAATCAACTTTGGCAATGGTAATTTCTCCCAATTGGGCGCCTCATTTATCTCTAAATTGTAGTCTTGTCTAAATGTTTCTGCTCGTCTGATCGGCGGCATCCAAAATTGTGCCCATAATTTTATATCCGACTACATAATTTGCACTGGTTACCTTACCGCATTGAATATAAAACCGTAAAAATCTCCTAGTGGAATCTGCCTCTTCTTATCTGTGACAAATGTTTGCCTTTACCCATCTATTTCGATCGTCCCCATATCTTGTAATTATAGTCTTTCTTTTAAAATATAAATGAGCTAATAAGTCTGTCACCTTTCTTGTTCCACAAGTGCTTGAAGTCTTTTCTGTTTGATCGCGAGTTATCCCTGCGTGGTCGGGAGCGCTTCTGATGAGTTTTTTTCTCTTAATAAGTTTTCACTGATGCTATGTCATAAGTGGCTAGAAATTTATTTTCGCCTTTTTCACAATTTCTCATTTTTCCTCGATGCAGGTTTTTCTTACCTTTAAATGAATTTTCATTGTGTCTTAAATATACAGTGTGTCCAGTAAGTTCGTGAACGATTTTGCTAGTTTGTTAAAAAAAACTACACAACAAAAATCAATAATTATTGTACCATTTAATAGGCAATAGTGTTGCCTTTGCTGGCTATAACAGCTTTCATTCGTCTGGGCAAAGATTCGATGAGGTTGTGCAAAGTTTCAAGCGATATCGAATTCCATGCTTTTCGCAAACGACGTTTTAGCTGAGCAGGAGTTTTTGGTTCAGGATCTTTGTAGACACTGCTTGACAGTATACTCCAGAGATTTTCAATCGGTGAGAGATCAGGAGAGTTTGGAGGCCAGTTTTCAATGTAGTTAGGAATATTTTCGTTCAGCCATGCTCGCGAAACAGCAGATGTATGTGCTCGCGCACCATCCTGCTGGAAAACGCTAACGGCGTTGTCAGTGAATAGTCGTCGTTTCGAGATCGTTCCAGAAGTGTCCAGTCTGTCGTAAACTGGTTTCAATTCCTTCTTTAAAATGTCATTGATATAATACTCCGAGTTAATTGATGTATGCTGAGGTACAAAATGTAGTCGCGTTAATCCTGAGGCTGTCATACCTCCCCACACAAGAACAGTCGGACTAAACTTGACCTGCGAGGCGACAGGAACATTTTCTTCTTGCGAACCCCAAACGGTGTCATTGCGTGAGTTTGGAACATAGAACACTTGATACGGCGATTCGTCACTAAACAAAACATTAGACCAGTCTTCGAATTTCCAATGTCTATGCTGCCGCGTGAATAACAACCGTTTTCTTCTGAGCATCTGTTAGCAATGGCGTCTTTCTGCGTTACCAACTTCTCCACTTCAACTCCACTTTCATGTAATTTCTGATTGTTTCTTTGTTGCCCTTGAGTCCACCTGCCTTGAGAGATTTTTCTATCTGTCTCAATCCAAATCCTCGTCTGTATTTCGCCTTTTGATTATTTTAATAGCAGCCTGTGTCAAAATCTTTGGTCGAGCGCATCGTGCATGATCGCCTAACTCGCCTTGCTTGCTTCTTTCAACCCATTTTGCAACCCAACCTTTCGATCGTCCTAATTTATGGCCTATAACGGAATATGAATATCCTTCTTGAGCAAAAATAGCAGCTTTCGAGCGTAACTGAACGTCTGCTATTTTGCCCATTTCCGAGTTTGTTTACGAAAAACGATCGCGAACTGCATAAAATTCGCTAAAAATAGCCTCTCAGCATAAATTGATGACGTCATTTCCTAGTTGCAAAAACCTCACACTTTTTACACTTTTTGGTTTCGGGACATACAGCTCTTTCAAATGACATAGGCCCTAAGCATTATTAATGTATGTTGCATAAATTTTCTGCTTTCTGCAAGCAAAATCGTTCACGAACTTATTGGACACCCTATAGAATAACTATTCTTTAAAGGAAATGTTATTGAACAGTGTAAGGCGATACATGTATAGCCTACTTGTATAGGCCTACCTTTAAATAAGTTGTTCGCATTTGGAGATTCCTCGTCCTCACCTTCCACCGACCCGGACTTCGCAGTTTCTAACTGTACATAGCTGGATTTGGACTGAAGGACATTTTGTAAAGTTAAACTACGAATTTATTGTTACTAGTAATCTCCCAAATATTGCCTAATTTTTATATGCATAGTTCATTTTGGCGCTGTATGTTTTCAGTTACCTGCCCTCGTGGTTTCACTTATCTACCTGGGGCTGGACGTTGTTACAGAGTTGTCCGTGAAAGTCACGATTGGAACTCGGCTGCTAGAAGATGTCTGGAGTTAAATCCTCGATCTCACTTGGTAGCCATTGAAACTGAAGCGGAAAACGCCGCACTGAAGACATTCCTTGCATCAGAGATCTATAGTATGTACATAGGCCTAATAGAAGTGTGAACCCGATTGCTCAATATTCAGGATGTTTTTGTATTCAAGTATGCGTGTAAGTGTTTAGGTAGCCTATGTATGCATGCATTTATATATGTATGTCTATTTCTGTGCGTCTTGAATGTAATTATGTACGTTTGTATGAATGCAGGTATGTATGTGTTACGAAGACACTAGCTGTAGCGTGTTTTATATAAAATTTCCTTATAAAGACGCTGCACGCATGACTATCTCACTGTTGCAAAAAAGTGCGTTTTAAGACAGTCTTCACACGTTGGCTGAATATAACAACACTCGTGTGCAGCGGAAAATGTTCCAACAGTAAGGTCCAAGTTGTAAGTAGACAAAAATGGTCTCAAGCTGATGTACGGAGAATGGGTATCTGCACATCTTCATGAGCAGTACAGCTGTAGGATCGCAGATCGGTTGACGTGAGACCAGAACATCAAGAACAATGATGTTTGTCGGTGCCGACCACCAACACTCGCCCTGGGAGATACATACCGAACTCTATTTTCTCCCTTCAGATAACCTTCTATTTATGAGAGAATTTCAGCAGATTGGCCAGTAGTCGTGCGGCTCAGTTGAGGACGCATTCTTAACTTCGGCAAGCCTGTAAGAATGGAATTGCAATAGTTGAAGCGTGATCAGTATAAATGAATGTGCGTGTTTCTCTGATTTAAACGTAGAATGCTTATTACTCCAAAGGCTGCAACGTATTTTGCTTCCGTCTAGGTTTCAGGTTCCTATAAGCGAACATGGGTATCAGTGTGTTCAGGGTGACTGATTATTTAGGGATATGCTGTTCAGTTATACTTGTATACTACATGAATGGCAATACAAATGTATTATAACGATACCAATGTATTTCTTTAACACTTTAACGACGAGATGCTACCTTTATCGCCGATGCTACCTTGTTTGCTGCAGTCCCTGGCAAGCCAGGACATGTTCTCCTCATGGCTGCCTCCACCCATCAAGTCGAGGGTTTATAGCTTATGGCCAAGATAATCATGACAGGGTTCTACCGCAAGGTGACAACAGCATAAAACCTTTATCACCAGAGTGGCTGTACATATATTGACTAACTCCACGCCTGTTTATATACTATATAGCCTAGATGAGAATCGTGTGTGCTTATTTAACCTATTAGTCTATACATGTTCACCAGAGTGCTGCTTGACAGCTGGTTCAATAAAGAATATGCTCACTTACTTAGTGTGTACTAAAAGCGACTGGGACACCAATGCAGCTCGCCGTTAAAGTGTTAAAGAAGAGTTTAGAACTAATTGCAGTAACCATTAAATACAAATACTTGTTTTTAAAGGAAATGTAGGTAACAATGCTTGCATACCATCTTATTATTGGTCATCTCCTGGAAATCTTTTCTGGACAAGTGGTCAACGTCTGGTCGAAAATGACTGTGGGACTCAATTCGTATGGAAAGTTGCAAGTGACACAAAGCTCGTATACGAGTTCACCAACTGGCATTCAGGTGAACCAAGCTGCGGCGACAGGGTGGAATTCTGCATGGATATTGATGCCAAAAGGAACTTCGCTTGGAACGATATACCGTGCAGCTTGAAGATTTGTCCAGTGTGCGAATACAATGATTCATGTCTTTAATCAGGTTTCGTTTTCCCGCGATCGTGGGCCTTATTGGATGCAGTGATACTGAAGTCTACTTATTCAAACTATTAAATGAAAAAATTTTGAACTTATTTACTAATTAAGTTTATGCTTATCTGAGACTTTCCAGTGAAGTTTCTGTACAAATAAAATATTGCTACAACGGCAGCTTATATTATGGTCAGAATATTATCTTTAAATTAAAACTAAAATTTGCCATAATTGGACGTGTAGTCAATGTCGCTCATTCTTCGAAGTTGAATAATGTGTCAATTTATGTTCATGCCAACGATAATATAACTTCCCTGCACTCTAAGAAGAGCACATGGCAAGTTATACGACTTAGCGAAAGTCAGCTGCCAAAGTCTAAACAGTATTGGTTTAACTCAGTAACAACTACCAGTCGTGTAATAAAAACTGCTCGATAAAAATCTTATAAGCGATAGAACGCTGTATGATATAGTCACTTTCTCCAACAATTCAATAGACAGTCTGAAAGATAGGTTTACTTTAGAAAATCTTTGAACTTATTAAATAATTAACTTTTAGCTATCTGATACTTTGAAAAGGAAGACTTTTTTCCAATAACTGCCGGTCATTAGCTGTTTCATTTTAAATTCCTATGTTCTTATTGATTGCTACACCTGCTGCTTATTTCTGTTTTATACTACATTATTGCTTGAAGTAAATGATTACTACAATTGCTGTTTGAAATATAATTAAAACTTGTGATTTTATGTAAACTGGTTGTCTATCAGAATAAGTCGCATATCCTTCAAAGCTGGATATAGTGTATCAACGTGCAGTCATGGCAATGTTAAATTTACAGCCAACACCACAAGAAGAGTAGCCTAACGTAACTTAACACGCCATTACAAGGGTGTTAAGTAGTTCAGAAGACGTAGAACCTGTGTTAGTACCACTGCAAATTAACCTGGAATGCTTAAAAGCCCATTTCTTCTAGCTTCCTCTTAAAAGCCGTGACTCTGTCCACTGAGACAGTACTATCATAGAAACCATTCCACGAATCTATAACTCTTGCACTGAAGAATATCTGCCCTAATGTTCCTTTTCATATTCTGGCCATAGGTGTTGGTTTACACCAGCCGCAACACCCAGTCGTGAAATCGAACTAGTGTTTTACGTCTAGTATTCACTACACAGTAGAAAGATATGCATGTGGACCTGCTTTCTTCACAATTCGATAGAGTTTTAAAAGCTAGGCCTATTTCATGAAATTTCTGGTTAATGTACCTCTAATCCAGAGCTCGCTGTCAAACCCCACACGCCCGTACTCCACAGTACGCAAATGTTGATGGTTTCGCGCCTATAATATCTGCTGAATGCACTCAACAAAGAACTTGTCACTTCAAGCACTACGAGAAATCTTTCTCACACTTAGTTATCTGTCAGTTTAAGGGTTACACTAAAATTAGGATTAATAACTAACCTGTTATAACCTATTTTATAGTGTAGACAACTGTGTTTAGGTCGCAAGAGACTGTTCTGGTCAGGGAGTCGTTAAAAAGCAGTGGCATCATGATTAGTCAAAGGCTTATCTGACGTTCTCAACAGTTAATTTTATTTACGCAAGTAAACGGGATACAACTCCTGCACAATTAATCAAAATCAAACCAAAATTCAAAGATTTCGACTTGGCTACCAACTCACCCGCAATGAAGAGGCTAAAGACCTTAAGCAGTCTTATTTGGGTCAGTTCCTCAACCGAAGTAAATTAATTTCAAGTCGACGTACAAACTAAAAATAAGCAACTTAAATTTTCATGTGTACAATATATCCAAACAGTACGACTGAATACATTTAGAAACCGCCAATAATACCAAACTAAACCGGATACTCCATTTGGCTAAGGGGGATACTCATTTAGGGGGCGCGCCGGTGTCACGACATATAGAGTATCCCCATTAGAATTATATCCCCTTAGCGAAATGAAGTATCCGGCCGGATGAATCTGAACGTGAAGGACTATCCCCCCTCGTGCGAAAGTATCCCCCATGAGTCGTACGAAATCATCCCCCATTCAAAAAGTATCCCCCTGCAAATTAATTGCAAATTGGGCTATTTAAATAAATTTATAACCATAGTTGGTAAAAACGGTTAAAACTTAAAACTGAATCATAAACGAAAAATGTAGTCTTTTCAACAACAACAAATAAAAAACGGAAAAACGGGACAAAAGAACCTAGAAAATAATTTCACTCTATTACATCTTGTACTGCATTTTGAAAGTTAAAACTGTATTTAAACAATTTAATTTTAATCAGCAAACAACCCAATTAAGTAACATTAATCTACAACAATTATTTTATTTTTATATGTTTTGTTTAATAAGAAATTGAGAAATTAAAAATATTGAAATCTTTCCTAATTTAAATTGTAAGCATAAGTCCACATAGGCTAAGTCCATGCTGACTAACATAAACTAACATAGGGTATAGTTCCCTTGTTTGGGCACCTTAAGGATTAAAGGCTCGTATCATATTGATTTTGACACGTATACTTATTGTTTGGTGTTGTTTGGTTAGCTGAAACAGTAGGTAATGAAAATATATTGAATACATACAATAGATTGCAAAGCAATATTAGTTGTGCAGAAAAAATGACACACCCCTCAAAGTGCCCATATTAGGACATGGTGCCCTAATTTGAACACTAAATATTTAACGTGTAATAATTATAGTAGTAAATATGACCTCAATTTGGGCATACAAAGTTACCTAGAATGGGCACTGCCCAAATTAAGAATAAGCTTTACCCAATATTAACGTGTAATATAGTAGTAAATTTGGCCTCATACACTGCCCAAATTAGGAACACCCAATGGTGCCCAAATTAGGCTCTACGCAATACCCCCCTAGGAAAATGCTTTTTTTAAAGTGTGCTTACTTTCTCCCTCATTATCGCTCACATGGGGCGAAAAAGCTACACTTCACCAAACATCTGCAAAAAACCGATTGAAAATACATTAAAAAACAACGCGCCCACAGCTACTGAACCGTATATCGAACATTATAGAAAACTGGCATGCTAAAAACATTTACTTCTTACTTTCGAAGCGCAATTTTCCGCCGACATACGTTGCTGTTTTATAACAGCAATACTTATAGTTAATAATATTTCCTAGAAGGCACCACCGTATGTCGTCTATATTTTGAGATTCAAGGGGTGCCCATGTTAGGAACCTGCCCACATTAGGGTTACCCACCCTAATTTATTAAAAACTAAACTTTGTGAGTATAGAGTGTAGTCTAACTTACTTTATTAAAACTTGTAGGCCTACTTACAATTTTTACTTATATAAAACTTGATAAAAATTATGGAGAAATATAAGTCAGTTTATCAGTCAGTCGGAGATTACTGTATATAAAGACAACATTTCGCATATTTGGATAACTTAGAAATTCAAATAACTTTTATAAATTTTATTTCTGGTACTGTGCTATTTATTTATGAAATGATGACATTAAATAGTGACGGAATTACCTGAATCCTTGAAAGTACGGAGACAACGTAGGGGATTTCAGACAAAATGCAATTAAGACACAGTCATGAAAAGGGACTAAAGTGCTAATTAGGTGACTTGGTAGCGCGCGCTTGATATCGGTCGTTTCGTATAGAGATCTATGGGTACGCCAGCAAAGTCATTGAAGCCATTTGAGGCAACGAGCCAACTTCAATGGCTCTTGTGTTCTGTGTGCTCTTGTAATCTCACGTTAATTAAGCCATGCCTCAAAGTTAATCCATTCGCATAATAAGTTCTTGATGCGATGGAAGACTTAGTGTCTAAAAGAAGGAAGACAAATATCAGCAGTCACAAACGGCAGTGTACTTATAAGGTAATAAGGTGCTAATTAGGTGACTTGGTAGCGCGCGCTGGATATCGGTCGTTTCGTACCAGCAATGTCCCTAAAACCAAGCCATTTGAGGCAACGAACCAACTTCAAGGTCTCTTGTGTTCTGTGTGCTCTTGTAATTTCACGTTAATTAAGCAATGCCTCAGAGTTAGTCCATTCGCATAATTAGTTGCGTGAAGGTCTTGATGCGATGGAAATATCAGCAGTCATTCTTCCTTCTTTTAAACGACACGAACTTCGGAGATGGAAGAGTCCAGACCAGAAGAAAATTTGCTCGGGACCTCTGGAAGCAGTGCCATCTCGCCACTGGATGAGTGGCTCAGGTATTATATTGTATCTATCAATTTATATTGTGCCTCTCGTAGTGGGAATGGTCCGCAGTGCAATGCCATAGTGGTGTCACTGAGTGAAAAGATTTATACGCAAAAGGGAAACAAGCTGACTTGAACAACTTTTGCACAAACGTACAGTCAAAGCAGCAAACATTAAGAATGCATTTAACTAATGAAATGTGGTGTGCACAGTTCTATAATCAATACGTCAAAAATTATTCGCCCTCATAGAGCCGTAAAGCAGCTGAACTGAATTTATGATCTGAAAGAGCGCATTCACTTTAGTGGAAAAGTGCTTCAAAGTGAACATTTAAAATGGACTTTTGAACTTGAAGGCTCACTTAAAATAATACCTTATACCTGTGCATTATTATCCCCGGGGATAATTTCACACGATGGGAGATAGAAATGGTTTATCTCCCCGGATACTCTATACCGGTATAGTCTATCCGGGGGATAAATTCATTCATCCCCCGGATAGTCCTAGGACGGATACTCTATTCCGGTGATACCGGCAAAAGAGCGCCGACATAAGAGCGCCGACTAAAGAGCGCCGACATAAGAATGAATGGATCTATAAACGGGGCTTATCAAAGGGACAACAGGCAAAAGGGCCAACTTAAACAATCAGCATGTTAGGGCGTATAGTTCTATAGGGTTAAGTGCGAAATTGTTAAAATCGGGCTTAGATTACTAGGCCTTTGAAATATACGTTCTAATCAAATAAAACCCTTTTGCTGTTCGGCCCTTTTATCGGAAATCGTAGAACGCTGCTTAATTAAAACTTTTCTTTTAAAAGGACGTGAAGCCTTCGAGTGACGAAAGAAAACGAGCATGCAGAAGGTCGATTCGCAAAAACGCAAGGTGATGTTGCTGGTGTCCGGCTACCGTTATGATGGAATACCTCCGCGGCGTTGCACACAATCTTGAACTGTAACTTTTCTAGTTGACTCACTAACCAACATGAATGTTTTAG
Source organism: Aporrectodea caliginosa (assembly GCA_020284085.1). NCBI lineage: Eukaryota > Metazoa > Annelida > Clitellata > Crassiclitellata > Lumbricidae > Aporrectodea > Aporrectodea caliginosa. The sequence goes on from JACEVL010001189.1 coordinate 100,633, forward strand.
ACTTAAACTTCGTATATTTTAAACTTTTCGTTAGACAGGAATTTCAGGACATTTCTTTAGTATTAAATTCAGACATTTATTTAGTATTAAATTCTCCTTTCTTCATAGCACTTTGTTAAATAGATTGCACTAGGTTTAATATTTCTGGTAGCTTTGACTTATACTCTTAAAAGTACACTTCATGTGTGGTTGGTCGCCTGGATAAATTCAACATCGCTCTTATGTCGGTTGCTTTTTTGTCGGCGCTCTTTTGTCGGTCGCTCTTTTGACGTGCCAACATTTAGGGGATACTCTATTTCGTGACACCGGCAGGGTCGCAAAAGTTTCATTTTAAGATAACATTTCATTTTGCTCAAAGTTGCCAACAAATGTTAAAGGTTGAAAAGTTGTGATTATCGAGTCCTCACCCGCCGCTATCCCTACAAATAATGACCTTCCCTAAGCCTTCATGTCTAGTATATTTTTAGTTGTGCTGATGACGATTTATTAGGGGACACTACCTCGGTGTTGTATGCACCATATCCTCTAAAAGTCATCGGATATCCATTTGACAAATACTACATAAGAGTTACTCCTTAAATTGTTTTAATTCTACAAAGTACGTTTTCAGTGTTAGACGCTTCTGTCGTTTTCTCGACTGTGTCTATACCTCAACTATAAATCAAGAGCGGACGCTCTGTTTACCTTCGTCCTCTAAAAGCTAGAGTGACACTAGCAATTGCACAGAATTAAGGAGGATGCTTGTCCATTTAGAATCACTCTATGGTCATTATTTCAAGCAATTTCAACATTCCTTTATCTGTCCTGGAAGCCGGTTAGCTTCTCGTTAAGAATTAACACTAGAAGTACCAAGAAATCGAACTTCCTAGAAGCACCGAAGGGGTCATTTTGACCCCACATATTTTATAATGCAAAGTCAATTGCAAATTCAATGAAATCGACAAAACAACTTTATTGACATTAATTAGGCCTACATAAGCATAAACAAGTGTAATTAATATTTTCCCATACCAACTTACTTATTACACTTATTACACAGAGGATCTCATAATTATTATGAGATCCTCTCCTCTCACCAGATCTAATAATCTTCTCACCAGATCTCCTATCCTCTCGCCAGATCATTCCCCTCACCAGATCTCGTCTCCTCACCAGATCTCCAATCCTCTCACCATATATCTCATATCCGTTCACCAGATCTCTCCTCTCACCAGATATTTCCTCTCACGAGATCTCCTATCCTCTCACCAGATCTCCTATCTTCCTGTCCATATCTCCTCTGTTTTCACTAAATAAACTATTCTCTCAGCATATCTCCTATCCTCTCACCAGATATCCTATCCTCTCACCAGTTCTCCTTTCTTATAACCAGATCTCATATCCTCTCATCAGATCTCCTCTTTTCTCACCAGATCTTCTATCCACACCAGATCTCCTATCTTCTCGTCAGATCTCATCTGTTCTCATTAAATCTACTATCCTATCACCAGATTTCTTATCTTCTCACCAGATCTCTTCTCCTCTCACCTGATCTTCTATCGTCTCACCAGATCTTTCCTCTGACATGACTTTCCTCTTTTCTTTCACCAGATCTCTCTCTCACCTGATCTCTTCTCTCACCAGATCTCCTCTCCTCTCACCAGATTTCCTCTCACCAGATCTCCTCTTTCCTCTCACCAGATCTCCTCTTCTCTCACCAAATCTCTCTCCTCTCACCAGATATCTTTCCTGACCAGATCTCTTTTTTCCTCTCGCCAGATCTCCTCTCCTCTCACCAGATCTCCCTCTAGCCAGATCAGTAGTACTCTCCTCTCACCACATCTCTTTTCTGACCAGATCTTCTTTCCTCTCACCAGATCTCCTATCTTCTCACTAGATCTCTTTTCTGACCAGATCTTCTTTCCTCTCACCTGATTTCCTCTCCACTCGCCAGATCTCCTCTCTTCTCACCAGACCTCTCTTCTCGCCAAATCTACTCTCCTTTCACCAGATCTCCTATCCTCTCACCTGATCTCCTCTCTTCTTGCCAGAACTCCTATCCTCTCACAGACCTCTCCTCACGCCAGTTCTACTCACCTCTCACCAGATCTCCTATCTTCTTTTTACCTGATCACCTCTTCTCTCACCAGATCTCCTATCCTCTCACCAGATCTCATCTCTGATTAGATCTTCTTTTCACTCACCAGATTTCCTATCCTCTCACCAGACCTCTCCTCTCCTTTCACCAGATCTTCTATCCTCTCACCAGACCCCCTCTCCTCTCGACAGATCTTATATCCTCTCACCATATCGCCTATCCTATCACCAGACCTCTCCTCTCGCCAGATCTCCTCTCCTGTCACCAGATCTCCTATCCTGTCACCTGATCTCCTCTCACTCGATATCCTCTCACCAGATCTCCTCTCCTCTCACCAGATCTCCTCTCCTCTCACCAGATCTCCTATCTTCTCACATTTCAATACGCAATTAGCTGTGATCTATACTATTATTGAATAGGCTAGATAAGAAATGCGTTGCCTGATATGCAAGTACTAATACAGGGGTCAGATTGACCCCTCGGTGCTTAAAGGTAGAACAGCAAAAATCTCAGAAATTGTGAATCCCCCCGAGTTCAAATTTTGGCAGAGGGTATACCCTACGAAGTTAGTACGAATTTAGGAGAAGTCATGAAATTACAGGACATGGGCTGTATCTGGGGCCGAGGTGCGTTTAGCTAAAAGCACAAAGGGGTCAGGTTGACCCCTTCGGTACTTCTAGTGTTAACAATCTTTCAAGTCTGCAGTGTAATAGGCCTAGAGTGTAGATTTCATTGTTAGAAGTTGCTTCGTCATCGTCGATTAATTGAGCTATTATTATATTATAATACAATCGTGTGCCAGATGTGAAAATGCTCTCTCTTTGTTAATAGAAAACCAGGCGCCACACGTCTGCCTTCAGCCCACCTTGGGAGTTAAATAGTTAAATAGTAACACGACCTTGAAAGACGCGGTTCTATACACGTTGCCATCTAGACCATCTAGTCATCAGCCTTCCATTCCCTAAGGGCAGCTGTAAAATGAGAGGGCGCATAACAGGTTGCCAAGACTTTTGTTTAATAATAATCATGAAATTTGTACCGTCATGTTTCAATGTTTCAATGTTACCCACTGCTGTTCGTCAGTGAACTTTTAAATAAACACGATTATTATAATTGAGCCAGTCACTGTGGTCTGCGTCAGGAAGCGTCGAACTGTCAGAGACTCTCGTGGGGAAAGTCTTAAACGACATTCAAACGTTGTTTTACACCGATTGCGATTTCTCTGAATCAAGCTGCAAGTATGGCAAGTGTGGCTTCTAGAGTATTTGCTTAACAGGTATAATAATGTATATATGCATATGGACTCAAGGTAAAACAATTGTGCTGTTGTTCCAAGAGTTCAATGGGACATACACTTGCGTCTCTGCGAATGACACCGCTTGCACTGAAAGACGTGGAGTTCAATTGGTATAATTGTCCAACATTTATTTTCAAATTATAGTTTCTTCTTCACTTGGTTATAAACTGCATCTAAAAAAATCAGAACTTCGTATGTACCATATGTTTTTCTGTATTTCCATCTCTGCAATAATTTGTAATTCGATAGCCAATTTATATGTAATTACCTACACAGTCGTCATAATTATAAACTTCAATTAAACGTGTATCGACCATTGCCAGCGCACAGGTGGGCTACGCATGCACGCAAGAGCATCCAACTAGCATCAGAGAGTATAAAATGCGGTACCGAGACACGCTCATAGACAGTCGAACAAAGTTCATCTTTGAGCGTAGAACTGCATGATCTGCAAAGTACACGTATCGGTAAAATGTTGAAAGTCACGCTAGCTTTCATCCTCCTTGGAATGCTGGTTGCAACAGCACATGGTGGTTTGTAGTCTGACTTTTGTGTTTCTAGCAGAGCTTTTTCGGACGCAGCGGCGTTCCGGGACCTTTTTCAGCCATTAAAAATAATTTGGCTAATTAAAATGTTTAATAAAAAAATTATTTCTAATTATTTAGATACTTTTATTTAATTTCAGTGCTTTCGGTGTTTATTGATATTGATATAATTATGTGAAATAGAAATATTACCATAAAATATGCCTCTATAATAATTGTTCTGAAGTTGATGAGTTCTGGAACCTTTTCTTCTAGAACAAAACACTGGCTTCTGGCAATATAAACTGTTCTATTCGAACGACTAACTTAGGACCATTAGGCCTACGCAATGTATTCAACAAGTGTAACACAGCTTGCAAGTAAATAGATGGCTAGCAAAGAAAATACATGACAGATAACCAAAATCAGAAAACGGCAGAAAGTAGTAAAGCCAGGTGCAGTGATTTGATGGATGATAGTAGCAAATAAAACAGATTTACAAAATTTGACGAAAAGTATAAGAGCAGTATAAATAGAGCAAAGAAAACTGCGATAGTTCCTTGGATAAAATGAAGCAACCATTTGAACTTTTATAATAATTTAAACTGGAGGAAAAGGTTCAGGTGCTGCAAGGACGAGTTTCTTTCGTTTGTGGTTGAAGAAGTTGGTGAGTCGGGTGATGAGTAAGACTTCAGTAAGCTGATGAATGCACTGCTTCGATTAGTCTGTTACTGATATTACTGTGGTTAGTAGTACACTAAAGAAGAATATAATAATAAGCCGTTGATAGAGTTGTTGAATGAGTCATTTACTTTTTGCTGAATTGAGCTGTATTAAGTCTGTTTGCGAGATTATCACTTATTCACTAATTTACTCGCGAGTTGCTTTTACAGTATCCTGCGAAACGACTTCAAACGAGATATTTATAGCTGGTCATATAGTTATGGCTCATCGACCACCTGACTAACTGACTAAATGACCGACTAAATGAGTGACTTCACACAGAATATCTAATTTATTCATGGTCATAAGTGACTCCAGATTATTCAATAGGATAGCTACCTTTCTATACTGAGAAGCCGGGACGCATTTTTTCATGACGCACCTTACGAGTCATAATATGGGGCCACAGGCGGCGCGCGGCACAAGTTGCGCAACCGAGTAATATTTTGTGTTTAAATGTCGTTATTAAAGATTTTGCGTTAGGTACAAATATATTTTTTAATAATTTTTATTACATTATACATCACTAGATGTTTGCCCGTCCTACGATCCTAAGACGGTAATGTTTAGGGACCTCGGGCGAGCAACTTAAAAATAGCCTGCGGGCCGCATGCACGTCAATAGACTATCGCACACTCCAACTTTCATTACACGCAATTTTTAAACTGCGCGACGGTTGAAAAACAATTGAACAGATTCGTTCTTGGCGCTTAGTGCGATAGCATCGCCATCTATTGAAATGAAATGAGTTTAATTCATCGCGTTAAAGTTCGCTTCAGGGCTTCATGATTTCATGACATTCCTGTTCTATTATATTTCCAACATTGATTTCTGCAATTTTGTTAAATGGTGACCGAGATTTTATTTAGTTTGACTTTAAGAACACTTGCAGATTCTGTCGATCAGAGCAAGTTTTCAAGCAGTTTAGTGATGCGATTATCATTTTTTTTATTCAACGCATTATTTTAAATTACTCTGCACAGCTTTCAACAGCGGTTTCTGTCCCAAAGCAAAGTTGTAGAACTCCGCACATGTCATTCTATAATTTGTTTTCACAAACAATTCAGTTTCCACAGCTTCATCACGCATTCTTTTACGCTCGGCAGTTCATAGTTTCTTCATTGTAGAACAGAATCAACTGGAGCATTGCTCACTAGCAGGGACAATATAAGCTCAAAAAGCTTTTGCAAGTTTGAACAATTCATTGCTTTAAAAATTCAACCTATTTTAGATCTGCACCTTTGTCTGACATGCCTATAAGCTTCGGCAAAACTGCTGAAAGGTTAGCAAATCAGTTGAAACGCTCAGCTCCGTCATCAATCGATTTTGCTTATTGAAACCGAACTCGTGTTTCAAATTTAGCACTGAAAAGTACTTGAATGGTGATGTATTGAATGAGAACAACTTTACCAAAATTATACTTTAAGCTTCTTTTATAGATTAGTCAATCAATATTCGTTTTGGGAAAATACTCAAGCTGACAGAGCCGCAAATTAATGACAAAAAATGTGCTGCATCTTTTTCTTAAACAAATGAAATGTATTAGAATTTGCAGAACAGAACAGAAGAAGCCATAGAAGAAGTTCTGAAGAACTGTTGGCAGTTCTAACTGCTCTCTTTCATCAAAGGTGGCGCCATAAATTATTTATGATATTATCATAATATTTCACTTCGCCTGCGTTATAAATTTATAGTGGTTGTGATCAAATATAATACCGTACTGGTATTGTGCTTAAAGTCACATTTGCTAGTATGGTCACATTTGCTAGTATGGTCACAAAATTAATGTGAAAGTAGGGTCATATGGCTGTCCCAACAAGGTCAAGTGTAGACGCGGGACATTTACCTCGAAATCAGGACAGTCCCGACAAAATCGGAACTGGTGCCTAGCCTACAGTGTAGGCCCTACTGTTAAAATGTTGATCCAGACTCATTTCAACTGATACTTACGTTACGTTTCTAGAAAATTACGTTATCAATCCATTGCAAGGCAGTCGGTGCGGTATGTTTTGTTTTCAGTGTCGAGCAATTATCAGCAATCACCCGCTATATAATAATTAGTAAGTCTTATATTGCAAGCTGCTTCAAAACAATTATGTTTAGCAGTTATATATCTGAAATGCAAACATAGGCGTAGAAGTTAATCAATGGACTTCTAATTGAAAATGGCATAATCACAGCACACCCAATTTGAAATTTAATTAAGGAATCGCGAAAAAATGCTGTAGCAGCTGCAAAGAATTTGCAACATAGGCTTACAAATAAATCAGTGGGCCTCTAAATGAAAACAAGCAGAATCAAAGCACGCCATATTTTAAATTTAATTAAAGAAGTCACGAACAAACTTTGTAGCAGCTGCTAAGTATTTAATTACTATGTGCTGTTGAAAAAGTAGACTGGAGATAAAAAATTTATGCAAGACTATCAAAAAGCCTAATTAAACAAAACTTCAAGAACTTAATCATTAACGATGGACCATCACTATCAAACCTCTATGAATCGGTTAATTGAAAAAGACAGTCGCCTACAAACAGATTATTTTATGTATCAAGAAAAGGACCAATAAAGTGGCTACTTGGACATGGACTTTTTCACCATAGGTATGGGGTGAGATATGTCACTTTCCGTTCATATGGCTGGACTCCACCGCAGTTCATATTATTCACCACGTTCAACACCCTTTTACGTTCTTTCGTATCAGTTTCCTATCAATGGCTTTAATAACAGATAGGCCAACGTAGGCAGCGCTTTTATTATTTGAAAATCTCCGATTTAAGAGTCCGTATAAATATATAAACAATTAAACATGCATGGACATATACAAATATTTTACATGCATATTTGCATGCATAGAGTCTATATAATTATATATATTACTGTGTACATAGATAAATAAATAAATACGTACTTGCACATGCAAGTATTCATGCACATGCATATTTGACTTAAATATGTATGTGCGTGAATATAATTATGAACATTAGGCCTATATGAATATTCATGCCCATACATATTTGACTTAACTATGTATGTGCATAATATATGGTTCATGTATGAACCATATTATTATGCCGACTATTTGAATGAACTGTTACATGAAAAGTTCTTTACTGTACTCAAACCAGTCAGATTTCGATTTTGGAAGTTTTGTACGCATGCTTCTGTTTGGATGTGATTTCTATGGGACAATGCGACCGGGTTTTTTAAATGTCATTGCCCTTATGTTAATGTTCAGACACTTAATAATAACGTTTCTAGTCACAACAGACTAAATAATTAAACATCCATGGTTAATTATTTCAAAATAAATGTATAAAACACTTTTCTTATAAAACATCGCAATTTGTTTTCATTTTAATCACAGTTCCAATGTTTCTTTGCTACAGGTTTTAACATGAAAATAAGTTCTCATTGTATTTTAATCTGAGAGAGATTGCTCCTGAAAGAAACTGTTAGTGGAAATTGTAAGTTTGTATACTTTAAAGTAATTGGCTGGGCAGTTGAGAATTTCTCATTCTTATCTTCTTCCATCCTGAACTTTGGAAATTCCAGTTGGAACCGACTGACTGGGTATTTGAAATGAAGTACTTCGCCTGAAGAGAATATCTACAACCTGATCAACTGGAAATTTGTAAAATATTAACGAATTTTCCAATTAAATTTGTAGTTTTGTTGTAAAGCAAAATAAATGTTTTTTCCAGCTAAATGCCGTAGTGGTTTCACTTTGAAGGCTAATAGCTGCTACAGGGTTGTCTTTGAACGTCACAATTGGGATTCTGCTGCTGGGAGATGTCGGGACTTTGGATCACACTTGGCTGATATTACCAGTGGAAAAGAAAACAGCGCCGTGAAGCAGTACGTTAAAGGAAAGGTTTCAAGTATGTAGGCCTCCAGGCGATGAGGCATTTTCTTTGTATATATGTGTCAATAAATAAATCAGTCAATCAATCAAAATTTATATAGCGCTTCTTGAGATTCCTACATAGAGGTACTCCCGACCCGGACCACGCGGGGGACCTGCTTGCTCCCAAAACCACAGAGCTGGACCTCCCAGCCAAGAAAAATGTGATCCAGTATAGTGGACGGCCAGCGAATCCAAAATACGTAGAGAGACCTTTGATAAGGATTTCATGGTCGACTGTGTCGAAAGCTGCACTAACGTTAAAGAGGGCAAGTAGGGTAACCCGCCATCCCATGCATCCCATGACCCCATTGCAGTCACATGGCAAGGCAGCAGCGGTGTTTCGGTCCCTATGAAATCGCGACTGATATTTCGGAAGAATGTCGTTAGTGCTTAAATTAGCCGTAATCTGTTCCGACGCAATCTTTTCTATTGTTTTTGAAAGGAAGTTGGTTTTAGGACGAAAGTTAGGCGGGTCATTGAGGTCAAGTCCGTCACGTTTGAGAGCAGGGAAGACGATAGATGTCTTTTGTGAGTCTGGAACAACGACCTTTTGGAGAGACCCATTGCAGAGGAATGTGAGAAATGAGTGGATCGTCAACGTAATCCTGGATCAGTGTGACAGGGAGAGAGTCCAACTCACATAACCGGAGCAGGTGAGGACGGAGCTCGATAGCAGTGATCTCCTTCAACGTGGTCAGGCGAAGGTGTCGGCACGGATGTTGATAACTTTTGTATTTATGTATATATGTATATATTTATGTATGTTTGTATGTGTGTATGTATATGGGTGGGTGTTTAACTGTTTATCAAGAGGCTTAATCTAACGCGCTTTAGGTACCTTTCCATGGCTCTGCACGTGTGACTGTTTAACGCTGCAGAGTCAGTTAGTTTTAATATAGTTTGAAATTTAAAATGCTTGCTGAATAGACTTCAAAGTGCATCGAAAACTATTCCCAGAGAAAGGTGCAAGTCACGAGAAGACGCGGTGATCTAAAGTTGATACGACGAAGAGCGACGCCTTCGTGAGTTTCTTGTAAGGCGCTATATAAATGTCCATATACATACATACCACATACATACATATCCCTTGGGAGGCTAAGCAGTAAAGCGATAAGGTCGCTGACTCCGTTCACTTGAGACCGGAATATCAACCTTCTGAAGTTTGTCAGTGACGACCAACGACAACCGTCACAGAGGGCGAATACTGAACTTCTCCTTGGCAGGAAGCCAGCGGAGGATGTACCTCAAATAATATCCCAAGTAGAAGAAAATTCACTATATCGGCCGTGGTGCTCCGGACAGAACGGCGCAGGACAGAACGGCGCCGACAGAACGGCGCAGACAGAACGGCGCTGACAGAACGGCGCAGACAGAACGGCGCGGCAACCAAACGGCGCAGTACAAACTGGTGCAGACAAAACGGCGAGTTCAGTAGTGTCCATATTCGAATTTGACAATACGTCAATACGTCAATACGTCAATACGCAATACGTCACATCAGGTCGGCTCTAACTAAGAATATGTCTCAAACTATAGCCTGTTCACTTGTATCCTCTCGTCTTGATTATGCTAATTCCCTTTTTGTGGGTGTCTCAAACCTTGAATTCAAAAGGCTGCAACGAATCCAAAACTCCTTAGCTCGTGTAGTGATGCGTGTCCCACTACGAACATGCTCCTCAGTCCTACTTCACGAGCTGCATTGGCTTCCTGTTGAATTCAGAATAAAATTTAAATTGGCCTGTTTGACCTACAAAGCCCTCAGCACCAGCACACCTACCTATATTCATGCACTACTAACTCCTTACATCCCTCCTCGTTGCCTGCGATCATCAAGTACAGGTCTTCTAGCTGAGCCACGATGCAGAACAGTTATGGGCTCTCGTGCATTCCACGCCTCTGCTCCAAAGGAATGGAATCGACTACCACTTTCTCTTCGTAGCTCAACTTCACTTCCTTCCTTCAAAAAGCGGCTCAAAACTCACTATTTCTCCTTGGCTTTCAAGGATTTAGAAATCTAAGTGCATCTTCACCTGGCGGCTGACTATCCGCGCCTCAGATTCACATTTCGGTGTGACCTTGCGCGCGTTGACAAATTTATTTAATAATAGTAATAATAATAATTGACTGGGCCAACATAATTTGTAATGAATTTTGCATCAAATTATTGATAGAATATGACTATGCAGAATAAAATGGTTTCAGAGTCCGTATGCTGATTGGTTGTGTCCTTATATAACTAATGAATTTCTTTAAACCAATGGTAAGTAAAGTTTGCACTTATTCTAGTAATGGTAAATATATGTTTTGAAGGTAATCCAAATAACAATCCTTGCATGCTGGACGATCAGCCTGCGGTTGGAAATATGCTTTGGTTAGACGGTCAACAAAAGTACTTGGGCAACTGCAACAGTCCTTTCATATGGAAAACATCAGGAAGACCGTTTGGCTTCACCAGCTGGGCAGGAGGTGAACCAAACTGCGCCGGCGGTGGGGCAATGTGCGTGCATCTTTGGCAAGCAGCGGACTTCAACTGGAACGATCAGGGCTGCGGCATGAAGATTTGTCCATTGTGCGAACACAAACCATTTTAAATCGATTTCTTTTCTCCCATGACCTTTCGTGGGATTGTTGAAACGAAATTTTGCTGAATCTCACTTGTATCTGATTTTTATCTAAAATCTCATTTCGAACTATTAAATGGACAAGCATTTGAACCAATTAATTAATTAACTTTTGGACTATCTGAAACTTTTAACCGGACGCTTTTCAACAAATAAAATATTGCAACAACTGTTGTTTGAATTAAAACTAAAACTGTCATACGTAAATGTGTTATTTACAGACAGTAGTAGGCTAATTAGCCCGATGCAACAGAAAAGCCTCTGAACAAACTCTAATTGTATTATATGAGTCAATAATTATTTATTCTGTCGAATAGATCTTGGATCTTATATTGCAACAACTGTAACCCCTTAAATCGTAATGTGACTAAAATGTAATTATTTAGCGCCTATCGTTAAGTATATCGCTCTGAAGAAAATCGCACAGCTAACTAACTAAGAAGTCTATGCATAGCTTGCTTCAGGTATAATCGGACTGCAGTGGCGGCTCTACAGGGGGGTCAGGGGGGCCAATGCCCCCAACTGAGTCTGTGGCCCCCCAGTGGCCCCCCAAATTTTAGTCGAAAATATTATGAAATATGGTATCATTTAATTTTTGATATTTTCAAAGGCATTACTTACATGATCCATCTACTTCCTTAGAGTCTTAATTATTTTCTTGTCGTATAAGCTACTTCCTGCTATCCATCACTGACTCCCTATCCGCAAGCATAATATTGAGTACAGGGTAGCTGCCCTGGTATGGCTATACAAGAAAAGCAAGAACAAAAAAATAAGTAAATAAATAAAAATAAATCTGATCTGTGTGATCTGCTCCGCGTTCTAGCAAACGAACTCTACTACAAATTAGTGCACTGACCTTACGATGTCGGTCATACGTCGACGAGGAAGATAACAGCCAAAACGTCGCCCTCAAGCTGAGGTTAAGATAGCAAAGTAGTTACCAATTAATTTCAAAGACATCTTTGCAGGGGTTAGCTGAAGGGTCTGACTTCCTTCTGTTCAACATGCCTGAATGTCTAATATCACTCACTGACGCCCATATATTTCATGGTGATTGATACTGATGTGCAGTGTGCGTGTCTTTCATTGATCAAATATCTCATCAAGCAGATTATGAGATATATGACATCGAAGCGTAAATCAATCAATTGTCGTTTTGTGAAATTAAAGAACAGAAAGATATGGAATCGGAACAAATGAGACTACGTTCACGGTTTGTCTTATCGCAATGGCAAAGCGGCTTCGAGCAAAAGAAACGCATGAATTTATGATCCGCTTTAATCATGCTTCGCGAGACTATTTGCAGTCAAGATTTATGTCGATGACTTTTGCAATATAAATTAATCTTTTACTTCATTAATTAGCCAGACCTACAAAAGCAATTAATTGCCGTTGTAATTCATTACTTGGAGTAGACCAAATATTCTTCAAGTTACACTCATTGAGGATTAAAGAAGTGGAACAAGGAGTAAAGGTAGCAGAAATCAGGAAGTACCGTGATTGAACGTTCTTGCACAGTCTCAGCTAAGGCTCGAAACTGTACAATCCGCGTTGCAAGCCGAGAACTCTAACCATTTGGCTATCGTAACCAATGCCTAACAACCTGCGAAATTAAATCCTCAGCCTCTTTTCGCAAGCGCTTCAAGACCATTCTCTTCGATCGTGGTTTGAATTTGTTACGTCGTCAGCACCTCGAAGAGTCTCTTTCAAGTGCCAATCGGAACAGTAGACTTAATTATGTAGCGTGCATTGTGAAACTGATCTAAACAATCTAGAAAATATATTACATTTATTAAACAATTATTCATTCTAAATAATTGAACGAAGTGTTTTATGTCCACCATATTAGAACATGAGCAAACTAACTCCATGCAAAACCTTGTTGCACGTCGTGCGACATTTCTTGGGCTTTGTTTTATGTAATTTAGGACTGTAAGTATTAGGATAATTAGGTTTTCATCATAAAAATTATCTTTATTTATATTTAGTTTGAATAGAATTAATTTATTGTCTCATTACCTGGGGCAGATGAATCTGCAAAAATTATACGGCGATTGGCATGGCTCCTGAGCTGCCCATTAAATCTTAGGGCGGCCCCCTGTTAAAAGAAGTTGACCATGACCCTTGTATGAGTTATTACAGCGTTCGCCTCCTAACATAAACGGGTTCAACCACTGAGCTAGGTGACAGTTTATTTCCTCTGAGAAGGTTGCTGCATAGTAAACTGGAGCAAGTCTTTCACTCACAATTGCCGAGCTCCATTGATTGATACATGGTTATTAGATGGTGGCGCTTAATAAATGCAGAATAAATATAAATAAAAAATTGCGCCGCATGCTTTTCTGTTTTCATCTCTGTGCAATGACTGTAATTTGTAATTATAATGAAACATATTTATATAGCGCTGCTCAAAGAGCTAAACAAATGAGAGGCGCCTTTTGCACTAGCCTATAAATATGATATAAAATGCCAATGGACATAATTATGTTAATAGCCACTTTAATTGTGATCATCATAATTCATCATAATTCATCATAACTCCAGCTGTATATTCCATACATACTATGTGGTTATTGGCTACCTGAATTCGCATCTCTGCAATAAATCTAATTAAGATGTTGATGGCCACTTTAAATGTAACTCGTCAAGAGTTTATCATTCAGATAATCATGTAGGCCCTATCGAACGCTGCAATCTGCGTACGATCGCGCAGGTACGCATGTACTTAAGGGTATTCTTCCGGATTGATTAGAGAGTATAAAATCTAGTATAGAATCATACTCATAGGCTTCTGAGCAAAGAATTTCTCCAGGACCTGCAGCGTGCACACATTGATAAAGATGTTTAAATTTACGCGCACTTTCCTTCTCCTTGAAATGTTGGTCGTAACTTTACCAGGCGCAGACCTGTGCTGTCCTGAAATTCAGAATTCATTGGCAGCTGTCAAGCTGGATGTTGAAATTTTGCTAGACTTCATGAAGGATCTTCGTGCAAAACTCGGATCGTCGTTTGAATGGCCACCTTCGAAGAATGGTTTGTAGACTGCCTCTAGCAATATAAAAATAAAATGCTATAATCTGAAGACTTAGCACCGTTCCGCAACGAAAGTGATAATCATAACGCAATTATCATAATAATTATTTATCAAAATTAGACCTTAAATAAATTGTAATAAACTATTCGACGCTCATATGTGACTGATTAATGATTATGTGAGGATAATCGGCTATTTAAATATCGTGCTATGTAACCGTGTCAATTTCACATGGCGTTTATCGACCTGGTGTCTCTGTAGTCGTCCAACCTCTACGGGCCATCCTACTTAGCTGCATTTGTGATATCGCTACCTTGGTGATTCGCAATCGATTGCAGCTCAATTCCTTGAATCCAGAATTTCTCTAATGCTCGATTCCACGTTTCTTTGTTTCACGTCTTTTGAACCTGAGAATGAATTTCTATTGTATTTTATTGTATTGTATTGCATTCGATCATTTATAAAGCGCTTCTCATAGCATAAACCTTTCAGAAGCGTTCCCAGTGCGAGGTACTCTGAGTAAAAAGGAAGGTTTTAAGGAGAGAGAAAGAGGTAGAGATGCTACCAGAGAGGACTGTAGAGAGGAAGGAGGAAGTCCATTCCATAGGGTGGAACCTCTTTTAAACTTAGAATTACTGCTGCTGAAAGAAAATGTTATTGCAACGTGTAATCCTGTATACTTCAAAATAAGTTGTCGTGTATTTAAGATTTCCTGATCCTCAACATTTTGAAGTTTGCAATTTGAGATGACTAGATAATTATTTGGAATGAAGTGCATCATTTAAAGTCATATTAGGTAACTTTTAAAATTATATGTTTGAACACTTTTACATTGGGTATATCAGCTTCATTGGTAAAGCCACTAATTGTGTTGTTTCAGTTATGTGTCCTCCTGGTTTCACATATTTGCCTTCAGCTGCAAAATGTTACAAGGTTGTGTTTGAAAATCACGACTGGAACTCGGCTGGTAAGAAATGTCAGGGGTTGCTCCGTGGATCTCACTTGGCTGCCATTACAAGTACAGAAGAAAACAGCGCACTGAAGACATTCCTTCAATCGGAGCTTTCAAGTGCGTATGAGTGTTAACATGCTTGCTCAATATTCAGTCATCTTCTTTGAATACATTTATGTAAAAAAAACTACATGTATGTTGGTATGTATACAACTATACATGTATGTGTATGCATATATATGGATGTATGTATGTGCATATGTATGTGTGTATGTACGTTTGCATGCATGCATGTATGAATGTAAGTTTGTATGTGTCAAGACATTTAATCTAGAGCGTTTTAAACACCTTACAATAACGTTGAACGCGTGACTACGTCCTACAAACCAGTGCGTTTGAAGACAGTAACTGTTGACAATTTTTGCTGAACAGAGTTAAACAAAACAGCACGCGTATGTTAGTGAAATTATCGCAGTACGAAAGGTCTAAGCCTTGGGAAGACACGATATCCTTGAGTTGTTTTCCGATACGCGACACCTGTCCATACCCCTAGTAGCAGAGCGCTAAGATCCGCGACCTGGTTAACCTGAGACCGGAACATCAGAACTTCCTGATGTTTGTCGGTGCTGTTCCGCCCAACGAAACACCCCTCCCCAGTAACAGAATTTGTTTAAACTTTATATGCTCTCGATAGAAGGCCAGTAGAACGTGCTCGTCATAATCTGCAATATGTGTCAGAGGGAAATTCAGACTAGCCAGTAGTTGGGGGCACATTAGATCCAAATTTGTAAAGCGCTGCTCAAACGTTAAAAGCTGGTCACCAGCTTATTCATGAGCGCTACGTCATGTCAGAGGGATTGTCCAGAAATGTCCAGTGGATATCTGCGTTCGGTTGCCTGAGAGAGGAGGCAGAGGAACGACCAGAGAGAGGAGTACGAAGAACATGAATGTGCGAGTTTCTCTTCGACACTAAACTTTTGCCATTGTCATTCAATGTTAATAATACAATAGGCCTATCCGTATTCGAATACAACTGGCTTCTTTTATCTGTAGGCCCTATAACATCTACACATTACCGTGAATGGCACAAAGCCGCATTTAGTTAAGTTCTTAGTTAAGATTATAATTAAGTTTTTCTTCTCATGCAATGATTTGATTTAATTAGGCCCTTACCATTATATCTCTCTTTCTTTCACAGGCCAATAATGAATTTAGGTTATAGAATACAAAGGCTCGGGGACCCTGCGGGACTAACATCCCTTCTGGGTTTACCTTTTGCTACCCTGGTTTCTTTTTCTCTTTATGTCGTTATGTGATATATATTGTTGTTATGTTTTTTGGGTTACAATTAGATATATATTTCCGTTATGTTTTTGGGGTGAAATAAATTGATTTGATTATATTTGAATATACTTTGATAATGAATTTTACCTTAAATTAATCATTCCCAATGAGGCTATGAGTTTGCAGAAAGAAGATATATTTGTGTCAAGAGTTTTAATCCTACAATTTCATCCGTGTCTTTAGGATAGTTTGCTCTTCAGAAAGTGGCTTGTAAATTTAAACCTGCAACCTATACGAATTGCGCTAACGTTGCATTTTTAACCAATACTATGCCTAATTAGGGCTTAGACTAGTTCCAGCAGCATAATAAATGTAAATACTTGTTTTTAAAGAAAATGTAGGTAACACTGCTTGCATAGCGAAGGAAGTGCCTAAACATGGAAATATGTTTTGGACAAGCGGCCAACGCCTGATCGATAACAACTGTCAAAGTCATTTCGTATGGAAACCATCAAGTGACCAAAAGCTGCCACTTGTATTCACCAGCTGGCTTTCAGGTGAACCAAACTGCAGCGGGAACAGGGAATCCTGCCTGCATATTTGGCCCTTGGCGAACTTCCTTTGGAACGATGACTGGTGCAATTTGAAGATGTGTCCATTGTGCGAGTACTGTTTTGATCATTTAAAATGAGATTTCGGTTTAACATCAATGGCCTAATGGAAAGGAATTAATACTGGAGTCAAATTATATCGAACTATTATTAAATGGTAACTCTTCGAACTTATTAACTAATATCCTTTAGTTTATCTTTGACCTTGAAGAGCTGATTTTTAAAAATAAATATTGCTGCATCTGTTGCTTATTTTCTGTTTTAATTAAATCTAAAACTTATTATATATGAACTCGTGTACGAAAACAGGTCTCTTATCATTCAAAGCTGGATATTTGTGGACGTTGACGTGAAAGGGGACCAGATTGTCGGTTTGGAGTTATTGGCATTTTAACAGTGTGATTTTCCTTACAGATTTTATTTTAGTTATAGTTATAGTATATAGTTAATGATTTTTTATTTTAGTTATAGTAAATAGTTATAGTTAGTATTATGTTTTTAGTTATAGTTATAGTTATAGTTAATGGAGTTTTATTTTTAGTTAATTTTAGTTACTACTTAGTTACAATTATTAAGTGCTATAATAAAATTGTGCGTATTAATACGCTGTTTCACAATATACTCAGAGCTATGAAATTATTTGAAGCATGGGTATGCAGTCAGCTTCATGAATACACGAGTTTCCATAAGTAACTGACAAATTTCACCAAAAAATTTCGACATTTTTTGTTCTCATTTAAATCGAATCGTCCATATTGCACTTCCTACTTTTATTTTTTTTGTATTAACGAAAATAAAGATGAATTTTCGTTAGTGTTATTTTCGTTATAGTTATGGTTATAGTTAATGATATTTTTAGTTATAGTTATAGTTATCGTTAACGAAGTCATTTTATTTTCGTTAACGAAGATTTTCGTTATCGTTATCGTTAACCAAATCACACTGCATTTTAAAAATGTTCAGAATGAGAGTGAAATGAAGAGTAAATCTGCATATTATCCAGCACGTGTCTGGTTGTTGCAGAGACGGGTAAACAGAACAACCACGAAAATGCTCATTTTGTGTAATTTGCGATTAAAGAAGAGGGTCAACAGTAACACGAAGTTGTAGGTTCTAAGGTTTCGCAACTACTACTGCATTGTTATGGAGTGCTATATATCATTAGAAGCCATTTCCTGTAAGCTTCACTAATATGTTACTGCCACTGAATTATCTGACAAAATATTATGCAGTTTAGTCGATGAAATAGGCCTACTATAATAAGCTTACTGTACCAAAACAAATAATTGACATTTTGTAAAGAAACACAAAATTGTGTCATGAAAAACTTTTATTTCAATGACACGGAAACTTATAGGTTAGTAGCCTACGTTGATAGGAGAGTGTCATTAGATAAAAATGAAGCAAAATCACAAATTCTAACCCAAACGACTTTAGGCCCTGTTTTCTCTTAAGATTAAAATCGACAATGATGTGAATTTCAGTGCACATCCAGACTATCCAAATCGTATTGAATTCAACCCAAATGAAATTGTAATTGTAACCTGAACATTATAACTTTTATTTAGCGCTACTGCAGAGCACACTAATCAAAAAGGTTCTCTGCCCTAGCCTATACGATGCTGTCATTAGAAACTGGAATTTCATCATTTGCAAAACAAAGCATATAAACTTGAATTTTCACAAGTCGAAGTCGCAAGTACACAAAACGTGGTGCACCACCAGTGGATTCCCGTTCAAAGTTGACAGCGTTTCGTTCAGAGTCTTTGAAGAGAGTCCATGGTAGTATCGTTCAACGCACACGCTGGCTCTGTTGCCGTCGAGCAGTCCCTCATTGGTATACGATGACGCACGTCCGGCTATTTGTCGAGGCGTCGGGTGCACGTAGAACGAGAATTCGTCGCGTGCCGGTCAGTAGATTGAAACGCCACCACTGATTAATGGTCGGGTCGATGTCACTCCAATGACTCGCGTCGTTCCTGGCAACGGAAGACTTGGGAGGTCTATTTAATTCTGTATTATTGACTATTATTGTCTTCGTAATCAGATGAAGCCAAATCAACTCACAAACAATCAAATTAATTAAACGATTGTTCCAGTTAACAGGATTCATACACTGCCACCTAGGATTGGTGGCAATTATATTTCTATGATTTATTAACCTACTATTATTGCTACATCATAAACTTTGCATATTAGTTTATTTGCGAAGAAACCTCAAAAGTATTACACATTTATTGTATAACACAAGAAACGCGACCACTACAGAAGTTCAGTCGGTAAGACAAAAAGGTCCGTAACAATGTAATACACCCCTAACCAGAAAGTGAGGGACCTGAAGGAGTGAAGGTATCGATATGGCCTATCGTTGATGAATTGCAATGGACCGTGATAAATATGGCAGATGTGGGGCAGTAGTAGATACTAAAGGGATCGCCACTACAAGGACACCCGCAAAATATAACCTACACTGAATCCCTTGCCTTCACCTCAGATGCCTCTGTAAGGCAATCTTGAATGTGATCCAACCTTTGATCCACGTCTGTTCCTGGCTCTAATCACATCTCCAACCTCTCGCGCTCCTGCTTCAGCACATTCATGACCTCCGCCGCATCCGACCCATGCTCGATTTCAAAACAGCCTCCACCATCGCTACCTCCATTGTCCACTCAAAGCTGAACTATTATATTCCATTGCACTTACGTACTGTTTAGTTCTGTACATTACGCATTAAATTTTGCTAACTGTCCTAAAATGCACTTGTTTAGGTCTGTAAGATAGTCAATGTTAGTCATGGTTACGGAGAGATACTTAAAATGTGCTATATTAATGGTCCTGATACAACTCTATTTCCCATTTTAGATTCGGACGTCCGCACTGGATATAGCCACCACCGCTTATGTGCACTTGTATTTGGATGACCCCTTACAACCCAATTTAACCGATGCCCTTAACGGAGACCCATAAACGGGCACATAACTAATAATGACGCCTCCTTTTCAATGTCCATCCGTGGCTTTCGTGAACATTTTATTTTTGTGTAAAGCCAACATAAGCGAAACGCTTGGAACAACATCTAGTTTCTCAAGGTGAGTGATGCGACTTATGTCGCTAAATCGCTAATTAATAGACCTAGGGCCTATATGGAATTTTGTTGGTTTAAATTTTAGAATCATTTAGAAGATTTCAGAATGGCTGAAATATTTAATTTCTTTATAGTTTATACAATTCAGGTGATCGGCTGATTTCAGTGACTGACCCTTGTATTAGACTTCAAAAGTTGAGAAAAATTGTTTCGGGACTTGGGTCCAATGTGCATTTCACTCGTTTTGAACTGTCTCGAACTGTCTCGGACCTGGTGTCTCGTCTCGGTCTCGGTCTGGGACCCCACTGTCTCGGTCTCGGTCTCGGCCCCCACTGTCTCGGTCTCGGTCTCGGTCTCGAGTTTTATGTCTCGTATACAAGTCTGCATTGTGATGGTTTTGGTGTCAGAATAGGTCATTGGTTGAAACTTGTAAACACATGAAACGTCAAATTATACCTACCTAGAGTTGCTCCGCAATCAACATCCAAACACCGCTGGGTTAAATATTTACGGCCGCGCAGTCCTATGAATTATAAAAGCTGACAATAGTGTGGGAATGTCACTATCCAAGATGGCGTCCAATATGGCCGCCAAAAAGGAAAAATGTATATATCAGGTCAGAGGTAAGCTGTAGTAACAAATGAAGTGTCAAATTTAGTATTTCCAAGGTCAAGGAATCGATTTCTCATAGTGGCAATAATGTCGGAATGTTACTATCCAAGATGGCGTCCAATATGGCCTCCAAAAAAGAAAAATTTATATACCAGGTCAGAGGTAAGCTGAAATAACAAATGAAGTGTCGAATTTAATACTATCAAGGTCAAGGAATCGATTTCTCATAGTGGCAATAGTGTGGGTATGTTACTATTCAAGATGTCGTCCAATATGGCCGCCAAAAACAGTAAAATATGCATGCATCGGGTCAGACGTAAGACACAATAACAAATGAATTGCTTCTGAAGCAATTGCTCAGGTCTAACCCTAAATTGCCTGGACTATTGTGCTTTTGCATGAGATTCGACAAGTCAACTCGTGATTGAACGCTAAACCATGACAAACTTGCGGCTTTCCGTTACTAATATATATATATTCGTATAATATATGTATACAATTATATATGTAGGCCTATATATGTCAGTGAAAGCCTCATTACTCATACAATCCAAGCAGCAATCAAATCATATGAACAATAGGGTGGAGTGAAAAAAACAAAAATTGGAAATTAAAAAGTAATAGCAACCAAAAGTGGCCTAATGGCATGGGGTCAAAAACTTTTCAGAAATTTTTTAAATATTAATGTCTTCTGCCCCTCCAGAGGGCCAAAGTTACGAAAAATAGTGTTTTTTCGAAAAAATTGCAGGTTTTCTTGTAAAATATTCTAATTGAAAACTTATTAACTGTGATTCAATATACCTTTGGAAAGAGCTATTCAAACTGAATAAAATGATATATTAATTTTCAGAATATGCCCATTTTTGTAGAAGTTATCAACTTTTTACCATTTCCTCTGGTTCGTGACAAGTCGCTAAGCTGAAAATGGTTAAACACCTGTAATTTTTTTATTCTTCGAGATATTCCAACCCTTAGTATGTCATTCTCTTCAGCTCTTTCTAGCGGTATATTGTGATGCGGGGATTGTGTAATAGTACACATTTGTTTTATTTTTACAGCGCCTCTGATTGGTGTACACTGCGAGACTCTCAAGAGGCGCTATATAAATGTATAGATACAATACAATACACAGGTAAACGATGAACTGTTGCCACTTCAACTTGTAGCAAGATAAAAGTGACATTTCAGCAAGAGCAGAAAGCACTGAACGCGCCATGGCTATTGGGGTACCAAAGGACCCCAGTTGGTCATATAAAGCAGTGAAATATGTTGGTCGCATGAGGGTTAAACACTATTACAACTAGCGCATTACATGTTTTTAAAAATTATTGAAATTTGTGTAAATTCGAAATTTTTTTAAAATTGTTAAATTTTTAAATGCGTTGGGGCAAATCTTAGAGAACGAATTTTAAAGAAATATTTGACATGATAACTTACTATACCAAAAGGCAACGAGTTATCACTATTGCGTTGAGGTTCTAGAATTTTTGCTCGTTTCACTCCCCCCTATAATTGTCCAGGGTTGCTAATCAGTGGCTTGAGCTGGATTCGAACCTGCGACACAGCACAGAACAATCCGCTACTGCACCGCGTCCCACAGTATCGAAGTAGCCTACT
Source organism: Aporrectodea caliginosa (assembly GCA_020284085.1). Classification (NCBI taxonomy): domain Eukaryota; kingdom Metazoa; phylum Annelida; class Clitellata; order Crassiclitellata; family Lumbricidae; genus Aporrectodea; species Aporrectodea caliginosa. Next base: position 122,977 of record JACEVL010001189.1, read on the forward strand.
GCAGATATGCAACTTTGAAAAATACGTGACTATTAATAATTGTGGGATGCTCTAACGTAAGGGGATGAAAAGGGTAAAAGGAATCCCCATAGCATGAACCCCAAGTGGAAGGGATCATGTAGTCCAATCCCAAATTTAAGATCGTGGTATCAAAGTTCTGCAAGAAACTTTCATACTAAGATCAAATACACACCTGATTAGAGGGATGTTCCAACAATTAAATGAAGTAAAGCCGCGATGAGGCATCTCTAGAAATAGATTTTCCTGACCCGACCGGATAGCAATCGACATAAAAGTTGGATACACGGTCCTATCTAGTTGTTAGCTCATTAATGGCTGATCTCGACAAGATTTTTTAACCAATTCTTCAAACGCGGAGAAATTTTTATTGAGCTGAGCCATTTATTGAGTTTAGGGCCCACTGCTGATGCAGTATATTATTAGGCTCACTTCACTTGTAAAGACAGAATAGGCAGTAAAAGCAACATATTTAGTTCTCTTCACTTCTACTCTCGCCATGCATCCTTTGCGTGTCACGTGTCACGGACACTAAAATACTTCGTGTCTTTGCATTAATGTTACGCCAGATTTTATTAGCCACTTTAAATGTAATTACGTAGCGAATGGTCATAATCTTAAGAAATTCTCAGCCAGATGTTGATAGCCACTCAGGTACAGCAATCTACTCAAGCACCATTCTCATTATGTTGTCCCAATCACCCATAAGACGCGACGGCTACGCAGCCATATTCACTGTTACCTAATTTCTCCTACACTGTCCAAGGCATCGCACCAAAAGAAGCCGTAGTGAAGTCAACATCAATACATCAGATATTAGTGACAATTGAATGCGTTGTAATTTGTGAATATATAGAGCCTCATGAAGGGCAGTCTGGTTGTTACCCCTTCGCGTACAGTAACAGTGCAACATGGAAGCTTTGCAGCAGTCGACCCATTCCGGAACAGGCTTCCATGCATTTGGCGACATGGGGTTCTTCTACTTTCCATGTCTCAATTTTGCAAGCGGCTTAATACCATTCCGTTCGATTGTAGTCTTATAAGTCAGATGAGTTCTGTCGAGTAAACGCTATAATTATAAATATGCATTTCCCACCATGTTTCCTTTGCTATTACCTACCTAAGTGCTTCAGTCATGTGTACATACTGTGCCAGGTGCAGACACGCATTGTGTTAAATTTTTTAGATTTAGTTAACTAGTTAAGCTCTACACCTTTTGGTACTTTCATGCTACCTTTTCCATGTACATCTATCTATCTGTGGAATTTATATAGCGCCCCTTCAAGATAACTACTCAGTGGCGCTCCCGACCCAGGCCCGGTCAAAGAGGAAAGTCTTAAATAGTCTATAGAAAGATTCAGAGGTCTTCGGGAGAGAACGAAGGTCTGATGGGAGGCTATTCCAAAAAGAAGGACCAACGATCGAGAAAGCCCGACGCTGTCTAGTAGCAGAGCGAGCATGCGGAACTATGAAGTCACCTCTAGAGGCCGAGCGCAGAGATCGGCGACCAGAGCAGGCAGAGGTTAAAGTAAAGAGCTCCTGGAGATAGACAGGTGCTCTGCCCAGAAACACAGTGCCAGACAATGGAGGAGACCCAATAATGGATGCGCTGCTGGACCGGGAGCCAGTGGAGGACATCACACATAAATGCAGAGATGTGGCCAAACTTAGGGACGCCAACAATTAGACGAGCAGCCGACCACAAAACATCTTCCAAAGGATGCACATTGCACACGGACTTGAGGAAGTCCACAATAGAGCGAAGAGCAATAGTCCAATCGACTACTAACAAAGGCATGGACCAGATTCGTAACGTTGCTAGCACCCTTTGCTTTTTGTTGGACATGGGTAACCCTGTCAGCGGGACGTTGGTCCCTTGAGGGTTTCTCAACCTTTGCTTTTGTTGGCCAATGTCAGCGGGACGTTGGTCCCTTAAGGGTTTCTCAACCTTTGCTTTTAGTTGGCCAATGTATAATCTGTTTTGTGATGTTGTAAGATAGCCTACTTGAAGCAATACAATTCATGGTTATGGTTATGGTTATTTACAATTACTTGTCACATCCACAGTCGCATATCTGCATTAATTTGTAAGCCAGGCCTCGATACTCAATATAAATGTTATTAGTAAAACGTGTATCGACTGGTTTTTTCTGCATGCGGACATGCAGGACCACGCAGGCAGGGACGTATGCACTCCCGACTGCATAAGAAAGTATAAAAGCAGCTGTTATAGGGACATGATCATAGACTTCAGAACAACGTGTTGTCGCTGAACTGCAGGAACTGCACCGTGCGCACATTGATGAAAATGTTCAAGTTTACGCGAGCCTGCCTTCTCTTCGTAATGTTCGCTTTAGTACCTGCACAGCTGCACAAGGCACGAATCTCTGCTGTCACTGACATTCAGAGAGTCACTGGGAGATATTCAGCACGGATGTTGAAGTCGTGAAAGGTATAAATCAAGGACCAACACTACAAAACTCGAACAGCAGTTTAATTTTGGGGAAGCTTCTGGTTTGTATCAATATTATACTTGTTCTAGCCGCAAGACTTTACTTAGCGCCTTTCTTAAACGAACGCAACAATCGTAGCCCACGTGTTACACAATCATCACGATATAATTAATATTTCAAGAAAATACAGTGGCAGTCCAACGCGAGAAATATCGGGTTTTAAGTATCATGCTTAATAAGCAGATCTTTGTGACTAGGTTGTTTTTAAAGAAGCGGGTCACTCCATGATGAAATAGAGGAAAATGATTGCAGACGCGGTTAACTAGAAACTGGCAGTGTTATATCAATTATATTCTAAATGTAATTCAATTATAATTGCAATTACATGCCTGTAAATGTAATTCAATTACAATTACAATTACTTGATTGTAGAAAGTAATTGAATTACAATTACATTTTGATTGTAATTCAATTACCAATTACTTTTCAATTATTCCTTTAAATTGGCGAATGATTTAGAATTTTTTCGATAATTTTTAATTTACTGTATTTTTTTAAACTCAAACATCCAGTGGACCAATGGCCTGTAATAATATGTACATTCAATTGTATTATAAGTTTGTCAGGTATCCAAAATACGATTTGCAATTATGATCCATTAAACAAGTTAGTAGAGTTTAGGCCTATATGATTTTACTAGAAGTCTTTCAACATGATGAGTCTGTTAGAGAACTCAGTTGCTTGCTCCCTGGTGAGTCAATTTGTTCCAGCAGTGCTAAAGAGACGCTCAACTGGAGCTGAAGATGGAAGCTCTGTTTTCTGTAGGCAGCCGCAGTAAGCTAGCTAAGAATGAGTGCATGACTGCATGAATAGTCCGATACAAAAATATTGCCTGCAAAATGATGCGAACTCCGCTTATGACTCTTTCACTCAAATATTTGTTCATAATTACAACCTTGCTTTTCCTCTCAAGCCTAAAAAAATTTCCAAAAGAAACTCCCTCCAGCATCCCTGGATGACTAAGGGCCTACTAAGATCTATAAGAAGAAAGGAAAAATTATACATAGCCTACATAAAAAGTCCTTCCAGAGAAAATAAGTTAAAATTTACAGAATATCGTAATAAATTCAAAACCATTCGCAATAACTTAGAAATAAATTACTACTCTAACGAATTTGCTAAATATACTAATGACATTAAAAAAAACATGGCGGGTAATTAAATCTTTAACCAGAACTGATAAAACTAGCACGGAACTAAAAGAGCTTAGACTTGATAATGGCACTATAAATGATCCAGTGTCCATGGCTAATCACTTTAATTCTTACTTCACTGATCTGGCACATTCTCTTGCACTGAAGATCCCACAGGCCAGTCAGTCCTATAAAACCTTCTTGCCTCCTTCCTCACTTAAATCCTTTGCCACTATCTCTACCTCACCGTCGGAACTTGTCTCAATTAGTAAATCCCTTAAAGCTACACACAGCTCAGGTTTAGATGAACTGGATCCCTATATTCTATCTCCATTAATGGATATTTTGGCTATTCCTCTGGCTGATATAATTAACTGCTCTCTTAGAAATGGTGAGGTACCGACTGATGTTAAAAAGGCCAAGGTACTGCCAATCCACAAAAGTGGTAATAATAATGTCATCTCTAATTTCAGGCCTATTTCCATCTTACCTTACTTCTCGAAATTTTTTGAAAGAATTATGTATGATAGGCTTTCCTCGTTCATCAGCCACACTAATCTACTCTACCCTCTCCAACATGGATTCCAGCCAGGCCACTCAACTGCAATGTCCTTATTGGACATTCAAGATAAAATTTCTAAAGCTATGGACAATAATGAGTTCTCCATTGGAATATTCTTGGATCTTGCTAAAGCATTCGACACAGTCGACCATAAAATTCTCCTGGATAAATTAGAGCACTACGGTATTAGAGACGTTGCTCTAAAATGGTTCAAAAGCTACCTAACCAATCGCTCTCAACAGGTCTTATGTAATGGCTCCTTATCTACTCTGAATCTAATCTTATACGGTGTTCCTCAGGGAAGCATTCTGGGACCACTCCTATTCTTAATCTACATCAATGATCTTCCCAACTCCTCTACTCTACTTCGTTATATCCTATTTGCAGATGACTCTAATGCATTCTTATCTCACACCTCCTATGAACAGTTGATCAGTCTGGCTAATAAGGAACTGGCTCTTGCAAGTGAATGGTTCAGGGCCAACAAACTCACCCTAAATCTCACTAAAACCAACTACATTATATTTAGATCCAGTAAAAAGCTTATCCCGCTCTCTGAAAATAAACTCATAATTGACGATATGATAATTCCTCAGGTTGACTCTACTAAATTCCTTGGTGTCTTTGTCGATCAGCACTTGAAATGGAATGTACATACCCATGAAATATCGAAAAAAATTATGAAAAATATTGGTATAATAAGAAGAATTTCCCACTTACTCCCCCCTTAGTTTTGAAGAACCTATACTTTGCTCTAATTCAACCTTACCTAACATATTGTAATTTCATCTGGTCCTCTACTTACCCAGCTCATCTAACTAAATTAAAACTACTGCAAAAAAGCCATACGAATCATAACCAAATCCTCATTCAATTCTCACACCAAACCACTTTTCTATGCTCTTAAGATTTTAAATATTGACCAAATTAGATACGTGCAAACATGTGAATTTATGTACCAATATGACAACAATCTCTTACCTTCTGCTTTTCTATCCTTTTTTACTCCTGTCACGAAATCTATAGCTACTAGAAGTAATCGAACTTATATGTCTACATATGCTAGAACCAATACCCGTAAATTCACAATGCAGTACCAGGGTCCCCTCACTTGGAACAATTTACCTAGGGATATCCAAGGTGTTACTAATCTATCTCACTTCAAAAGACTTACTCGTACATACGTACTAAATATTGCCACATGATCCCGTGCTCCTCTTCTCACAGTCCTTGTACTAGTACATGCATAATTATCTATCCAGTCTTACATTAATATGATTAGGCCCCTACTTAGCGGGACTCGTCCCTTCAGGTGCGCCTTTTGTTCCCTGATAATCTGCTTATATAAGTTTTTGTATTTACCTATACGTTTGATTGCAGAAAATGCTTTTTCTTTACTGTTTTGTAAGTGTATTTGTCTTGTCTTGGGATCAATAAATGAATTGAATTGAATTGAATAATGAAGGCCAGCCCTTGCCCTTGAGGTCTATCAAAGTGTGCTGTAAGATTGTAAGAGGGGTGTAAGGAGAGAATAATGTTGCCAATTATGTTGCCATGCAAACAATGCAGAGCAGTTTATTCAATGAAACGGGTGGCCCGGGTCAACCCAGCAGGCTGTCATCTTTGCTGACTTTATGAAAGTAATTTGTAATTTACACTTAATTCAATTACAAATTACATGCAATATTGTAATTGAAATACAATTACAATTACTGGACTTAAAATGTAATTCAATTACAATTACAATTACAGAACTTGTAATTCAATTACCAAATTCAATTACATGTATTTCAATTACTGAACAACACTGGAAACTGGAAGCACAGGCTCGCCGATGTAATTGAAATACAATTACAATTACTGGACTTAAAATGTAATTCAATTACAATTACAATTACAGAACTTTTAATTCAATTACCAAATTCAATTACATGTATTTCAATTACTGAACAACACTGGAAACTGGAAGCACAGGCTTTTGTCGGTGCCAACCAAATATACCCGCCCTAGCTTTTCTCGCTCCTCGACAGAGCTCCATCGGAGCGCATACCTCAAAATGATATCTCATTATATGAGAGAAATTCAGCAGATCGGTCAGTAGTCGGGTGGTGAAGTTGAAAAAGCACTGAAACCGACGCATTCTGAATTTCGACAGGCCTGAATGGATGGAAATACTCTAAAAGCGAGTTGGAAAAATTAATTTACCATACTGAACTTTAGTTATTTTTCATTGTAATAAAATTTGCAGGGTATAGATAGAATAGACTGAGGTTCATGTGCACCAAATTTAGTACCTATTAGTACCTATTGACCAAGATATTTCACAAAGTCTAGTGTTCTACTTTATCGTGGACACAGTGTAGAACGCAATGGGTAGACCCGAAAGTTGATAAGAATATGCGGATTATACCTGCAAGGGTTGAGATTTTACGGGTAGTTTACCCTATGTTAACGATCGGCACCAACGGGGCACCGGAAATAGCTCGGACAGGCTCGCGATCAACAACAGGGTTGACCCCACCCCAGGCAGATCCGCAAAGCCGGCATTGGTCAGACCGCGTGAGCGGCTGTCAATCGGGAGCGCACGGATTAACCTTGTTCGGGACGCATGGGCGGTCGTTACTTGCCCGAACCTTTTTTGCCACGAAACACTCGCCGATCCCTGGTCAACCGTCAACGACTCCTGAAGAATAGTGTCGCTATGTTAGAGCAGTAGGAACCACTACACTGTAGGCACTGCAGCGTTTGGCAGACTCTATTCAACGATAATCAGTCGTGTTTGATGGCCATTTCTTAAATAGTAACCATTCAATACCTTATAAATAAAGGTAATAATAATATTTTCGTTTATTCAGACAATCCGGTTGACAAACCGCAATACCGATTACAGTGTACAATTATGCAATTGAAACAATTCACAAGAACACAAATGACAGAAGACATAAATCTTAACTACTAACAGAGCAGACAGCCTGCAATACGCGGCGCCAATGGCAGCCTACAAAGCATGTCTACCCTACGGGGCTCGAACTCGGTACCTCTCGCTCTCCGCGCCAGATGTTAACCAAAGCGAAAAGGTGATATATAAAAGCTGCGGCTATGTCAACTACAATGTGTCAGAATAAAGAATATTATTATTATTATTAATAATTAATAATAATAATAATAATAATAATAATAATAATAATAATAATAATAATAATAATAATAATAATAATAATAATAATAATATCATAATAAAAAAACACAAAGTGGCCGAGTGGTTTGGTAGCCTGCTCGTCACGTCGTTGAAAACACTAAATTCGACACTTTATTTGCTATTCTAGCATACCTATGAGCTGAGAGATACATGGTTTGTTTTATTTTGGCGGCCATATTGGCCGCCGTCTTTGAAAGTAAACTCTTCTAAATTATTGCAACTATTGAAATTCAATTCCGCGGTAGACGCAACACTTTATTTCCGACTGCAGGTTACTTATGAGTATATAATTATGTCAAAACCACATTTTCATTATGAACGAAAAAACTACGACGCTGAGGACGACGTGGGGTAAATAAAATTTACCCGATGACACTTTGGAGTCGAAAATCATTTTCCCACATCATCACATTGTGACAGAGTTGTATTGTATCGAGACACTGTCTCGGTCTCGAGACGGGTTTTTTGATGTCTCGGTCTCTGTCTCGGTCTCGGACCCCACTGTCTCGGTCTCGGTCTCGAGATCATTTCTTGACTGTTTGGAAACTGTCTCGAAGCGAAAGTCTTGTCTTTTTGGAAACTGTCTGGAAGCGAAAGTCTTTTCTTTTTGGAAACTGTCTCAACGCGAAAGTCTTGTTCTCTTGTAGAAGCGGTCTCCAAAGTTCTCGTACAAACGGTATTTTGTTCGGAACTTCGAACAGTATTGCGCTATAAAATTGTCTTGTGCCGCGGTGTGGTATTAAGATTTAAGATTATTGAAAAAAGCAGTCTTAAGTTTGCACTTTCAGTCCAAAATTTCCAAATATCTTAAAATGTCTCATAAAGAACCTGAAATCGTGAAATTTGCATTCACGCAGTTTGAAATCAATGAAAAACAAAATAAATGGCATGCCGTTCGTCGTTTGTGTAAAGCCAACATAAGCGAAACGCTTGGAACAACATCTAGTTTCTCAAGGTGAGTGATGTGCGAGCTTATGTCGCTAAATCGCTAATTAATAGACCTAGGGCCTATATGGAATTTTGTTGGTTTAAATTTTAGAATCATTTAGAAGATTTCAGAATGGCTGAAATATTTAATTTCTTTATAGTTTATACAATTCAGGTGATCGGCTGATTTCAGTGACTGGACCCTTGTATTAGACTTAAAAAGTTGAGAAAAATTGTTTCGGGACTTGGGTCCAATGTGCATTTCACTCGTTTTGAACTGTCTCGAACTGTCTCGGACCTGGTGTCTCGTCTCGGTCTCGGTCTCGGACCCACTGTCTCGGTCTCGGTCTCGGACCCACTGTCTCGGTCTCGGTCTCGGTCTCGAGTTTTATGTCTCGTATACAAGTCTGCATTGTGATGGTTTTGGTGTCAGAATAGGTCATTGGTTGAAACTTGTAAACACATGAAACGTCAAATTATACCTACCTAGAGTTGCTCCGCAATCAACATCCAAACACCGCTGGGTTAAATATTTACGGCCGCGCAGTCCTATGAATTATAAAAGCTGACAATAGTGTGGGAATGTCACTATCCAAGATGGCGTCCAATATGGCCGCCAAAAAGGAAAAATGTATATATCAGGTCAGAGGTAAGCTGTAGTAACAAATGAAGTGTCAAATTTAGTATTTTCAAGGTCAAGGAATCGATTTCTCATAGTGGCAATAATGTCGGAATGTTACTATCCAAGATGGCGTCCAATATGGCCTCCAAAAAAGAAAAATTTATATACCAGGTCAGAGGTAAGCTGAAATAACAAATGAAGTGTCGAATTTAATACTATCAAGGTCAAGGAATCGATTTCTCATAGTGGCAATAGTGTGGGTATGTTACTATTCAAGATGTCGTCCAATATGGCCGCCAAAAACAGTAAAATATGCATGCATCGGGTCAGACGTAAGACACAATAACAAATGAATTGCTTCTGAAGCAATTGCTCAGGTCTAACCCTAAATTGCCTGGACTATTGTGCTTTTGCATGAGATTCGACAAGTCAACTCGTGATTGAACGCTAAACCATGACAAACTTGCGGCTTTCCGTTACTAATATATATATATTCGTATAATATATGTATACAATTATATATGTAGGCCTATATATGTCAGTGAAAGCCTCATTACTCATACAATCCAAGCAGCAATCAAATCATATGAACAATAGGGTGGAGTGAAAAAAACAAAAATTGGAAATTAAAAAGTAATAGCAACCAAAAGTGGCCTAATGGCATGGGGTCAAAAACTTTTCAGAAATTTTTTTAAATATTAATGTCTTCTGCCCCTCCAGAGGGCCAAAGTTACGAAAAATAGTGTTTTTTCAAAAAAATTGCAGGTTTTCTTGTAAAATATTCTAATTGAAAACTTATTAACTGTGATTCAATATACCTTTGGAAAGAGCTATTCAAACTGAATAAAATGATATATTAATTTTCAGAATATGCCCATTTTTGTAGAAGTTATCAACTTTTTACCATTTCCTCTGGTTCGTGACAAGTCGCTAAGCTGAAAATGGTTAAACACCTGTAATTTTTTTATTCTTCGAGATATTCCAACCCTTAGTATGTCATTCTCTTCAGCTCTTTCTAGCGGTATATTGTGATGCGGGGATTGTGTAATAGTACACATTTGTTTTATTTTTTACAGCGCCTCTGATTGGTGTACACTGCGAGACTCTGCAAGAGGCGCTATATAAATGTATAGATACAATACAATACACAGGTAAACGATGAACTGTTGCCACTTCAACTTGTAGCAAGATAAAGTGACATTTCAGCAAGAGCAGAAAGCACTGAACGCGCCATGGCTATTGGGGTACCAATGGACCCCAGTTGGTCATATTAAGCAGTGAAATATGTTGGTCGCATGAGGGTTAAACACTATTACAACTAGCGCATTACATGTTTTTAAAAATTATTGAAATTTGTGTAAATTCGAAATTTTTTTTAAAATTGTTAAATTTTTAAATGCGTTGGGGCAAATCTTAGAGAACGAATTTTAAAGAAATATTTGACATGATAACTTACTATACCAAAAGGCAACGAGTTATCACTATTACGTTGAGGTCCTAGAATTTTTGCTTTTTTCACTCCACCCTATTGTCCAGGGTCGCTAATCAGTGGCTTGAGCTGGATTCGAACCTGCGACCCTCCGGTTACACGGCACAGAACAATCCGCTACTGCACCGCGTCCCACAGTATCGAAGTAGCCTACTGCAGATATGCAACTTTGAAAAATACGTGACTAGTAATAATTGTGGGATTCTCTAACGTAAGGGGATGAAAAGGGTAAAAGGAATTCCCATAGCATGAACCCCAAGTGGAAGGGATCATGTAGTCCAATCCCAAATTTAAGAGCGTGGTATCAAAGTTCTGAAGAAACTTTCATACTAAGATCAAATACACACCTGATTAGAGGGATGTCCCAACAATTAAATGAAGTAAAGCCGCGATGAGGCATCTCTAGAAATAGATTTTCCTGACCCGACCGGATAGCAATCGACATAAAAGTTGGACACACAGTCCTATCTAGTTGTTAGCTCATTAATGGCTGATCTCGACAAGAGTTTTTAACCAATTCTTCAAACGCGGAGAAATTTTTATTGAGCTGAGCCATTTATTGAGTTTAGGGCCCACTGCTGATGCAGTATATTATTAGGCTCACTTCACTTGTAAAGACAGAATAGGCAGTAAAAGCAACATATTTAGTTCTCTTCACTTCTACTCTCGCCGTGCATATCCTGTGCGTGTCACGTGTCACGGACACTAAAATACTTCGTGTCGTTGCAATAATGTGAAGCCAGATTTTATTAGCCACTTTAAATACGTAGTGAATGGTCATAATCTTAAGAAATTCTCAGCCAGATTTTTATAGCCACTCAGGTACAGCAATCTACTCAAACACCATTATCATTATGTGGTCCCAATCAGCCACTCTTATCTACCAATGCTCTATTTCCATGCCTACGCAGCCATATTCCCTGTTAGCTAATTGCTCCTATAGCGCCGGTGTGTTATGCTCAAGGCATCGCACCAAAAGAAGCCGTAGTGAAGTCAACATCCATACATCAGACATTAGTCGCAATTGTATGGCTGCGGGCGTTGTCAGTGGTGAATATATAGAGCATCATGAAAGGCAGTCTGGTTGTAATCCCTTCGTGTACAATAACAGTGCAACATGGAAGCTTGTAGTAGTCGGCCCCTCATTCCGAAACAGGCTTCCACGCAATTGGCGACATGAGGTTCATCTACTTTCCATGCCTCTATTTTGCAAGCGGCTTAATACCATTCCGTTCGATCGTGGTCTTATAAGTTAGATGAGTTCTGTCGACTAAGCGCTATAGAAATATTCATTTCCCACCATGCTTCCCTTGCTATTACCTGCCTAAGTGCTTCAGTCATGTGTACAACTGTGCCCGGTGCAGACACGCATTGTATTTAATTTCTTAGATTTAGTTAACTAGTTAAGCTCTACAACTTTTGGTACTTTCATTCATAACCTGTTGCTACCTTTTCCATGTACATCTATCTATCTATGGAATTTATATAGCGCCCCTTAAACGGTAACTACTCAGAGGCGCTCCCGACCAAGGCCAAGGTCAAAGAGTAAAGTCTTAAGTAGTCTATAGAAAGATTCAGAGAGGTCACGCGGGAGAGAACGAAGGTCTGAGGGGAGGCTATTCCAAAAAGCAGGACCAACGACCGAGATAGCCCGACGCTGTCTAGTAGCAGAGCGAGCATGCGGAACTATGAAGTCACCTCTAGAGGCCGAGCGCAGAGATAGGCGACCAGAGCATGCCGAGGTTAAAGTAAAGAGCTCCCGGAGATAGACAGGTGCTCTGCCCAGAACAGTGCCAGACAATGGAGGAGACCCCATAATAGATGCGCTGCTAGACCGGGAGCCAGTGGACATCACGCATAAATGCAAAGATGTGGCCAAACTTAGGGACACCACCAATTAGACGAGCAGCCACCCGCAAAACGCCTTCCAAAGGATGCAAACGGACTTGATGAAGTCCACAATAGAGCGAAGAGCAGTAGTCCAATCGATTACTAACAAAGGCATGGACCAGTTTCGTAATGTTGCTAGTACCTGCACCCTTTGCTTTTTGTTGGAAATTTAATTGGTAACCCTGTCAGCGGGACGTTGGTCCTTTAAGGGTTTCTCAACCTTTGCTTGTTGTTGGCCAATGTATAATCTATTTGTGATGTTGTAAGATAGCCTACTTGAAGCAATACAAGTCATGATTATGGTTATGGTTATTTACAATAATTATCACTTGTCACATCCACAGTCGCATATCTGCATTAATTTGTAAGCCAGGCCTCGATACTCAATATAAATGTTATTAGTAAAACGTGTATCGACTGGTTTTTTCTGCATGCGGACATGCAGGACCACGCATGCAGAGACGTATGCACTGGATCCCGACTGGATAAGAGAGTATAAAAACCGCTGTTATTATAGGAACATGATGATAGACTTCTGAACAACGTGTTGTCGCTGAACTGCAGGAACTGCACCGTGCGCCCATTGATGAAAATGTTCAAGTTTACGCTAGCCTGCTTTCTCTTCGTATTGTTGCTAGTACCTGCACAAGGCACAGATTTCTGCTGCCGTGACATTCAGGAGTCCCTGGGAGATGTCGAATCGGATGTTGAAGTCGTGAAAGGTCTCATCAAAGACCTTAGTACAAGACTCGAACAGCAGTTTAATTGGCCACCTTCTGGTTTGTATCAATATTATACTGTTCTAGCCGCAAGACTTAGGACCTACTTAACGCCTTTGTTAAATGAACGCAACAATCGTAGCCCACGTGTCACACAATCGTTACTTCATACAAGGCCGTAGACAGGATTTTGTTTGGGGGTGTTTACTGTTCTTGAACAAGCCGACAAACAACCAACTCAACTGTCTAAAAGTGTCTATAAAGTTTTGGAGGAGCGCTGTGAGCTCTCAGCCTCTCAAAGCACTGTAAAGCTGCATCATCTAAGTTCACTTGAGTGCTCTTAGTTCTTACACCGTATATGTTGGTAATTGCAATATTTATATTAAACATTATTTAATTTCGGGGGGTGTTTAAACACCCAAAACACCCCCCTAAATACAGCCTTGACTTCATAATTAATATTTCAGTAAAACAGAGAGGCGGTCCTACGCGAGAAATTTAGGATTTATAAGTATCATGCTTTACAAGCAGATCTTTGTGACCAGGTTGTTTTTAGTATAGAAGCAGGTCACTCCATGAGGAAACAGAGCACAACGATTGCAGACGCGGTTAACCAGAGACACAAGCTCTCTGATGTGTTTCGGTGCCAACCAGAGATACCCGCCCTGGCAGCACAATATTAAGCTTTCCTCGCTCCAGCGGAGCGCATACCTCAAAATGATATAACATTATATGAGAGAAAGTCAGCAGATCGGTCAGTAGTTTGGTGGTGAAGTTGAAAACGCACTGAAACCCATGCGTTCTGAATTTCGACAGGCCTGTATGGATGGAATTACAATATAAGAGCGTCAGAATAAATTAATTTACTATACTGAACTTTTGTTATTTCTCATTATTGTCAGAGTTAGTAGTAAAATATTCGAATATCTGTAAATGGCTGTTCTCAATGAGGGCCCAACCTTACACTTCAGTCAGTTCTCAGAGCTGTGTGCTGTGACAAGCACGCGTCGATCTACCTGGGTTTGCGACTTCCCGAACGTACACGTATCGGTCACGTTCCAGGTCTGTGTTAATCTGTGAACCTGGGGTTTTCGCATTCCTCACCTAGGGCGTTCACTCGCTGTGTTTCGCGAGTATATCCTTACCCGGTTTAAGTCTTACACAACCTTTCTTCACGCTATCTGAATCAGTCTGACCCGAGACCTGCCAACGGAGTGGGCCCTTACTCCGCCTCAGCATCCCTTGAAACAGACTCTCTGAATCAGATAGCGAACGTTACGGTTGAGCCCGGGAGCGCACGGACTCACAGGATTCGTTTCTGAATCCTCGGACTCAATTTCTCTGCCGGAACCATGGGTAAGTGTCACTAACTCTACCCCTTTGTTTCACACAGACCTATGTATTCACTTTCCTCTGTGGGAATTTTACTTGCTCTCACACACCTGAACGAACCACGGTGAGATCGCTCGGGTAGTTACCCGAACAGAGGTTCTATGCGGCAAGTTCCGCAAGTAGAGATTCCGCAGGGAAACCGTGAATAAGAATATTACGATTAGTCCCGTAATTAGATATAGATTCCGCGGGGAAACTGTGGGAGTAATTATTTATGACCGACGTTAGATTGCTGAAGGGATCTTGGTTGTTGACCTCACTGTTGTGGCTGAACATTCATTCATTCATTCATTCATTCATTCATTCATTACGTAGATTTATATAGCGCCCTTCCAGGTTACTACTCAAAAGCGCTCCTGACCCCAGAACGGCTGAGAGGAAAGAATAGAAAGATTCAACTTGATCACTGTAACTTAGACAGACCGTTTAAGGAGAAGGTTTTCCAGTATTTATCGAACAGAACCCTGGGGACTTTCCCCCGTATATATATATATATATCTGTCACCTACTGGGTCACCCTCTTCGTATTTAATCAAACCGGACCAATGGGAAAACTTTCCCCGTATTTACGCAGACCTGTGATTTCTTTTTACTCTCGATCTGGTCACCCCGAGATATGCTCAACCTTTAAACTACCATAATCGTGATTCAAACCGTCTCGCCTTGCTGAACCAGCGGAGACGGTCCGGACACACAAGAGCGATTGCTTTGGCTGTAACTGAGGATCGCACAGATTAGACTTGTATGGACGCCCTCTCGTCTGTAACTGTATATTGGCAACTTGCCCGAAACCGGACTTTGATTTGTCATTCGCCGATCACTAACCAGACCTGTTTATTATGAATTTTGATAAATTCTATAGGAATAAATGTCAAAGCGCTGTTTACCTGAACCGGAAGACAAGCGGCTCCACCATGATAGCTAAAGAAATGTTATAGCGCAATAATAAAAAGTTTTATAGAGCAATAAGTACATCTTATATATAACTAGACTTTGGTACCCGGCTTCGCACGGGCTATCTCTACCTTTATATATCGTTCCCGCTTGATTTACGTAGTTAACTTTGGCTGCTTTGGCTGGTACTCACCAGGTACGCCCGTGTATTTGAATTTGCTCTAACCTATAAGTATAATCGTTTCCGCTAAATTTGAAAATGTAAAATGTAAACCTTCGCTGTTTTCTATAATTATAGCATTGATCCTGCTCATTTTCAATAAATTGATCAGATGAGTCCCAACCCTTCACCACCGCTCTACCGCTTGAATAGACGCCACCACATTTAGTATCTCCGTGCAAGGATCGTGCTAGCCCAAGATTTAAATTTCTGAAAATTTAATAAGCCTGTATCGGGAAGCGAACCGCTATCCTCACTCTCTTTATAATAGCACAGAAGTGCAGGAGACGCAGCATACGCTGCTGATGATACGCAACTCTTACCAATGTAATTAGATTACGTCTTTGGCTTGTTAGAGACATCCCGAAATATCTTGCGAATGCTGTACTGTAGGACAGGGGTCTCCAAAGTACGGCGCGCGGGCCAGATCCGGCCCGCTAAGGCCTTTACTCTGGCCCGCGGAACTCTCCTTGAAGAAACAAACTAAATTGGGAACATTGAAAATTTCAACGCCGCTGTACTCTGACATGCATATTGCCAAAATCCATGTCGCTGTTTGAAAGGCACTGTGCCTGATCTGCAATGACACCATTGCAGTGCTTAAATAGTACAATATTCGAAGACATTATGAATCCAAGCATTCATCGTATTACTCACAATTCTACTGGACAGCTGCGCACAGAGAAATTTTTTTCTTAAACGGAGTTTTGGCCCGTAGAGCTTTTTAGAAAGTCAGCAATGTGCCTGGAAAAACTTTGGAGACCCCTACTATAGGAGGCCGTGTGCCGTATGACGTTATGAGAAATCAGAGTAAAATAGTCGCGTTTACTTACACATTCTCGTAAGAATGCTTTTTGTAAAAATTTGCAAATCGCTAAAGCGTTCCCTCGGAGCCTTTAGTGGGAGTGACAAACAAACAAGATTGCAAACAAACAAGGCGGAAGGACAAACTTTGAGCCTTAAAATATAAGACAATTTGAAAGTTTGTCCTTCCGTAGCCCAGCTAAAGGATCGCCAAAGTAATGCTGTAGCGCTTTGAAATTTTGTACAAAACATTCTTACAGGAATTTCTATTTAAACGCGACTATTTTCAGCTCGCAATTTACTTTAAACGCTGATATACGGACATTTTGAATTTCGAACTGGACTACCGTTGCAAAATTACGCCGCCATTTCTGATTTCAGTATATTTATTATAATATGCAATGCAATGTAATTTAATGTAGTAATTACAAACATAGCGCCGCTCACAGCCGAGGCCATTCAGTAGCGCTCCCAGTGCGAGCTCCCCGAGAGAAGAAATTGGTTTGGGGCAGAGAGAGAGAGAGATGAAGACATTTGATCCAGAGATGAAAGACAATACGCAAAGTAAGTAAGTAAGTAAGAATTTCCTTTATTGAACGAATTGCTAACCGCATTTTGGTGTACACATAATAATAATAATAATAATAATAATAATAGTAGTAGTAGTAGTAGTAGTAGTAGTAGTAGTAGTAGTAGTAGTAGTAGTAGTAGTAGTAGTAGTAGTAGTTGTAGTTGTAGTAGTAGTAGTAGTAGTAGTAGTAGTAGTAGTAGTAGTAGTAGTAGTAGTAGTAGTAGTAGTAGTAGTAGTAGTAGTAGTAGTAGTAGTAGTAGTAGTAGTAGTAGTAGTAGTAGTATAGTAGTAGTAGTAGTAGTAGTAGTAGTAGTAGTAGTAGTAGTAATAATAATAATAATAATAATAATAATAATAATAATAATAAATAATAATAATCCTGCTCCTATTATAATAATTTCCTGCTCCTTTATAGCAATTCCTTTTTCATAAATCCTGAGGGATCCTTGATACCATAAAAATAAAAATAATATAATAATAATAATTATTATTATTATTATAATTATTATTATTATAATTATTATTATTATTATTATTATTATTATTATTATTATTATTATTCTTCTTTAATGAAGCGCCTGACAAACGCACTGCGCTTACATTCATTCATTTCATTTCAGATATTTATATAGCGCCCCTTCAAGATTTCTACTCTCAGAGGCGCCCCGACTACAGCGCGGACACTGAATCGGAGTTTCACGCCGAAGCGCATGAGCAATTGCCCAGGGTCCCTACGCTAAGCGGCGGCTTGAGGTAGATCTGAACCCGCAACCCTCCGGCTGCAAGGCACCAAACATACCCCTTGAGGTGGATTCGAACCCGCAACCCTCCGGTTGCAAGGCACCGAACATACCCCTACACCACTGCGCCCCACAAATACATATACATGTTATGAGCAGACTTTAAACAATTCACCAAGAACGCAATTTCGTACAGAAAACAGAAATCAACAAAGTTGCAGCCAACCAAGGCGCAAACTCATTGTACTTTTGTTGCATGTTGCCACCTAGGGAATGAAGGGGGCCTTTACGGGAATCGAACTGGGTCCGTGAGCACTCCAGGCAAGAGGGTTTTCCTTTAAGCTATTCCCTTAATTAATGCTATGGTAATTACTATAATTGTTACTTATTTCAAGTGGAGCTTTATAAATTTGGAGCTTATGATTTGGTGTGAATAAGTGACTACATTCGTTGCTAGATAAAATGTGGTGCAATTCAGTCCATGGACAAAAACCCGACCCGTACCCTAGAAAGGATTCATTACCAGGATTCCTTACACTTATTAACATGTTATAGAAGTTTACTATTCATTATTATTACTAGGCTATACATTATTATTGTGGCGGAATGAAGGCTATAATTATATGGACCCATAATAGCGTAGATTTGACGTTTATTTAATACACGGCGTCGCGCCTGATGGTCCTAAGACGTCTCAGCTGAAAGAAACAGGAGCGGTCGAGGTTCGATACGTGCTCCGTGAACGTGAGGGAAGAGTCGAGTGTGGCTTTCAAGTTACGGCCACTAAAAGATTATGTGAATGCAGGGAATTTCCCAGTCAGTAATATAAATGTCACGGAGGCATGACTCTACATGGGACCCGTATGGGCCTTTGTTCGGTCGCAATATGGGAATATTGGTCTTATGTGGGCGTCTAGTGACATGCTGGCTAAGGGTTGCCATCGCTCTCCTATTTCTCTCATTTACTATTTACTAGATGTTTGCCCGTCCTAAGACAGTTAAATTTAGGGAGCTCGCACGCTCCACTTAAATTGCATGACCGGCGACCCGCGGGCCCATACATGGCAATAGACTATATATATATCTTCGTTTAATAGAACAAACTGACAAACCGCAGTGAGTTACATAATGGAAAGGAAAACAGATCTAATATATGTGGTATAGTTGCTGAGTTTACAGTTTATTTAAAAGCCTAAATTAGAGTATGTAGGCTATATGCTACCGTATTTTATAAAGAATTCTTGGCAGGAAATTTCTGTCGTCTTTTGCGGGAAGTTGAAAGGGGTGAGACCTGGGGCGCATGTTGTAATGGCGCTGAGCAGTGGGTGGAAAGAGACTCCGCAAGACATGCGCGTCATTAACTGTCACCGCTCTCAACAGACGCACGTCAGCGACTTCCGCCATCATCGTGAGTGGCTCGATGTCGGATGAGAGGAACTGCAATCGTTGCATTTTCCTCTGGAAGCGTTCAAGATTCGAGTGATCTTCTGCAGATGTAAATCCCCGCCAGGCGGGCGACGCGTAGAGGAGACAAGAGACTGTCGTGGCCCTGGCAACGCTGGACAGCGCCTCGGGAGATAGCCCATGGACTCTGAGTACCCTAAGTGCTTGAAAGAATCCAGTAGGCTACAGGATCCCAGGACCCGTTCAACATGCGATCGCTTCGAAGGATGACGCCGAGGATCTTCATCTCCGTTACTCGCTGCATGCCCTGGATCAGGGGTGGGAAGATTGATGTCTTTAATCTTCGGGAAACCAACATCTCTTTGGATTTATTCCATGTTCAGCCGGAGATTGTTAGCTGTAGCCCATTCGTTTATTGCCTCAAGTTCCTCACTGATCGTGTACCTCATCGAACGGGCGACGATAAGATATGTGTCGTCTGCGAACTTTACAATCTTGTTCCGCTCGTGGATAGGGTGGAGGTCAGAGGCTTTGACGATGAAATCAGATAGGCCCACTCCGGATTCCTGAATCACGCTGGCATTAATTTTCGCAAGTGCCGACAGTCGTCCAGCAATGCGAGTTGCGTGACTTCGGTCTTCCAAGAAGTCGACCAGCCAGTTGTAAATGCAGTCTGGTAGTTCGAGATTAGAGAGCTTGCGCGCTAGAACAGTGTCGGACGGTATCGAACGCCTTTGCGAAATCAAGCGAAATGATGGTAACATAGTCGTCCTCCGCTAGAATTGTTGTGACATGATGAAGGATGGAGATGAGCGCCGCAGTGGTGGAGCCGGTGGGGCGGAAGGCATACTGGTCTGCAAGTAGGTCGGAGATGGGAGGAGTCTGAAAGGCTTGATACATGTACGTACGGACCAGCTCCCTCTCGACCATTCTCGATAGTACTAGAACTATTGAAATAGGGCGATAATCTGTCGGTTTGCTTGGAGACTCAATCTTGGGAATGGTGTGGATGATAGCTGTTTTCCACTCAGAGGACACGTGTGATTGCATGATAGAGAGATTGATTAGATGCGCAAGTTAGTCTGAGTATACGGGGGCCGACAGACGCAGGAACCACGCGGGGAAGACCGTCAGCACCGTCTGCGGTGTGATGTAGCTGGTCAAGTAGATGGAAGACTCGGATCTCAGAAGTGAATCGTTTGTTAGGCGCAGCGGTGTGCCGTCTCTCCGGAGGTTCGTACTGGTCGTCTGTTGATATTCTAGAATAGTGTGCGTTGAATTCCTCTGCTGTTGGAGCGTTCTCAGGATCAATGTGAATTTTTCCCTTGGTGATTTGGTTCACGCAACGCCACATAACTTTAAGACCACCCTGAGGATTCACATTTCTTAGTTGAGCTTTGGTTGCCCGCTCAATGCATTTGCCGACCCTGCAGGCGCACGCTGAAGCTTCCTCGACGCGTCCGGCACGCATCAACCGATTTTTTCTTCGAAGGAGATGCTTGATCTCTGGTGTTATGAAGCGAGGATCGGCAGATGTGATGGTCACTTTTCGTAGAGGGTAAACTTTGTCAAGACGCGCCAGGGCATCTTCATAAAATAAATCCCAGGCAGTCTGTGGGTCCTCGCATGCACGGATGGAGTCAAAGTCAGCGCCCGAAAGGTCATCGAGAAGAGCGGCATGCTGGTGCGGTGTCCGCCGACGGAAGGTAACCCTGGTAGGTCGCTTGTTGCATCTTATCACTGATCTATGTACAGTTGCTATGATGGCTCGATGGTCTGTTTTGATTGTTGATGCAACGACCTTGATGTTCGTGTAGCAAGGTTCTGATACATAAAGCCTGTCAAGTGTGTTGGCTCCTCTTGTCGGCTGGCTAATCAGTGGAGTTAGGCTAGTGTACGGCACTACCTCGCTGACTTCAAGCTTGTTGAAATCGCCACTATGGTGCAGCGCAAATTTTATCACAAAGCAATTTTAATCTACGCGACGGTTTAAAGTTGATATCAGCGCCACCTACCGACTTTCATTACACGGAAATTTGAATCTTAGCAGAGAGCACATCTAGGCTACTAGTGCATACATCTTGACCAAGTTCTTGCACAGATGCGAAAATACATGTAATGACATTGTACTTTTTCATAAAGTCAGCACACAGTAGGACGAGTTCGGTAAAAGTTCGAAGGAAAAGTCACAGCAAAGGTCATCCACCATCAATAATCTTAAACTAGAGAGATTATAGCTGTATAATTTTCAATAAGAAAATAGAAGAGATTGATGGCCAAAACTATTACGAGTAGAAGAGCTAGATGATCCTTCAGAAATGAAAAACGTCCACTTGCTTAGGCAGAAGCATGCCCTTTGCAAGATACTATGGGTGACCTCCGCAAAAAACATTTGGTGGACAAGTCTTCGTGTCTCAAGGACGGCGAAGCCACCGCATCCCATATAATTATCATCCTGTACATGGTTAGACCGCTCGCCTTCTAGCATGAGAGTACGGGTTCAACCCTACTCTGAGAAGGTTGTTGTTTTGGAATATTATGAGCAAGTCCTTCACTCACAATTGCCGATATCAAACGACTGATGCTTGGTCAATAGATGGATATGTGACCTAATAACAATGCATAATAAATTAAACAAAAAACGCCGCATATTTTCTATACCATCTATGCAAAAATTGTAATTTGTAACTGTAATCGAGCATTTACATAGCATCGCTCAAAGAGCAAAACAAATCAGAGGCGCTCTCTAGTCTATAATATTATGATGTTAGATGTAATGAAAAGATATACATTGGATATAATAGTCTAGATGTATTCTTCCTGATTGATTAGAATGTACAAAATCTATGCTTCTTAAGTCAGAAGACTTCAAGGACCTGCAACGTGCACACATTGACACAAAGTTTAAATTTACGCGCACTTTCCTTCTCTTTGAAATGTTGGTCATATCAGTTTACCAGGCGCAGACCTGTGCTGTCCTGAAATTCAGAATTCATTGGCAGCTGTCAAAGTGGATGTTGATTGTTGAAGTTAGTTTTGTTCTGCTCACATAGCCAACCGGGCGTCCCACCGACTTCTTCGTCGTCTCAGGTGCCTGAGGCTGTGCATGACCACCTGTGTAAGAACTGTTAGATTTTTCACCACCGTCTTCTGGATGCCCTAGACCTTGCAGGCGTGGCTGCATGCCTATAGAAAAGAAGAGCTCTTAGCTGACAAACTCCGTTATGGGAAAGCAGGCATACTTATACTCATCCTCAAACTTGACTCTTGTCCTCCTTTTTTGTTAAAACAGCAAAGGTGGACCTTTCAAATTAATAGTCGCCCTCTTCCTACATCTTGAGGTTGTCGACGTCTATATCTGGATAAACAGGATGTAAACAGATACAAGCCTAACTCGGTGTATCACGCCTAAGCGCCGCACCTTCATATATCGATAGGTCTTATATCAAATGCCAGCGACAGCCTATTCGTACAGGTGCGTAGATAATTAATAGCAGGGATCATTTGACATGGGCCGCATGATGGGCGGTCGGTCGTTTTGGACCTGCGTAAAACTCACCCATGTGAGCTTCAGAAGATTCTCTATGATCTTTCCGAAGACTTAGTTCCTCATCGTAATCCTAATCGTTAAATCCAAATGTCCCATGCGCTACTCTAAGGCTAAGCTTATTCCTGAGCTTGAAGAAGTCCAACTCCAACTCTACTGTTGCTTTAGGACAAGAATGTACGTTTAGTGTTTCGTATGGGATCGCCCAAGCCTCTAGGAAAACATTCAGCGCTCTGTGTATCCTAGTCACCCATACGATAGTATAGCTATTGCGACTTACTTATGGTTATTATTAAGAGGACTCTACGAGATTAACTCGAGAGTCTTACAGAAGTTAACCTAGGGAACTGGCTCTTAGAGGGAAATAACTGTATCGAATATAAAGGTAATTTAATTAAAAAAAATAAACTCCAGAGATAGATAGCCTAACTAAACTTACAATTATAAAATAAAGAACTTAAAAATTAATCATTATGAATATAAGAATAAGAATTAACTCTGATACCAGAATTCAGCGGAAACGATCATCAGCCATAAAACGATTCATGTAGGCCATGATTCCCGCAAGAATGACGTATCCTGGGTTTGCGCGGGCTTATATAGATTTTCGGCGCTTAGGTTGGTCACGTGGTACATCCGGGATACAAATCTCTGGTGCAAACTAATCTGGCAGAATCGACCGAATCGGACCCCTACTCCGGACGCATAGGCCAGGGACCTGTCGGGAAAACAGATCTTCGGTCGGATACGGAGATTGCCTTATCTGATGATGTCTGTGTCTTTGTTTCACGTTTTTTGATAGTAAGGGAGACTGGCATGCAATGTGATTGGCAAACTATTTCTGCATCTCCATGTATCTACCTACACCCTGCTCAGCCCCTTAATCTTATGTTCAAATTTGCAGATGACATTTACCTCCTTACTGGATCCTCTCAGGCTCATACTATTCCATCTGAACTGCATTTAATCTCTACCTGGGCTTCTGCCAATAAACTTACCTTAAATAGCTCTAAATCTTAAGAAATGATCATTTTCCACCCTCGACACCAATTTGACCCTCCTCCTCCATTACCTAATATTACCCGAGTTAAAACTTTGAAGATACTGGGTGTCATCCTTCAAGATAACCTCAAACTCACAGCCCATATAGACCACCTCACAGCCACTTGCTCCTCCTCTTTTTATGCAATCAGAAAACTCAAAACCCATGGCCCTTCTTCCTCATCCATCCATAATGTAACCAAAGCCACTACCGTTGCTAAACTTCTATATGCCTCCCCATCCTGGTGGGGTCTCACCCTGGCTTCCGATAAAGAACGCCTGGGAAAACTCCTAAAAGAGCCAAACGCCTAGGTTACCCAGAGCAATCCTTTCCAACAGTCTCTGAACTTGCCAATATAGCCGATGCGAAGCTCCTTTTCTCCATATTGCACAACCCCAAGCATGTACTTCACCAACTCCTACCTCCACCCCGACCCCTCTCCTCTTACCAATTAAGACCTATAATAGAGCACACAGCCATACTCTCCCACCCAAGGACAACTCTCAAATTATTCCCAGATCATTATATAAAAAATATTTACTAGTTTCTTCTAAGACTTTCTAATGAACTTTAATTATTCATTATCACTCATGTTAGCATTTCTGAGTTTTTGTCAGATTGTTTTTCTCAATAATAACTTAAACGAATATATATATATATCTTTACTGTAGGGCCATTACGTAGCTTTAGATTTCGATATTGCACCACAGACCGTCCTTTTGTTCAGCTTCGGAACCACCTTAATGCACCTGGCGAACGTGTTACCCAACTCGCTCACCAGTGCGCGATGATAGCTGCTCATCTATAATTGCTCTGCAATGGTCTTGATCTCTGGTGCTAACCAGTTATCGCTGTGGCTGTGGTGTAGGTTAGCGGTGTATTATAAATCCCCTCCTCGAATAAGCCGGTATCACGAAATAGTGTATCCGTCCTAGGACTATCCGGGGATGTATGAATTTATCCCCCCGGATGGAATAAACCGGTTTAGAGTATCCGGGGGATAAACCATTCTATCCCCCATCGGTATACGCATCACGATAGCCTCGGCGAATATCCAGTCAAAAATCACCAAAAAGAAGTAAATTGATTTCCAGGTCGACTTACAAAACTAAAGATACTCAATTTAAAAAATGTTATGTGTACAATAAATCCAAACACTACGACTGAATACACTTAGAAACCGCCAAAAATGCAAACTAAACCGAATACTCCATTTCGCTAAGGGGGATACTCATGTATGGGTATACTCTATTTCGTGACACCGGCATCAGCCTCGTTTGGCGTTGCTAACACCTGGTCGATGCTCACGTCTGCCTACTGATTTCTCTGAGCTGGTCTGAGTGTAAACACGCTTTTGAATGTTAATTAAAACTCTTAATAATAATTTGCGTCTAGACTAAATGTCTGAAATATAGGCCTAGCATAGTCTACATTTATCGTTATCTATCCCAAGCAAATTAGAAAACACTGTTTTGAAGAGTTATTGTTCATTAAGCCAATCATAAACGATCTGCTAGCTATGTTAAGCGTCTTTGTTAGCATAGGTCCCTATAATGCGCTGCATAAATACCCAGATAGGCCTACATAGTGATACATTACATACAATGTCATAGATGAACCTACCACTTCAGCAACTTTTAAACAGATTCGCAATTTGTTATTCACTTTTTCACAGTTTTCGAGGTTTCTTTGTTTCACGTTTTTAAACCTGAGAATGAATGTCTGTTGATTTTATACTTAGAATCATTATTAAACCATCATTAATCCCAAAACATGAAAGCGTAAGCCCCTATTAAGATTGACTCAATTGTCAGCAACTAAATTCTTTTTTAACTAACCTGAAATTGTACCAGGCTGCAGTGTACCAGCCTGCTTCTTCTCGTTTTCATTAAACGAATACATAATATATCTATTTTATATATATATATATATATATATATATATATAAATCACTGTTCCTGAAAGAAAATGATATATATATATATATATATATATAAATCACTGTTCCTGAAAGAAAATGTTATCTTCCTCACACACAACACTTCGAAGTTTGCAATGCAGCACGTGTAAAGTCATATTAGACAATCTCATTTTAAGATATTTCTGAATGCTTCTTGAGCATACTTGTTTCAATTGTCAAGCAACTAATTGTGATGTTTCAGGTATGTGCCCTCCTGAATTCACTTATTTGCCTTCAGCTGCAAAATGTTACAAGGCTGTGTTTGAAGGTCACGACTGGGTCTCGGCTGGGAAGAAATGTCAACAGTTAAGTGGTGGGTCTCACTTGGCTGCCATTACAAGTGCAGAAGAAAACAGCGCACTGAAGACATTCCTTCAATCGGAGCTTTCAAGTGCGTACTAGTGTAAACAAGCTCGTATGGATATATATATATATAGTATATATATATAATATATATAAATACATGCATGTATGTTAGGGTGTCCCAAAAACGCAAAGTTTTCAAAGACAAATTTAGCATGATTTAGACGAAGCTCAAAGCTGTTTCAAATTTAGTATACCCCGTGCAATAGCCTGTGTGAAATTTTACCAACATATCGGTTTTCAATGCGTAGCTTTCAAACGAAAAGAGATATTCAAAATTTCTTTGGCGAGATTTCCTTAAAATGTTTACCACAACATAGTTTTTGTTTCATAAGGTTAGTCTTGCATGACGCCATGTGACATGACGTCAAACTTTGACGTCACAGTTGACTTTGCTTTGGGATCAAAGGTTTCTCTTAAATTGTTGTTCTTAAAAGGCTTATATCGGTATCAAGTTACGGTTTTGGGAAAGAGGGCTTCATATAAAATATTTTTGAAACCCCCTAGCAGTTACTTCTTCCAGAACACGTGACATAACGTCACTCACCGTGACTTTTGAAATAACCGCTCAACCGCTCTTTTCTTCAGTAGCCTTTGAAGGAAGATATCGGTGTCTGCAGACTAGGGTCATCGACTACAAGTGTGGTAATTATATTTCAGAGATCATGTGACGTCACTCACGATGGCGTTCCCAGTGACATTTTATATATCTATAGTCACCCGCAAGTTTTAGAAAGGTGATCATGGTGTCTAGTAAAATATTTTTAGCTACAAGAAGTCCTGAAGACACATACTTGCCACTCTGCGGTCGTTACTTTCATTGATCTATAATATCAAGTAACACGTTGATTGGTTTGTAACAGTTCATATGGCATCAGAAAGTTGTATAAAGTTTCCGTTTCCTGTAACTATTTCACTGCGAACCACAACGTATAATGACAAATCTCACGTTTAGAAAAGCCCTTTATAAATTATATATATATATATGCCTTCACTAAAGAAAACCAAATGCAACCACGCCGGGTCTTCAAGTAACCTTGAGCCTCAACTGTAATATAATGTCATCAGTAATTTATGTATTGCGTCGCTTACAGCTGTGGCCATTTAGTAGTTCTCCCAGAGCCAATACCCAGAGAGAAGAAATAGATTTTGAAGAAAGAGAGTTGTAGGGACATATCCAGAAAGAAGAGAAACACGTAAAGAGGAGGGTAGGGAATGCCACAGGGCAGGCCCCAATGGTAACAAATGATCCAGTTTGCGCCATCGTGGTCTTAGTTCGAGATCATGCCGGTCCAAAGAGCTGAGAGGTTGGAGGGAAGCTGCAGAATGAGGAAAGAAAATGATCGCATACTGTTGAGTTTACAGTTTATTGATTTGGTGGCCCCTAAAACCATAAAAATTGATAGACATAAAGCAAACCAATCTAGCACATGTAGTTCCGGACAATCAAAATTAAACATTGCAGGTCAATGGACACTGAACTATGATCATGCACCGAACATATGATGTTCATTACAACGCTGTTGAGTATACATCTATACTCTTAAAAACATCAAATAGACGCCAGGAATTTTTTACATAACATGTAGTTCCCGTGACACCAGAGGTTACCCATAGCAGGTCGAGTGACCTTGAACTACCAAGTCATGCGATGTTCATAAGATGGTCATATTAGGTTATTAATAACTCTCTTTGATTTTTTTGACTCCAATGAGTCTATCTTGAATTGACACCTTCTTTTTGTACTCCACCGATAACGAAATATTATTATTATTTGACAATAGATGTCAAATGACCTTGGAAATGAAGGTCGTCCAATTGTCCTACAATGTTAGAAATAGCGTATTCGACTTCTTCTACCCGGAAAACCCTATCATAGACACGAAAATCACTTCTTGATTGCTTGTAGATCCTGAGATATGCTGAGATAAAAATCTCTCTCAATGGTAAATTAATGTGTACGATTCAGCTATACAGAGCTTAACTTAGAGTCGCCTGAGCTACGCCTAATTCTTTATCTAATTAGCTGTAACTTCGTAAAATATAATAACTAGTCCTACAGAAACTTTTTAGAGGCTGGCCATTAAGATATATAAACTTTTGAAAAGTCTGTGCATTTTTGGGACACCCTAATGTATGTGTATGTATGTATGCATGAATGTATTTGTGTATGTGAAAAGCTACTCAATCTAGAGCGCTTCAAACACCTTACAATGGTGTTGGACGAGTGACTACCTCCTCCAAACAGGTGCGTTTTAAGACAGTTAGAAAAAACTTTCTGAACAGAGTATGCACTATGCATGGTTGTGTGGATGTATGTGTGTATTATTATATATGTATGTGTGCATGCATGCATGTGTGTGTATGTTTGCATTTATGAATGTATGTGTGTATGTCTCAAAACAGTACGAAACAGTGCGCGTGTGTTAGGGAAACTGTAACAAGAGGAAGGTCTCAGCCATAAGAAAGCCAGATAAGCTCCAGTTGATTTATGGAAGCGCGGCACCTGTCTATCTCCACTATAGTAGCAGAGCGCTAAGATCGGTGACCCGGTTGACCTGAAACTAGATCATCAATTTTCCCGATGTGTGTCGGTGACGTGTCGACTAACAATACAGTCCGAATCGAATACGACTGAACCAGCAAACTTTAGTCGTGGATTCTGCTTTAAATTAATGATTCCGTATAATAATGATGAAGCAAAGAATACTTTTGTTAAGAGCTTTTATTGAACAATTTTATTATTCGTTAAAAAAGGTAGCCTAGAATGCTTAGTATTCCATAGGCTACTACGATTGCTGATTCCACTAGTGACTAAGCCAACACGGTTCGATTTATATTTGTAACCTATACGCATAGCGCTAACAATGCATTTTCCCAACCAATAGTAATTAGGGCTTGCTCTAATCCAGCAATGCAATAAATGCAAATACGCTACTTCTTTTTAAAGAACATACAGGAAACACTGCTTGCACACCGAAAGAAAAGACTTTTCTTGGAAATGTGTTTTGGACAAGTGGTCAACGAATGATCGAAAACAACTGTCAAAGTAATTTCGTATGGAAACCATCGAGTGACGACAAGCGGCCACTTGTGTTCTCCAGCTGGAAACCAGGTGAACCTAACTGCGGCGGCAACAAGGAATCCTGCCTAAATATTTGGCCCAAAGAGAATTTTCTTTGGAACGATGACATGTGCAACTTCAAGATGTGCCCATTGTGCGAGTACGAACCTTAGATTTTGTAGATGAGATTTCGCTTTTACGCGACCCCTCAATGATCCAATGAAAACAATCAATACTGGAGTCATATTATATCGAACTATTAAATCATAACTCTTCAAATTTATTAACTGATTCACTTTTAGTTTATCCTAGACTTTAAAGAGCTGATTTAAAAAATAAATATTGCTGCATCTGTTGCTTCGTTTCTGTTTTAAACGAGAACAGGTCGCTTATCTTTCAACGATGGATATTGTATGTACCCATAGCCAGTGATTCATTCATTCATTCACTCATTCCGGAAATTTATATAACGCCTCTTCAAGAAGCCTCCTCAGAGGCGCTTCCAGCCCAGCCACGGCCGAAGAGAAAGGACTTTAACAATATTATTGGTAGAAAGTAGGCAAATTATTCCGAGGCAGTAAGCGTAACGCAAGCGATATCCCATTCCAATTGGAGAAGCCAAC
Organism: Aporrectodea caliginosa; assembly: GCA_020284085.1. Taxonomy (NCBI): domain Eukaryota; kingdom Metazoa; phylum Annelida; class Clitellata; order Crassiclitellata; family Lumbricidae; genus Aporrectodea; species Aporrectodea caliginosa. The sequence continues at coordinate 152,673 of JACEVL010001189.1, forward strand.
AACCGAGAAGGCTCGACGCTGTCTGACCGAGGAGCGGGCCCGAGGGACCAATAGCTCCCCCTTAGCCGAAGAGCGCAGAGCTCGACGAGAGGCTAAGTCGGAAACCGGGCGACAGAAATCAGATTAGTAGGACAGGGCACTTCCAGTGAGACATGGCCAGACAAGTGCTGCTATCCTATAGGAAATGGATTGCGAAGCAGGAAGCCCGTGCAATACATCACGCATGTAGGCAGAAACTGGGGCATATTTAGGAATATGACCAATAAGCCGAGCAGCAGAACGAAGGACCCGGTCAAGACGCCCTATTAAGCCAGATGGATGACCAGCAAGAACCGAGCAGCAATGGCGACGAAGGCGTGGACTAGTACCGCAGCAGCATCGTGGGAAAAGGAACGCAGGACAACGCAAGTTGACGTGCTGCGAAAGACTAAGTCCTTGATCAAGTGTCACCCCAAGGTCACGAACATAAAGCGAGAAAGCAATATGGGGAAGGTCTCGGCCAACTGGGCAAGTCAATTGAAGTTGGTTTTGGATGGGTTCAAAAGCAAGCGATTTGAGGCCATCCGACCAGAAAGGGCATCAATGGTACTGCACATCAGCCAAACAGAGGCCACTGCATCAACCGCACGGCATTGTACGTATGCTTATATGCCGTCAGCATATAGCTGGTGCAAGAGTCCACACGACGGTAGCAGGGAGCTAACAGAGTGCAAAGAAGGAATGTAGAGCAGAAGGCCCAACACCGATCCCTGGGGTTCACCAAAAAGGGCAGGGACCCAGCGAAACCTAGAGGAACCAGCAATATCACAGTTAGTGATATCTGTGAGGAAAGAACAAAGCCAACAAAGATGGGCACTAAACTATTGTTGTAAAGTTAAACTTCAACTATTTTTCAACTAAAATGAAGCAGTTTAACTGTAGTTGGCAACTGATTTTTGCAAATATGTTAACTAAACTAAAAATAATTAGTTAAACTTTTCCAACTTTGTAACAAACTTTCATGACAAACATAAAGTATTTTCACAATAGGCCTACAGAGGTTAAGTGAGTTGTAATAATGCAGAGCGTCAATGACAATTTCACGTTCGAACTATAATAATAGTCCTAATAGTCCTAGTCCTACTATAGTTCTACCAGGAAATAATTAAGACGGTTGCTAAGGCAAACGATGATGCTTCTGGCATTGCAATGCAGTTCACACGACTTGAGTAATAAAACCAGCTACTCATGACAATAATCAACAGCAGCAGCAAGACCACTGTCAAATTGTTATCTGCATCGAAAGAAAAGAAGGTGATCAAGTGTTTCGTCAGACATTCAGCATCTGCAGTTTGTCAATGCTTGTGATGCAGCACTGAATATCCTTCAACATCCACTGAACATGGTATAACTTTTCTTAAAAGCTTCAGCAAAAGATTGATAAGCTCTCAAGCTGTCAACTCATAAAGAATAATAAACACCAATATTTTTGTTTACACTGCGCCTTTCTACATTATAAATATTCTATGAGGGGCAACACCAATGTTAATAAATATGTAAACGTCGCGTTGAGTTTTTGACAATGTTCATTGCAGAAGATAGCTGCGTAGTTGCTGATTTTGTTAAACTTTTCAGTTAATAACCAAGCGACATTAGTTAAACTTTGGTTTTAACTAAACAATTTTTCTCCAGTTAAACTTCATTCTTAAACATTTGTAGTTTTACCAATAGTTTTCACTTTTTAGTTAACTTTTGCCCAGTACTGCTCATAGCAATAACAATACTACAGTCTGCGCCACTTGAAGACGAGTATAATGTCAACTTGTGTAAGCGAAACCCCGTTTCACTTACCAATACGTTACACTGAGATTCCTCAATTTCAATAGAGATTTCTCACATAATGCGTTTTAAGCTGGGTAACAGGACATTAACCCCCGGACAATAACCCCGGACAATAACCCCAGGATAATAACCCCCGGACAATAACCCCTGAGAATAACCCCCGGACAATAACACCCGGACAATAACCCCCGGATAATAACCCCGGACAATAACCCCCGGGACAATAACCCGCTATACTGACACAGTATATTATAGTAAAGCGTGAAGGAATGACAAAACGTCAAGAACTTCTAATTATTAGACAATTAGTAGACAATTAGTAGACATAAAAGAATTACCAAACATCATAAACTAATTATTAGACAATTAGTAGACAAATTGTCAATTGGGTAAATTGGTTAAATTTATATTTTTTGTTCTTTAACACGCTTATTTTAGACCAATTAAGAGCATACCGAAATCATGACCTGTTCTTGGCAAACTAGCTTTTTCAGTTGCTGGACCTACTTTTTGGAGCTCTCTTCCTGTGTCTGTACGCTGTGTGCAAGTCGCTTGTGTCATTTCGTTCTCGGCTGAAAACTTACCTCTTTCACAGCGCTTAACCACCGTAGGCTCTCTCTCTGTCTCTCTACGGACTGATCTTTTAGGATGTTAACCTGATTGCGAATTGGTTTTGTGTGCCATCTGGTGATGCCTTGCGCATTAGACACCGGTGCAATAGAAGTTGCTAATTACAATTTCATAGGCTGTCTTTCTGTCTTACGGACTGTTCTTTGGATATTAACGTTTGAGAAGTATTTTGTAAAGTGTTTTCAAAATGCTCTTGAAAAGCATTTTGCCCATAAATGTCCATATATGACATTGCTGTTGGGAATGGCCTTAGTAAGCGTATTAATAATAATATTGTTCTCTTTGATCTCTCTAGTTGCTATCTTTGCAAGGACTTCGATTCAGATGATGGTCCAATGGCACTTGCGATCTCTAGCTATAATGGATATACTGAGATACAGTGTCCAGTTAAACAATCGGTTGCAAGAGAAAGAAACTTGCTACAACCCTCATTATATGCTGCGGCTGATAAAACTAAGTTGATAATGTTGATGATACGTTAATATTCAGTCAGTCAAAGTCACCAATCACAGCCAGAGCCATAGGTGTGAAGCATTATCAACTTAATGCTGATAAAATGAAGTTGATAATGCTTCACACCTACGGCTGTCTGGCTGTAGTTGGTGACTGTTGACTGCTGAATATTGGCAGTCGTTTTGCATTCTACACTGTGTCAAACCAAAATCAGTGTCGAGCTGGGCAACCGTGGTTAAATCGTCACTGCTAATCTGATTGGTTTTTGGGCCACTGATGTGATTTTAAGTGTACATCCAGACTATCCAATTCGTATTTATTGAATTCAACCAAAAGAAAATTGTAATTGTAATTGAACATTATAAATTTTATTTAGCGCTACTTCAGAGAAAACTAATTAAAAACGAACTTTGCGCTGCGCTAGTCTATGCGATGGTATATGTAATTAAAAGCTGGAATGTCGTCATTGGCACAACAAAGCACAAACTTGAAGTTTCACAAAGTTGTAGTCGCAAGTACACACAGTTGTGTGACCTCGGCTTGACCTCCCAGATTTTGACCTGGCACCGAAACGAACAGAGGAGTTTGGCTATTACATTACATTACATAACATTATATTACAGTTGGAGTACCACCAGTGGATTCCCGTTCAAAGTTGGCAGCGTCATGTTCAGAGTCTTTGAAGCGACGATAGGAAGTAGCATTCAACTCAGCCGCTGGCGCTGTTGCCGTCGAGTGGTCCCTCTGACCATTGGTAGACGATGACGCCCGTCCGGCTATTCGTCGAGGTGTCGGGTGCACGTAATACGAGAATTCGTCGCGTGCCGGTCAGTAGATTGAAACGCCAGAACCGTTGGAATCCGCAACAACGTTTCTTGAAAGTCGTGTCAAGTCGTCGCAACGAAGCTCAACCCAGGCGTCCTGTAGAAGGAGCGCCTTCCGGTTTAATACCCGTCGGATGGGTCAACAATGTTTACGGGGTTTTCATGTGTTGTTGATGTGGGGCTTAACGCAGCGAGGTGCAGGGGTCATCGCTGCAGTGTCACAGCAGCGATGTGCAGCCTCGCAGCTGGTGCCTTGGGTCAAGTCGGCAGCAGCCTCCCGACTGCTATCTGCAGTTGTTATTATTATATTCGTTTATTGGCACACAAAAAACAGCTGACATACCGCAAATGATTACAGCTAATTAAAAAGAATATTAAAGATAGAATCAAAATATAAACTAATGTTAACAGGAAGGTTCAAAAGATGGAATTTAGTGTTAAATGGTACATTTTGACAAAGACTCTCAGATTATTGGTAACAATTTCCGGTAAAGGACACGAGGAATAAAATTTCTATTGTCCTTAAAGGGAAGTACATAATCATGAGGTCGGATAACGCTGTTGATAACGCTGGGATAGTCGGTCACGGCCTTGCTCTTGGACCGAGATGGTCGACGGAGGTGTTGATTTGGGCCGGGTTAGCAACCAGGGATCATCGACTGTCCGAACTAGCCCATCCGTCCGTCCTTGTAGGGCGTCGTCTGCTGACCAGCGTTTAAGTAGGACAGCCGTTGAGCTCCACTGTGACAATGTACATGTACATATACACCTTCGCAAAAATTCAGAGAGATAGATAACCAAAATTTCAGTGTGGGCATTTATTTAACTTTCTATTACCCCTAATTAGGCCTATAGTGGGCAAAATAATTTTTTTGCTACTGAGAACTTTATAAATGTTCTTACCTAAATTTTTGGACGCTGTTTCCAAATATGAAATCGAAATTTGGCTAGCACGTCAGGCATCTGTGAGGTTCTGTACGAAGGGGGGGGCGATAGCGCATTGGATAACACTGGCATAGAGAGCGCAAGTTACCGAGATCGAAATCCGTAGGCGGAGATGCTTTGTATGCTGCCATTAGCGCCGTGTATTGCAGGCTGTCTGTTCTGTTAGTAGTTAACCCTTTATTGATTGCACACTGAAAATCCTGGGTGTCATACTTGTACCACGTAGTATTGTAAGATATACTCATGCTAAAAATATTTCAGTTGCAGATTTACGCACACAATTGATTTACATTCGCTAGATGGCGATAGCTCCAAATCGGATTGTTGCTCTCAGTTAACACCGTGCAATATCCCATGATATGGTTATGTTGCCTAGGGTTAACAGCGTGCCATAGGCCTATAGGGTTAATTAAGATTTATGTCTTCTGTCATTTTGTGTTCTTGTGAATTGTTTCAATTGCATAACTGTACACTGTAACAGGTTGCGATTTGTCAACCGGATTATTTCAATAAAGAATATTATTATTATATTCTTCTTCATCCAGATCAGCTGTAGAACCCTAATTATAACTTTAAAATTGATCGTGATAGATGAGAGCGATACTCGGATTTGGAATCTGTCTGCCAAATTTAGTAAGGTACAGGTGGAAGAATCCCGGTAGCAAAATTTGACGCGAAAATGCTTGTTGGCCAGTGTCATCTATATTCCCTCATAGTACAAAAGAAATTCACTTAGCAGCACCCATAAACTGTGAATTAGGAGTGGAATGTAATTCCATATGAATGATTTATTATTTATTGTTATCGGAACTACATTTGCATAGCTAGGTCCTACCATAAACGTTGGTTAAGAAAAGTCCTCATGTTCAATAGCCAGGGACGCCACTGCAGCCCATATATCCTGTAAGAACATTGAAGTTCTGCAATCTCTCCATCTCTGCAATAATTCTTGATGAGATGTTGACTGCCGCTTAAGACGTCAATACCTACTTAGTCTACGTAGGTCTAATTCAAGTCTCAAGACCCCATAAGAAGCGACTCCAACGCAGAAGCATATATTATTATGTCTGTCGTTCAAATAATTCTGAACTATACATGTAGACCTATGTTTGATAGTCACCGTAAATGCAACAGTTGCAACTGCATGCAACAGATTGCAAGCCTCAACTGCGCACCATCCGTCACTTGCTCTTCTCTCACCACTCTCGTCCATGCGCTGATTTGTACTAGGGCTGACTTCGGCAACTCCATTTCTGCTGGTCTCTCTTCACTAATCCTTTCCATGCTTCAGTCAATACTTATTAACGCAGCTGCCCGACCTATTGGTGGTCTCTCGAGGTTTGCCCACATATAGGCCTAATGTCTTCAATCGGGACAGTCTCCATCGACTTCCTGTGCCTCAACACATCCAGCTCAAAATTTTAACCCTCATGCGCAACTGTTTGTTCTGGATTCCTCCTTCTTATTTCAAGACCTTCTATACCTTAGCCTCCGCATACCCTGGTCGTTCCAGTTTCCGCTCGGTTGTCAGAGGCCTTCTAGCTGGACATGCGCTGGACTACTGCTCAATATAGAAGCTGTGCTTTCGTCGGCCTTTAGTTGGAACCTTCTTCCGCTGGAATTGTGGCTCGAGCACCAATATTGTGTGGTTATAGGGACATCCGTGACAGTAGTAGACTTTTGAACATATTTTGTCGCTGAAAACTGCGCATATCCTGGTAAAAGTGCATAGTGCTGGGATTCAATTTCAATATGCGAATGAAGTTCACATCGACCTGACCAGAAGGGGAACCTCATCTATTAAATTAAGTTATGTCGCGATGACGCGTCTTTGCAATTGGTTTATCCTGACCAGACCAGCTAGCAGCGCAACGTAGCACACTGGACGCTATTTTACCTTAGCGTAATAGTTGTGTAGTAATTAATATAAATTCTGAAAGCATTTCCTTTAGTCAGAATTATTACTAAGGTTTCAAGTCGATAAAAAATTTGTAACAAATTCTGCAAAAGCGGAGGCGTTGTTGTTGCAGAGTTGATCCATGATTGTATCAGATGTACCATTGTTACAGTATACTCAGTTTCCTTCACTTGTAAATGTAATGTAGACATATAAGGGCAGGCCATAGGGGCCAACGCAGCATTTTTCAGTTCTGGTTACCTGAGCCATATAATATTATATCCTGTGCTTGCCATGTGCATGCGCACCGTTGCATAAATTCAAACCCACCTGAAAACCAGTTTAAATATTATTACGTACTCAGTCATCGTAATCTTAAACAATTCTCGGCCAGAGGCTGAATGCCACTTTGAACTTAATAATCTACTCAATCATCATAAATCTTTATTTATGATGATTGAGTAGATTATTAAAGTCTCAATGACTCCATACCAACAACAGGCCTCGCATTAGGGTGGCCCTTATTTTCTCATTTTCGCAACTTGTAACTTTCAACCTCTCAAATGATTTAATTTCAGTAAAAGCATTTTTTGTACAATAAATTGAGACAAGATCTGCATTTCAGCTGGCTCCAGAGACCAAAGTTAACTATGTAGTAATTGCCTCAATTTGTTTACAAAAAATACTGTTACTGAAATTAAATCAATATATTATGAGAAACAACATCTGCATGGTGTGTTGAGCTGGCTACAGTGCGATGAGGGAGAAGGATGAAACTGCTGTGACTTTAAAACAGTCCCGCTGGAACTGGGCAGTCTGTGGTCGAAGCTCTGCACAAAGCAATACGAGAATGGGGCCTGGAAGGCTTGGTCCGGGGTATGTTTTTACAACAGCCAACACTGGCCGATTATAAGGTTCCTGTGCCATTCTTGAGCAGCTACTGGGCAGGCCTCTTCTACGCTTCATCTGTCGACACCATACAATATGACTTGTATTGGCTGCACCCATGTCTTTATACGGTTTCAAGGACAGTGATCATCCGTTGACAAGGAAAGATACAACGATGCCTTCTCCGATTAGTTCGCTTCATCTGAGTGCATCGATGTTTCAAACGAAGTCATTGTATTATGTGAACAGCAGCTGCAGGATCATCAACTTCGTGACGACTGTGCCGAACTCCTTCAATTATGGCTAGTCTTTTTGGGAAGAACTCCAACTCTTGCGACAAACTTCCGACCCCTTTGTCGATGCATCAAGCTCTCTGGATGTCGAAAGTAATTTACAGTATCAGGGTTTGGCTGATGTTCAGGTCGCAGTTCAAACTGTCAAGCTAGAAAATCTCGGGACTTCTGCATATGAACATATTATACCTCGGTCGACTTTACATCGAGTAGGCCTGCTGGGTAAACGGCGTATGCTGTTAACCTAACTGAAGAAGATTACCTGTTCAACATGCCAGGATGTTGCGCAGCTTGGAGAAGATCAACCAGAACCTACTAGCCAGCGCGAGTGGCCCAAAGGAAGCTTGGGTTTTCTTCTATCAGTATGCCCTCGGACGCCTTGAAACAAACTACCCTTTCGATCTATCACCCTCACATTGGGCATACATCACTCTGGACATCAAACGTATGCTTCGTGCTAAGAACAAGCTGATGCAGAAGGGAAAGATTGAAAAAGCTGAGGCTCTTACTCATCAAGTCGCCAGGGCCATATCCAATGTAAACTTGGTATTCTTTAACAGTATTAACCCTAAGGACGGAGTCAAAGAACTTGGACCAACCAAGTCTATAAAACTGAACAAAGCATTTTTCCTTCCTCGACCATATCTCTACCATATGTTACAAGGGTGTGATGGCTTACCTGCCTGGTTTCTAAGGCTCACTGCCCCAGGCTATGCTTGTATTTGGCCACCCTCATTAATCAATCTCTTGCACTCTCTCACGTACCTAAGCAATGGAAAGAAGCCATCATCCATCCTAAACCCAGGACTACCAATCCTACTACACCATTCGACTTCCACCCACTCCATGTACTGCCAGTGCTCTCTAGGCTAGTGGAGCGTATAGTGGTCCATACCTACCTCTACTCTAGCTTTGTAGATATGCCACAACCAATATCTCTCCATGACCATTATGCCATCGGACCAACCGGGTCGACCACTGCTGCTCTAATATCTGCCATACATCACGCTACTGATTAGGGTGGTCCTTATTTTTCAACTGTCACAAATCCACCGTCCCACCATCCAAATAGGTTCTCCCTTGGTAGAAACTAATTGGTATAAAATTTCTTTAATATTGGTAAATGTTCAGGGTATGCTCAATCCACTTGAAATTTTTGCTTATTTCCTGCAATTGCACAAACAAAAGGCTTCCGATATGATATGATCAATCATTCGAATGCAGTGCAGTAGTGTAAATGGTCAAGCACAATAGCGCATTCTACTACGTGTAGTTCATAGTACAGATCCATTCTGCTCTTTGAGTCCAGTCCCAGCAGTGTGGTACGAAGCAGAAGCGAGACCCTGGAGGACAGTAGCATTGTGGCTATCATGGTACAGCTTGCGGTGTTCCCTGATGACAAGAAGAGCAAATTTAGCTGCTCCCCATCTTTTGTCAGCAAATCATTGTATTTTTTGCATCAGTGCCACACCTCGTTCTGCAGTATCCTCAACAACACGAAGCTCGAACGCCATCTTCTGCTTGAGGATAGTCTGGGTTTGTCAGAAAGACCTCCGGCTTGACTTCCAGGGAGGAACCTGGCAGGTCAAGATTCTTGAAGAAATTACGCGTGTTCGCGGTCACAAATCACATAATCTTAATTCTGGAACCTTGGACTGGTCCAGAGAAAAAGGTTCGGAGAATCCTCCTTTGTTTTCTGACTGAGTCCTTCTACCATTGTTCTTACTCAACTACATTGGTCAAAGAAGGCTTATGCTATCAGCTATTTAGATACCAAAACTGCCCAAACTACTTCAGAACACCCTTGGATGCTGGCGATGTCAAATGTCGTGAGTAGTTTCAATTGTTTCAAGTCACTAGTAGGAGCTGCAATGGGTAGCAGGGATACACCCCGAGACCAAAGACGCAGAAATGCTCAAGATCTTGTGCTTCTCGTTTCGTCAGTTTAAGGCTGAATCTCTGAACAGGAAGATCTTAAGCCTATTTATTAATCTTGCCATGAATCGGGAACGGAGGTTGGTACCCGGTTTCATGAAGGAAACTCTGGGAGGTTGAAAGTCCATGACCTCAGCCGAAATAACATAGAGTGCATATGCAATGACCGGAACTTCCACGCCAGGCTTGTAATCTGTGACAACAACATTGGGCCACTGTGGTGCTGAAGGCTTCCTCCAAAATGAATTTCATGGGTATTGCATGGGCTTGCGTGCCAAGTAGAGCACTTTTCTCTCCAGCAGCTTCTCTTCCAAAACGCAAGCTCCTTTCTTTCGTCCTCTGTTGTTGAAAGTTGTGTCAGAACAGAGTCCTTCGATGCAATCCTTAACGCCCTCAATCTTTGCATATGCCATTGCATATGTCGACTGTATAGAGGACAAACGTACTATGTCCAACTTTTGCCAAAATCAATGTTAGTGGCTATTATAATAGGCAATGGCATAAGGCTTCAGAGCATAGTTGTTATATGTTCTGGTAAAGACGTTTTCATGGTACATTACACAAGACACAAATGTACTATGTCCACTTCTCAAAAATCCACAGAGCACAAATGTTCTATGTCCACATATTACATGTAATATGTGGACATAGAACATTTGTGCTCGGAGAAATACGGTCTATTAGTTATTGTTTAAGTGCTGTGAACAGGCACAGGCCTTCCCAGAAATGGTTACATCAAATCCAGTTTTGCCATTTGTTTTGATTCTGTGAACCCTTTAGATAAAATCAAATCCAGTTTTGCCATTTGTTTTGATTCTGTGAACCCTTTGGATTAAATCAAATCCAGTTTTGCTATTTGTTTTAATTCCGTGAAGCCTTTGGATAAACTCCAACCCAGTTTTGCTATTTGTTTTGATTTTGTGAACCCTGATAAAATCAAATCCAATTTTGGTATTTGTTTTGATTCCGTGAAGCCTTAAGATAAAAATCAAATGCAGTTTTGCTGGTTGCTTTGATTCCGTGAGCCCTTTGGATAGAATCCAACCCAGTTTTGCTATTTGTTTTGATTCCGTTTGCCCAATGGATAAAATCAATTCCAGTTGTGCTATTTGTTTTGATTCCGTGAACCCTTTAGACAAAATGAAATCCAGTTTTGCTACTTGTTTTGATTCCGTGAACCATTTAGACAAAATCAAATCCAGTTTTGCTATTTGTTTTGATTTTGTAACCCCTTGAGATAAATTCAAATCCACTTTCGCTACCGCTATTCTTTAATAATG